>WOVY01015333.1:0-14651 GCA_013436015.1 Rhipicephalus annulatus
TCAAATTCGGGAGTCGGGTCCGTTGGAAGTTCTTTGTGTAAGATTTTGTGTCTGATAGCTGTCGTCCCCTTCTTTTAAGTAGTCCGATATTGTTTAGAATTACTGTGCAGCCCCCTTTATCAGCCGGTTTGATAGTAATTCCAGTGTGTTTTTCGTAGTTCATCGAGTGCCCTTCGTTCTGACTTGATATGTTGTTTCGAAATGGCCGATTTTTTTCATACGCTCTGATGATATCTTTTTGAACTGCTGATATATACATATCGAGGTGTTTTGTCCCTCTGCTCACTCGGAAACCATGATTTGTCACCACCAATCACTCTATTCTCGTCCGCACAGTCCCCGCGATCATGAAAGTATTCACGGAGGCGGAGATTACGCGCAAAAGTTATCGAGGTCTTGGTACAGTTCAAGTCATTGAATCTACCGGATGATGGACAAAGGTCAAGCCTCTCGACAAAAGTTGAAGCTGAGCGGGTGTGAGTGTTGTGTTTGACAGATTGAGGACATTTTTCTCATAAGTTTTCGGCTGCTCTTGCTATCACGTGGCACGGGAGTGTCAGCGTCCATATTCGAGAGTAAGGATGTTTTGATTAGGATTGCACTGTAGTTTTGAGTTCCCATTTTTCTCCTCAAAGTTAGGTTGTGGTACGGGTGGTCCCTGGCGTTTTTGTACGGCCTCATTCCTATTTCCTGTTGCAGAGCAGTGGAGCTACTGCAGTCCCGCTTGAATTTTCCATCTTTTACTACTGAAATTTCGCCTCTTCTTTAGTTCATATCGTTCCGTTCTCTTGCCTCATGCTCTCCGAGATTAGATCCAATTTCTTCTCGTGGCCTCCGTGACACTGTATTCGGTGGCCTTACGCTCACTAATGGTCCGCAATGACCCGAGTCAGTTGCAAGGACGCTTCTAGTAATATTTTTTCCCACTTCCCTTCCCGCTTTCTGCTTCACTTAGTGTAGACATTGAGGGGTTGCAGGCTAGGCGGAGGCCCTTAGGTGCAATTTCGTGAGATAGATATTTGGTTAGTTGTTCCGCGTGTGTTCGTATTGCACCCGCTTTTCAAGATTTTCCTAATCGATAGAAATGAGTGGGACCATGCGTGTTTAAGACTGCCCGTACCTTTTGTTTCCCCGTGTCATTTGGAAGCCGCCGCCTTGGTCTTCGCCGCATTCGTCCGCCTGGTGTTGTAAGAACTCGTTGGTGGGAGTGGCGAACGTCGTCACTGCTGCTGGGACCCTGGATGGTTCTTTGTGTCCCTCGGCTCCCTGTTGTTGAGTGGTTTGGCACTGGAGTTTGCCGTGCAAGCCGTTGCCACCGATCTCTGACTCACTGGTGGGACCCGCTGGCTCGCTGGCCTCGCTGGTGGTAGCGGCGACATCGTCACTGCTGGTGCCCTGGATGGCTCTGTGTGTCGCTCGGCTCCTTGTTTTGTGAGGGGCTTGGCACTGGATTGTCCGTGCAAGCAATTGCCGCCGATCTCCATGCCGCCGACGTCCATCGCAGCTGCACCCTCGTGTGCTGTGCCAGCAGCGCGAATCAGATCAGAATCAAATTTTATTGTTACTATGAAGTAAAGTCATTACAGACAGTATCAGAAGGAGGTCCCGTAGTTGGAGACGTGAATTTGGACCTCCTGTTCATGATGAACGTAAAAACAAATAGAACGTAACTTCGCTTCGACAGGAAGGGAAAAATTCCAATAATCATATGATATGTGTTATCAAGCACATTTCATAATATAAAGAACCATGTAAAGAGATGTAAAAGAAAAGAAAAAACATATAAAATAAATACACACACACACACACACCCACACACACACACACACACATATATATATATATATATATACATATATATACACCCTACATACATACATGTGTGAGAGCATGCTTTAGGCGCTATGAGAATGAAGTGCTACTTGTTTTATTGGTTGACAAAGAACTTTTTTTTTTCTTTTAAAACGAGTGTGGATTCATTACTTTTAAGATGGATGGAAGTGAATTCCATATGGAAAGTGAGCTAAAATGAGTGGTTTTTTTGCCATAGTTAGTCCCGGGCTTTCGGTAGATGAAGTTTTTGTGGTAAGCAAATCTAGTGTTGTTGGTATTGAGAAGTGAGGAGGATGGGATGATGGAATGGGAAATAGCTCATTGATTGCTTGGATAAACTTATGACTGCTTATACTTAACCATATTGCGCACTGTAATGATGTTGTAGCGTAGAATAGTTGTTTTTGAATTGGTGTAATGTGAACTAGAAGTGACTATTTTAATTGCTTTGTTTTGAACAGTCTGTAACATGCGAGGTGAGTGTTTGTAGGTAGTGCCCCATGTAGTTATACAGTATGTTGATGTGAGAATGAATAAATGCGTAGTATTGTGACAAGAGATGGAACGTGAAAAAAAGGGCGAGACGGAGCCCGAATGAGGATGCGTATAACCATAAGACCAGCTTTTTCTTGACTGACACCAATCTAAAATAGGAGAGTAGAATTTTAAGTTTCTATCTAGTTTGACGCCCAAGTAACACAATCATTACTAGCGTGGATCGAATGATTTGGGATACTATTGAGGGATCCGTTACTAGCGATCGCTGATGTGATGAAAAGAGAATGAATTGGGTTTTTTGAGGATTGAACTGTAGTTTTTTTAGCTACACCAGTGTAGTATATTGTGAAGATCTGTGCTCAGCTTATTTATTAACAGTCTATGCTATTATCGGAACTAAAAATTGTCGTATCATCAGCGTAGAACCAATATTACAGTGCATGATAAAATTAGGTAGATCGTTGATATAGATTAAAAACAAAAGTGGGTCCAAATGGACCCTTGTGGTACTCCTTTGTTCGTTGTTGTTTGTTTGGAGTAGGTACGGAAATACTGACCGTTTGGTTTCGATTAAGGAGATAACTGCGAATAAATAACAGAGCAGGACCACATATTCCCCTTGCTCCATTGTTATGAAGAGTATCTGATGGTTAATAGTATCAAGGCTTTTGTTAGATCAACAAAAACAGATCCAGCTAAACTGCCGTCGTCAATCGCCTGCTTTAGAAATTCAGTAAGATATAATAAAGCGAGATCAGTAGAATATCCTGTTCGAAAACCAAACTGAAAATCAGTAAGAATGCTAAACTTTCGAAGGTAATTAGTTAGGCGCTTTTCAAATAATTTCTCAATTACTTTGCCGAGGAACGGGAGGCACACATTAGGCCGGTAGTTCGTTACCAATGATCGGTCTCCTTTTTTAAATACTGGGGTAACTCTAGCACGCTTAAGTTCGCGAGGAAAAGTCCCCTTTTTAAATATTAGAATAATGACATGTGCAAGAATGTCAGATATAGATAGAGCAATCAGCTTTATGGTGTGATGGACTGATGTCGTCTAGACCAGCGCTAGTGGTTTTTTGGATTCCGAATTACCGCGGTTACTTCATCGGCAAAAGTGGGGAACAAATAAAAGGACTGGGGTAAGCGAGTGATTTCGTAATCTAAAACTTGGTCCGATGGCAGATGGTTCGAAAAAAAGAAATCACTGAATGTATCAGCAATGCCACGTGGATTTGAGTGCACAATGCCGTTATGATATTGAAGTAATGCTTCCTTGGTCGCCGTTTCTATTTAGAAAGGAATTTACTAATTTCCATTTTTTTATCGGAGTTATCCACATTCCAATATTTTCTGTTCAAGGTATTTTCTTTTTGCTCTTTCTAGTGGCTAAGGTACTCGGCTGCTGACCCGCAGGTCGCGGGTTCAAACCCGGCTGCGGCGGCTGCATTTCCGATGGAGGCGGAATGTTGTAGGCCCGTGTGCTCAGATTTGTGTGCACGGTAAGGAACCCAGGTGGTCGAAATTTCCGGAGCCCTCCACTACGGCGTCTGTCATAATCCTATAGAGGTTTTGGGACGTTAAACCCCGCATATCAATCAATATTATTTTGCTCTTTTTAAGTACGCACAGAGATGTTACAGTATTTCTTGTACCTTGCTCTTAGCTTAACATTAAATGGCTGTTTCTTGTTTTTTTTTTTAAGATTCTCGCGTGTGCGCATTGCTTTAAGTAATTTATCAGTTAGCCAGGGGTTTTGTGGTGACGCAATGATCTTCTTGCATTTTTTCCTATGCGAACGGGAATGGAAGTAATGTAAAAGTAAAGAAAAAAAGCGCGAAAATGCTTCTTGAGGGTCGTTGGTTTCCCTTATACAGCAAGCCAGTGTGATTTCGTAATGTTCTCGATAAGTGCTTCCTTATCCAAAACAAGTTTATGAAAGCGACTCCCTCGAAGCTTGCATGTAAGCCGTCAGCAGCCAGGAACGGGAACGAATTAACGGGAATTCCTTCCTTTACGCACGCCGCCCGCCGACCGACCCATTACGGGGAAACCCCTTTCTTATGCACGCCGTCACGCCCTCCCGGCACCGCGGCGACATCTTGTTGGCCCGACACACGTCAAGAACTGAACAGCACGTGATATGAACCGTATTGGGATGTAGACAGACAGTTGGCTTCGTTCTCAGTGTTGACAGTGGTTCTTTCTCTTTTTTACTTTCTTCCTTTCTTTCTTTTTTTTTCCGTCTTTTTTCTCCCCCTTTTTGTCTAGTTCCCTCTCACTCTCGCAAACATTTTTTAAGGCGAGAGGGACAGGCAGCAACGAAGTTTGGAAGCTCATGTCAGTATAACTCATCCCCTGATGAAGGGAGGACTCCTCCCGAAACTGTTGGGAAATAAATATTTTCCCCTTGTTGACAACGCTCCCGTTTTGCCATATCTCATACTTCACGAAGACTAATGGCCCATTGAAAATATACTCCCACTTCTATATATATATATAGTTCTATATTATATATATATATCTATATATATCTCTATCTCTCTATATTATATATATATATATATATCTATCTCATCTATATATATATATATATGAAGTTTTTCCAATGGGCCAAACGTACTTTGGAAGACAAGAACAAACTTAGCGGTTGTCTTATTTATTACAAATGGTTTGACCGCTGGACTGGTCTTCGTCAGGGTGTGCGGACAGGTATATATATTGTCGCAGTACAACGCGAACAAAGCACAAGTACGCCTGAGGCAGCAAAAGCAGCGTGTTCTCAACGGCTGATTCACAAGATCTTCTTCGTTTCTCGCGTCCAAGCCAGAGGCCCACTACCTGGTGTCCGCTAAGTTCCCCCGTCAAGCCAGAGGCCACTACCTGGTGTCCGCTAAATCCCCCATCATCGTTTTTGTCCACATGTAGACACGGGTCATTTGCCTCCCTCTCAAAGAGCATCCGACCCGATGCGAAGTCAATAATGCAGTTTTTGTTTAAAATATAAATCTCACGCAATCACTCGCCTCACGTAAGGCTTCATGTCGCACTACGTGAACGAGTTCAGGATGGTGCTGGCGACGATTGGTACTACACGAAGTGGTCGGGAACACTTCGTAAGTGACGTCACTTAGTTTGTCGCAGCACTCGGTATGGCCCAAAGTATCTTCTTAGGAGCTTTTCTGATAGTCCTCGTTTCCGTACGGGTGTCCAAATCCATACTTTGTCGCCAGTTTGATAGACAACTGCTCTGCGGTGAGCATTGTAGCGGCCTGCATCGTACTCTTGCTGCTGGCGGATCCGTAAACGTGCCAGTTGTCTAGCTTCTTCCGCGCGTTCCGTAACGTGTTGCGTCTGGGTCGATGTCGTCACTTTCGTGCAGCCCAGCATCGCATCTAACATAGTTCGTACTTCTCGTGCAATGAACGAGGCTGAACGGGGTCATGCGGGTCGTTTTCTTGCTTGGCCGTGTTGTACGCAAACGTTAGTATGGTAAGATTTCGTCCCAATTTTTGTGTTCTATGTCTACGTACATCGAAAAGCATGTCTTCAATGGTTTTGTTTAGACGCCTTCCGTCCAGCCCGTTTGTTTGTGGGTGGTAGGCAGAGTCTTGCGATGCGTTGTTCCACTCAGCATCAGGACGTGATCTAAAGAGGCTGCCGTAAATGCGGGTTCCTCTGTCTTTGATTACGACGGTTGGTGCACCATGCCTCAGGACAATATTTCGAGTGAAAAACTGGCCACCTCCGCTGCTGTACCTCTCTGAATAGCTTTTGTCCTCGGCATAACGGGTCAGATAATCCGTCGCGACGATAACCCAGCGGTTTCCTGCAGTGGACATAGGAAGTGGCCCAAAATGTCCATGCCTATCTGGTAGAATGGAGCTGTTGGGACCTGCACGGGTTGCAGGTAGGCCAGCTGGTTTAGTCGGTGGTGACTTGCGTCGCTGGCAGTCGAGACAGGTACGAACGTGGTGTGCTGTCACGGCTGTGGTTAGTCTCGGCCAGTAATACCTTTGCTGTACTCTGGCCAACTTCTCATGTAACCCAAATGGCCAGAGGTCACCTCGTTGTGGCAATGCTTTGAGTATTTCGGTACGAAGGGCTGCTGGTATGACGAGCAGATAGGCGGATCCTGTCGATGAAAGTTTCTTTTAGTAACGTACTCCGCCCCGTAAACAAAAAGATGACAATACTCTTGCGAAAACTCTTGGCGCCTTCTGAGATCTGACCTTCCAAGTAGTTAATTAAGCAAAAGCAACTCAGTGTCGTCACTGTTGTTGCTGCGCAATGGCGGTCGCGTCGAGGACACCGCGAAATGGCCGTTTCCTCCTCCTCGGTAGAGTGCCGACATAATCGGTGAACGGGACAGACAGTCAGCGGTCCATATTTCGCTTGCCTGACTTTTGTCACGACCGTCATGTCCAAACTCTTGTAGTTTTAGGCTCCAACGCGCTAATCGGCCGGTGGGATCTTTTAGATTAGTTAACCAGCAAAGGGAGTGATGGTCACTCATAACTTTGAAGTGTCGGCCATACAAGTACGGGCGAAATTTCATTACTGCCCATACTACGGCGAGACATTCTTTCTCTGTTGTTGAATAGTTAGCCTCTGCGCGTGTTAGCGTTCGGCTTGCGTAGGCGATCACTCTTTCTGTGTCCTCTTGCCGTTGCACAAGCACAGCCCAAGACCTACATTGCTAGCGTCTGTGTGAAGCATCGTCGGGGCTTCTTCGTCGAAGTGGGCGAGCATCAGGGGGCGTTTGGAGACGTTGACGCAGGTCATTAAAGGCAGCCTCCTGTTCTTCTTTCCACTCAAAGGCAACATCATCTCTTGTGAGACGAGTTAGTGGCGACGCGATGCGGGCGAAGTCTGCAATAAACGGCGATAATAGGCACAAGGCCTAGGAAGCGTCTGACAGCCTTCTTATTGGAGGGTACTGGGAACTGTGCGACGGCGGCAATTTTTCCAGGATCGGGCCGGACGCCCGCGTTGCTGACGACGTGACCGAGAAACTGAAGTTCGTGAAAACAAAATGGCACTTTTCTGGTTTCAATGTAGGCCCGCGAACCGTATGGCAACGGTAAAACAACTTCCAGCCTTTTGAGATGCTCGTCAAAAGTGGTCGAAAACACTATAACGTCGTCCAGATAGACTAGGCACGTCTTCCACTTCAATCCCGAAAGTACCGTGTCCATAAGCCTTTGAAAAGTTGCGGGCGCGGAGCACAAACCGAAAGGCAAGACTTTAAATTCGTATAAACCATCTGGGGTCACAAAGCGGTTTTCTCTCGGTCTCTTGGGTCTACCTCAATCTGCCAGTAACCACTCCTCAAGTCCATGGAAGAAAAGTAGCGAGCGTGCCGAAGTCTGTCAAGGGAGTCATCAATACGTGGGAGCGGGTACACATCTTTCTTGGTCACCCGATTCAGCTTCCTGTAGTCCACGCAAAAACGCAGGGTGCCGTCCTTTTTCTTTACTAGCACTACAGGCGATGCCCAGGGGCTCTGTGACGGTTGAATGACGTCATCTTCAAGCATTTTCGCGACTTGTTGTTGTATGGCTTCGCGTTCCTTTGAAGCTACACGATAAGGGTTCTGGTGGATAGGTCTCACCGTGTCCTCGGTGATTATTCGGTGCTTTGTCAAAGGTGTTCGACCAACTCGTGATGTCGTGAAAAGCAGTCGCGGAATTCGGCTAGCAGCTGAAGAAGTCTCTGTCGCTCGTCCTTTGACAGAGTGGTGCCAACATCGTGAATGGGGTCTGGTTCTGGATTAGGCTCTTCGTCCAATACCGACAAACATAAACTGCCTCGCATTTCTACAATATTGTCGTACGAAGCGATAGCTGTGCCCTTCGGAAGGTGCCGGCGCTCAGCACTAAAGTTCGTCAGAAGTAAATTCGTGCGTCCACGAGTGAGACGGACGATACCTCGTGCGACCAAATGCCATGACTAAATAGTAGCGAGCCAATTTGGTCAGCAATGCCTTCGCCATCAAACGCTTCGTCGCCTTGTACTGAAACAAGAGTGCATGACCGGGGCGGGACGACCACATCATCATCAATTATACGTAAAGTGTTGCGTATTGCGTCTCTGAACAGTCAACTAACCAGAGCTGTTGCGGAATGTAATTGAACGGTCCGGGATGTTGATGACGGCACCATATTCTCTTAAGAAGTCCATCCCTATGATCAAGTCCTTGCAACACGAGGTGAGGATGACGAACGTCGCCACGAAAGCAGAACCACCATGTCGAGTCTTGCTGTAACACCTTCCGACAGGCATCAACAGCTGGCCGCCTGCTGTCCTCAGGTGAGGTCCCGTCCACGTGTCTTCACTTTTTTTAGGCGTACGGCAAGGTTTTCCACTTATGATAGAAAAGTCGGCGCCGGTGTGTCAACTAGGCTGTTACTTGCTGTCCGTCTACCGAAACGGTAAGATCTGTGGTCACAGTTTCGTCGGTGTTACAACTTCTCGGCTTTACGGCGTCCTGTGGTACAAGTAACGGGGGCTTTTTTTTCGTCGCCTTGACGGCCTGCAAACCTCACCCCCCGGAGGGTCGCTGCCTTCAGTTTCCCCGGCGTGGACTGGTGACCTCCTCCCACTGACGTCGGCTGTAGTTCGGTGGCGCGACGAAGGGAATATGCCGGAGACGGAGAGCGTGGTCGACGGTCCCAACCTGGCTGGTAATCGGGCACACTTGTCGTCATTATTGGCACGGCGGTTGTCAAAATGGGACTGAGACAAGGGGAGTCCTTGAGAATGAGTGTCCCGGCGTGGTGCGTAGCCGTCGTTGGCGCGTCCATCGTCAGACCATTGCCGAAGAGGTCGAAACATATCTACGCGGTGCCAGCAATGGCGGGGAAATGTGGCCCACACCTCCGCAGGTTAAACAAAGCGGGGCGCCTATCTACAGTGCGCCAGGCGTCTGTTTTACGAAGCTGTGGACGCCGCAACGGCTCGTAATGTGGCAAATGCCGTGTCCCGTTGGGAGACGGCTCTTGGTACGGCGGCATTTCGTACGGCGGTACGACGGCAGGTCGTCGCGGTGTCTGTTCTTGTGGCGACCAAGGAACGGCTGCCGATGGCTGGCGGTACGACGGCGCAACGGGCGGCGGGCGGCGAAGCGCGGCTGCGTAGCTCATAGGTCGCTGATCGTCAGTAGGATCAGCTGTTGAAAACGCTTGGCGTATTTCTTCGCGGACGACTTCAGCGACAGACGCCGTGGGTGGTTCCATGACCAGATTCCGGAACTTCAGCAGCTCTTCGCGAACAATCTCTCCTTATCAAATCGCGCAACGAGCTTTGATTTTCAGATGCCGTAGCGGCGACTTGCATGTGGGCCGCTTGCTGGACAAGCGATCGTATTGTCGGCATCGTAGGTGAAGCGCCCGTTCGATAGCCGTAGCTTCTTTGATGAAGTCTGACACGGTGGTTGGCGGGTTCCGCAAAAGTCCGGCGAACAATTGCTCTTTAACGCCGCGCATGAGGTAGCGCAACTTTTTGTCGTCGGTCATGTGCGGGTCAGCTTTACGGAAGAGACGGGTCATGTCTTCAGCGAACATTGCGACCGTTTCATTGGGTTTCTGAACCCGTAGCTCGAGTAAATGCTGCGCACGTTCGCGCCGGTCGGCATCGGCAAATGTGTCAATCATTCCTCTTTTAAAGTCGCTCCATGATGACAAACTGCCTTCTCTGTTCTCGTACCAAGTTTTAGCGCTGTCGTCGAGATAAAAATAGGCGCGGGAAAGCCTTTGTTCAAGGGACCACTGGTTGGTGTTAGCGACACGTTCATAGTGATCAAGCCATTCTTCAACGTCTTCATGTGCTCCACCACCAAAGCGATCAGGCACCAGCGGTGAAAAAAAGGTTATCTGAGATGGGGTTGGCAAACTACTGTCTTGTAGTAACTGTTGTGGATTGGCGGTGGCCATTGGTAGATCTGAGCGGGTGCTTTGTAGAGTGTTCCTGTGACAGAGTGAACTCTGGAAGGAGGCCTCGCAAGCGACGACTGAAGCGATTGCACGGGAGTGTCGACAAGTGCTTCTGGGCTGGATGAACGGCTCCCCGTGGGAGTGTGGAGCATCAGGCGGGGTCGCGGGCCAGCACCTCCACCAGTGTCGCAGTACAACGCGAACAAAGCACAAGTACGCCTTGAGGCAGCAAAAGCAGCGTGTTCTCAATGGCTGATTCACAAGATCTTCTTCGTTCTCGCGTCAAGCAGAGGCCCACTACCTGGTGTCCGCTAAGGTTCCCCCGTCAAGCCAGAGGCCCACTACCTGGTGTCCGCTAATCCCCATCATCGTTTTGTCCACATGTAGACACGGGTCAATATATATATATATATATATATATATATATATATAGATATATATATAATATATATATATATATATATATATATATATATATATATATATATATATATGGCTGACGAGTGATCAGTTAGGTTTGCCCCCCCCTCACAAAAAAGTTGGTTACGCCCCTGGATGTGAGCAGCACATCGTCAAATGCTTTGGTGAGGTTTAGACCCAGAATAGCACGTGTCCCGTACCGAGAGCCGTCTTCACCGTCGATAATGTGACTCTTCAGTTGCCAGCATTACGTGTTGTGTAGAAAGTTTAGAGTGGAACCCGAACATTGTATACGGGTACAGGGCATTGCTTTTCCATGTACCTTGTAGTCGATTGTCAATAATGTGCTCGAGTACCCTGCCGACACAAGATGTGAGAGATATCGACCGAATGTTTCTAATAGTGAGTGGTTTTTCTGTTTCAGGTATCAGAATGACCGTGGCGGTTTTCTACAGTGTTGGTATTTATCTCGACTCCCATTTCATTCGCAGATAAGATGTGAGCATTTCCAGTGGCTTTTCATCAAGGTTTCGTAAGATTTTATTTGTAATTTTATCCGGGCCAGGCATTGAGTGGGGGTCTCAGTTGTGAAACTGCAGACCTTTCTTCCGCTTTAAAGTGAACTCTAACCTTTATTTTTTCAGTGGGCCGTAGTTAGGCTGATGATGGTGACGATGATGATAATTCTGTCATGCAAGTAGTGAAACTAAACTTGTGAAAGCAATTCAAAGCAAGAGATGTGTAATTTTGCAAAAAAAAACTTCCTTTTTTTTCGAGCCTAATCTCCTCTTAAAAGGTCATGAAAACATTTTCCAAGTAATCAGCGAATGACCTCGGTAGTGTAGCGTTCCGTCTCTTTAAATGAGGACTGCAAATATTTCCCGAATCCGTCAAAAATTAGCATAATTACTGGGGTTCATCAAAAATAAAGATATTTTCAGGGCTCCTTTTTTTTCGGTAGACACAATCTTAATGTGAACTACGAGACAATAATGTCAAGGAAGTTATAGAGGATGATATTTGTGGTAATCGGTATGGTAAAAGTGCGAAAAAGTAAAGTGTACATCGAGACAACTTGCCGGCGGCAGGGACCCAACCTGCAGTCTTCAAATTCAGAAGTGCAGGTTTGGTCCCTGCCGGCGGCAAGTTATCCTTCTTATTCGCTTTAGTGTCTTGGCTTTCATAATGAAAATATTGCAAATAACATCCCCCCGTAACTTTCTTGGCATCACTGTCTGCTAGTTCTCATCAATACATGGATTTGTCACGTACATTACGCGCTGTCTCTCTTTTCTTGTACTGGTGAGCACGCTGGAAGCTCTGTTCTGTTTTCACGCCAGAACTATCGTCATGTCATACCACTAGCCCCAACTTGCCACAGTTCTAAGTCCCATAGTAACGTCTAGCTGTTCTTTTTCTATGAATCAAACAGGAACGAACGGGCAGCATTTTTTGCGTCTCTTAATGCACCAAAGGTTATTTATTTAGTGCAGCTAGATCGATTACTAGTGATTAATTGTAGGCGGTCTGTCTTATGTCATCGTGATCACTTTGAAGGTGTCCTACTGCGGCACGTGTTCTTGTGCATTTACCTCAATTTTTTGGTAAGTAGGGCACTGTTGTTGATAATATTGTCGTTTTAGATGTTGTCATACATTCAACTTTCACTCTGACGTAAATTGTTATTTGACTTTAGTGTCCCTTTAAACCGAAAGCTTCAAGGTTTGACTGTGTGTCGATGGTATCGCTGTAAGAAACTCAGCGGCAATACAGCAGTTCAAGTGGCAAGCATTGTTAAAAATAAAATGTAAGTAAAGGAGAAAATTATGTTTCGAGGAGTTTTTAGGAGTTAAAAATTGAATAAACATCGAGTTTATAACACAAATATTTATTCTTCATGTGCACACTGGCAGTGCACGAGAGTGTTAAAGTTGACTGCCCGTAACTGTTGCTCGTTGCTGTCAAAACCTGTATGATGACGCCCATCGCCATTTTGTAATAAGTTTGCACTGCCCATTTTTTAAACAGGTTTCTTTGTGATCCCACTGCTTTCACTTGCCCCGTATGTTAATTGGATGTACACTCAAACCTCCGTATATGAAAGTTGCATTCTTACACAAATTAAATTTGTTATATTAGAAGATTTGTTATAAGGATATATCCCTAACACTTTATCAATATAAAGGCTATTCTTCATATACTTTGTTATAACCGAATACTTCATTAGAATCGAAGTTCATTATATCGCAGTTTGAATGTAGCAGGCGCGCCAAAGGACACTGTGATGAAGCCACAGAAAGCATAGGGGAAAATTTGTTCTCTTGAAATATAGAGATGAGTTGAGGAAGTAAACATGAGAGTGAAGCATTAACTTAATTAAGACGATACTGAACCTGCATCCCCTCCACTACGTGCGTGGTGACTTACCAGTCATGTTTCCATGGCATAATTTCCGTTGACATTGTGACTTAAGTTCGATGTTTTGTCCATCACAATATCGTCGCGTCTATTAATTCTGCAACTCCATTACTGTCACTGTTGTCTTGGAACACGTAGCGGGCAATCTGTGATAACTTCGCGTGACAGTTACAGGCAGGTGCTATGTTTGTGCGTAGTAGCATATGAAATGATGTAGCTATTTTCTTTCCAGCCTTTGGAGACACGACAAGCCTTAGCGGGGCATCGGTCAGCGTGGAAGAATTGGCTTGCCAGCTAGCACATTCCTTCTTGTGCAGCGACATTCATGCTCCGGAGAACATATGAATTTTCACCAGAAGACATATAATTTGTGCCCGAGCTGTTAAAAAAATTGTTTAGTGCAGAGTAGTTTTAGCTTTGACAAAGTGAAAAATAAACATTGTTGTTCATTCTTTGAATTGTTTACTTGCAGAAATACCATGATGGGCTGCGTTAGCCCAACAATGTTGTCGGCCCACATGCTGGTTTCACTCAAACGTCACCGCTCAGTTAGCCCGCACCAAATAGTCCAGTCAGATAAGTGTACGCATTGGTGCAATGAACATTCCCCGTAAGCAGCACCTACCAATATTCGATTGAAGACGCAACATGGGAGAAGAATTTTTGGCGATGACAAATTGATCAATTTCCAATAATACAATACAAAGCTCAACGCAACCTGCAGATAACAAAGTAAACTGCCCTTTGTGGCACTGCACAAGGACAGTCTGAAGCTAGGGTTGGCCAAGAAAAGCAATAGAAACGCCCTGATCTGATTGCCAATTTACTCTGCTCGCATCGATATACCTGCCAAGGTAAGAACCTACAGTACGTGTTAGCAACCTACAGCAACCTACCACCAGGTACTTGGTGAATTCCTTCCCTCTCAATACACTGTAACCTCATTATGACAAAGTTGCATCTTCACGAAAAGAGCTTTGTTCTATGAAAACAAGTTTTATAAAGATATATTTCTAGCTCTACATCTATTGTAAAACTATTTTTCATATACTTCGTTGTAACCAGTATTTCGATGTATTCGGATTCGTTTTATCTAGATATAACTATCCAACTGAAGTGATAGGCTAAACCATGCAATGGTTACACAGTTTATTTTACAAGTGGTGGCCTGGCAATGGTAGCAGCTCTGTAAACTCTGTTTTGATGTCCTACTGGTGATTTTCTTAGTTGGTTGCAGTGTGAATCAATAAGCCTTCTTTTCAGTGATGCTTTTGACCATGACCTCCTAGCTGCTCTACAGCGGAAGCTGTTATGAGATCACAACACTGGTTCCGTGCAGTGCCGTTGTTGTCCGCCGCCACCGGTGTCCATAACCACTGTCGAACGAAATAAGAAAAAACTAACAAATAACACCAAGAACACATCGGGATTCGACACCGGTCTCCCACGTGCCAGCCCAGTGTTCTACCAGTAAGCCACGCTGGTTTTTTTTTTTTTTTATTTCACCAGTGAGTCACGTCGGTACTTCGGGGCTTCTTTGCAAACTGGC
>WOVY01015334.1:0-317817 GCA_013436015.1 Rhipicephalus annulatus
AATGCTGTTTAATCTCATGACAGGACTCCCGGTGCGGCTGAACTCAATATACGGAATACATCATTCTATATATGCAGATGATATCACCACCTGGGCGTGTAAGGTAGTGACGGAGAGATATAGCAGAGACTACAGGAGGCCATCACCACTATTGAGGAGTATCTTGATGGTGCGGCCTCGAGTGCTCGCCAGATAAATCCGAACTCCTCCTCTATCGCCCCACACTTAAAGGCAGACCACCCAAGGGATACAAACCGGGACTGTGCTTACGAAGAGATACAAATTCACAGCCAAAAACAGCAGGACTATTCCTATAGTGCAACAAATCAGAGTCCTTAGACTCATCATCGAGTTAAGGGTCAAACTGTGAAACCGTCAAGAGGTTAGTATCAAAGTCACCAACGCAATACGGCTAATCAAGAGAGTCACACAACAAACACCAAGCATGAAAGAGGCTAACGTCATCAGACTTATTTATTCATTCGCCATAAGTCACAATATATACGTAGTGGCATATCTAAACTGGTATACAGCCGAAAAACTCAAAATCAACGCACTCATACGAAAGGCGTACAAACAAGCTTTGGGCCTTCCAGATAGCACCAGCAACGAAAAAACTTTTCAACTGGGCTTACATAACACTTTAGAGGAGCTAATAGAAGCGCAACAGATTGCCCAGTTGGAAAGGCTAGCGAGCACGCGCACAGGGCGGAGTATCCTTGACAAGTTGGGGATAAATTACCATAGGCAACAAGGAAATAAAGTGTCGGTTTTAAAGGTGATCAGGAAAATCAATGTCCCCAATCTGCCCAAAACATGCACCCCGAATTTAATCAGGGCAGAAGAGAAAGCCGCGCTTGAACTCTGCTTAAGGCCATCGGCAGAGACAAGGAAGCGTTGTTCGTAGACGCAGCGGAGTACCCTAGTCACAAATCCTACGTTGCGCGGCAGTAATAAACACGGACCGCAAATGCGTAAACGCGTGCTCCATACGCTCGGATAATTCAGAAATCGCGGAAGAGGTGGCTATTGCACAGGCCATATTTTCCCCAAAGTATAGGTATGTCATCAGCAACTCGCAGTCAGCAATCCCTAACTATGCACGAGGAAGAATATCTCCCGAGGCAGCCAACATACTCCTCCGCAAAGCAAATCTCATATCATCCGAGGAATTCGAAGAAAGGTATATTATGGTTCCAGCCACACCCCTTTGCGTCCCTCATTCCCAACCTCAACAAGGAGGCTCACCGCGTAGCGCGAGGTCTCACTTACCGCACTCGCAATGGAGCTTCACATGAGGTACTGGGAGGAGATGAATGGTGGGCGAGGGACAGAATGTTTAGGTTCTGCGACATTATACCATTATACCAAAAGTCGAGGCGCAGATTTCCACCACCTAGCTCCACATTAGACAGATCTCAGGAGGTTGACTGGAGGCGACTTCAAACTAGAACATTCCCAGCCCGAAGCCCATAAATCGCATCTACCCCGAACTATACCCAGATTACTCCTGTAAACTATGTAGCATGAGACGCGCCTCCCTAGAGAATATGTTATGGGAATGCACACAGATACAAGACGCCAATGCAGTCTCCCCAGAACAGCTTGGGGCACGGTGGAGAGCCGTGCTGATCAGCTCAGATCGGACAGATCAAATATGGGCCATCCAGCGAGCACGGGAGGCGGCTGAGAGACAGGGTCTCTCCACAGCCCCTGGTGCGGCTAAGGCCCACGCCTCAATCCGCTGGTTAAATAAAGTTGCTCACTCACTCAAGAATAACAGCAAACTAATATAAGAAATATTAAGATTAGGCCTCAATGATTGATTGATATGGGGTGTTTAACTTCCCAAAAGAACCATATGAATATGGAAGGACGCCATAGCGGTGAGCTCTGGAAATTTCAAACACCCGGGATTCATTAACGTGCACCCAACTTACACCGCCGTAGCCGGGAGTCAATCAGCAGCCGTGTATACCTTAGCCACTAGACCACCGCGGCGGGGGACTACACAAGATCTTAAGAATTACTACGCCTATATATATATATATATAGTATATATTATATAATATATATATATATATATATATATATATATATTCCGCGTTTTTTTTATATTGTGCTTCCCAGTTGTGTTTGCGCTAATCCTGCTAGCCGGGGCACAGCATTCACCACTGCTTCGCTTCTCTATCGCCTTTGCTGGGAGTTGCTTTCACGAAAGCTCATACCACGTTAATCGGAGTTACTGACAGTGCGGCGTGCGATGCTTGCGGCACCAACGAAAATATCGAACACCTGCTGTGCCATTGTCCCCGATTGGCCTCAGATACACAAGTACTTGCCAACGCAATGCGGCGACTGGATGATCGGCCTCTTTATGTGCAGGTGCTATTACAGACGTCCACATGCCTCGACAGCCAACAAGGCAGTGAAAGCGCTGCTGTGTTTCTTGAGAAAGACAGGCTTGTGTGAACGCCTCTGACATGCGGTAGAGTTCTACACGCTGCAGTGAAATTACTGTCAGTCTCCCCCCCCCCCTTTTTTTGTTTTCTTTTCCATCTCTTCCCTCTTTCTCATCTTTCTTGTCCCCTTCTCTAATCCCCCAGTGTAGCGTAGCCAACCGGATGTCTTTCTGGTTAACCTCCCTGCCTTCTCCCTTTTGCTGATTCACCACTGATAATACCTTCACTTGTTTTCAGAACCCACGCCGTGAAAGCCAGTTTGTCTGTTCTATTATATATTATCACGCATGTTGTCGCTCGGTGTTTCATGCTGCCGCCCTATTGCACGGGTTGGTGGTGCCTTGAGCAAATAGGGTCAGAATGTCTGCGACTATTTCAGATCAAATTTGTGATTATTTCTTAGGCAGGAGCATGGAAAGGAGAAATGCGGAGTTGATTCCAGAACAAACGCGGCACGTAGTGATAATGTTCCAATGCTGGACGCTGCATGTATATTTGCTGACACGCATCGCTTCAGATAAGTTCAGCGAAGGCCGACACTCTGCTCACCGTAATAAGTACCTTTGTGTATTGTTGAACAATCTGACTGCCCCGCTACCGGCCAAAAGTTCAGCCAAATAAACAACTTCATCTAGAACATGCAGTCTTCTGCCTTCGTCAAGCTTACGACCACGTGTAAATTACGCTTAATGGATGTCGTGTTTACATTATGATTGTTTATATTTTATTCATGTTTTGCATATGCGAGCTAGTGACAAAGAACCGCCAATAATGACGTAGTCACCTCTCTACTTCAGGCCACACTTGCTAGATTGTTCAAAGGATCGGCCTCGATGGAGAAGTGGCTATGGCGCTCGAGTACTGATTCGATGATCGCGGGTTCTACCCCGGCTTCGTTGTTCGCATTTTGATGGACAAGAAACGGTAGAGGCCAATGTACTGTGCTGTTTCGGTGCATCTTGAACACCAGCACATAGACCACTCAAATTTCCAGAGTCCTCTTCTTTGCCTTCTCTGAATATCATATCCTATGCTTGAGACGCAAAAACTCCAATGTATGATCAAGATATCTGGAAGGGTCTATCGATGCTTATTCGAGCTGACCTCAATTTACGTAATTCAGGCTTTTCTCGTCAGTCGAAAGATCTTGAAATGTTCCTTTGTTAAAAGCTTGTGAACACTTGTTTGAATAAAATATTTTTGAATTCTAGAAGTTTCTTGCCAATTGACACCTTCCTATGTGTATACTACTCAAATAGTACAAAAATATATATATTATTTGCTTTTTACACAACCCTATTCATCTACAAAACATGCGGATTTTAATGCTGTTGTTCAGTCTTTTGAAATTTATCCAATGCTACTACTAAAGGTGCAAGTTTATATATAAGCGTAACACTTCGTTGTAGCATGTAACAGATAAAATTGAAAAAAAAAGCATTGCACTAAATGCCGTGGTATAATACTTTTATAACTCTTCCATAATCTAATATTTACTCTGTCCTAGCGTAATATTGTGAAACCATTAGCTATAGAAAACCAAATATTTATACATAAAGCCACCAGTTCGCTGTCTGTATGCTCGCACTTGATCTTCCACGATGTCGTGCACCAAGCAGGAGGCAGCTCGAAGTAGAAGAAGCTGCCTCCGCACTGACGTCACCGCGCAACCCAGACGGCTTCCAAGGCTCATCCGACTTGGCCGGGGTGGTCGACGGCAGGCATGACCGGGTCGGCGATGACGACGGAGTCCATAGCCTTCATAGTGATGAAGACAGTGACCGAAATGGCGGAGATCGATTGGAAAGCGGCCCGTGTGACAGTTGCCGAAGCAAGCACGAGTGGCAGCTTAGCGTGGGCTGATACTTTGGCAGCGGCGGCGGTGGCGGTGCGATCTCGTTCATGGATGCCGGTTCCTGGGGAGTCCAGTGTGGCTGTGGAAGCTCCGGTGTCGACGCTGTCGAGTCCGTGCCCTCGACGCTGCTTAGAAGAATCGGCCTGTTCCGTCAGGGACCTGGTATGTTCCATAGTGCTCCAAGCACCTAGAAAAGGCCTTCGAGGGAGTTTCGTCGACGCTTGTGATAGCTCCAAGGATGTCGCACCGCATGATGATGATGATGATGATCCTTGATACTCTGGTGCACACCCACAAAGGGGGATCAGCCAAGAACCGGGCGGCATGATTTTAACTAAAAGGCTAATGGTTTTTCAAACAAAGTGTAATTTTGGGCTGAAAAAAATTATAGAAAGAAAAGCCGAAAATAGAAAAAGAAGTATATCTGAGCAGGGAGCGATGCAGGCTGTCAGATGCGATTTGAGACAGAGGCATAAGACAGAACCCCGACGCACGCGGTCGTCTTCTTCTTCTGCCTCGAGGCACCAGATTGCTTGCTTGATTTCTCTTACTAATGCTTCAGCTCGAACCCACTACGGGAAGTGGTCATTAAACTGGTGGTTATTATATAAAGGGAAAAATATAAATATAAGAAATGAAACAGGATTTGCTCATTCATCTAGAGAACATAAAAATCCAAACAATCATAAAGGGTACGTATTTTCAAAGTATGTACCACCAATTCAGGATGCTCATGACTAGTATTTATTTTTTGGACGTGCTTCATTAATGGAATGGGTAACGGCAAGGCCCTTCAAAACAAAATGATTCTTAGTTCTTCTTTCTTTTCTCTAATTTTTCGGATTGGCTCCAAAGGTAATAAACGCTCAGCACTTATCTTATTCGCAACTTTTACTACCTAATATGGCGCGACTGTACACCCAACATGGCGGTCATTGAGATGATCAGCCTGAAAATAACGGCACCGGAAAGTACACTTTCACGTTTAAGAGAGGACGTTCTCCTTACTATTTTATACTTCGGTGTTTCAGAAGTAGAAAAAAATAACTTCTTAGGGGGAAAAAACTAAAGAAAAGCGCCATCAGCAAGTAAGACCGAACACAAGTTTTTGCAAATCTGAAGGTCATGGAAGCACTTCGCAAGCGCCTCAAATGTGTATTGATGTCAAACGTTTCTTGACTCGTCTCTTCATTCTATTTTATAGAGACGTAACGCATTTCTAATTTAGTTCTGGTACTGTTTGCACAGCAACCATTTTCAGAGGACGAAATAAGCGCCAAAACTGCACACCCAAAAGTGCTGTTTTCATACACAAAATGGGTCCTGCATGCAATAACGGGTTTTGGTTGTTTGTCTGTTATTTTAACCTTCATAAGCACTCAAAGCTTTTTGGGACGCTAATTTGAACGGGAGACTTTCTTTTGCTCATGGTGTAAATAGGCTATGAGCACTGAGGCTGAAAATTAGTCGGTTTTTCTTGATTGAAATCAGTCGAATTTTCCTTTTTGCTTTTACTTTTCCTTAAACTTGAGAAACTCAAAGAATTTCGCTATTATCGAGGCCGTTCACGGCGTTACGACGGCAAAATGGGAAAACATGAAACAAGAACTGCTGCTTGAAGCACATTCACAATTCAATTACCTCAACAGAGTTTCCGGTAGCCACCGCACAGCGGTGCCACCGTACCGGAAAGTTGCATACGTAACCTCCTGCAAGCTGGCCTTCGCTACAGCGACACAGCGAGTTACAACCACTGGATATATGACAACGTATTTTACAAGACACTACTTCTCATCATACACATCACTGGTCTAACGGCGCACATTTATTGCATATACATGCCAAAAAATATGTCTTTAGAGCAAGTGTACATCGCAAATATAAATGAACATGTATAAAACTATCAAAGTTTTTTTCGCCTTGTTTTCGATATCACCCAAAAGAAATTCAAGACGTAGGTTGATTGATTTATTTACTTATTCAGTTAGGCATTCTGGCCTAACTTTTCAGCGTGTTTTCACAAGACTTCTAAGATTGTGAATAAAAACAAAAAACACGGTTTTCTGGAAGTTTGATAAACAACATCCAGTTGTATTTTAAATTTAACTGTCAATCAAGGTTACTATATAACCGTTGTCAAAACAATGAATAGCGCATGTTTCCGTGCACTGGCATTAGGCGCTAAGTATTACTTCTTTTAAAATTGTGCCTCGGTCGATATGCGTTTCTAAACATGGAATAGGAATTCCGCGACTCATAATCATTTAACTGTAGGTGTGCACGTGCAAATATATAAAAATTTCGGATCGAAAAGTGTTGCATTCGATACGGTACTCGAATTAAAGGGCACACCTTCGCATTAAAGAATATAATAAATAGTTTTCAAATAATCCGCATTCAGGAGAAAAACCAAAAGGAAGATCATGTGGGAAAAGCGGAGTATCATGTTCCGATTTTTCAAAATAGTTTATTACCAAAAGGCATGCATTTAGATGTTGTCAAGGCTATCGAAGCTTCAATCACTGTGTGATAAAAAAACTTTTCGCATTGAACTTCAATGTCAAAATTATAATTACCACTTAGCCCTTGGTATCAAAGCTGGCGAAATAGTACTGCTTCTAATACTACTGTAAGTGCCGTACTCCTTCACCTTAAACTTACAAAACATCTTGAAGGCTCCAGTCACCAGGCTATATAGAGGATTACCTTAGTTTATAGAATTGGGGTGTCTTTTTCAGGGTAAATGTCACGGCGATGGTACATTGTTAAGGGTTTTGAATAGTTTTATGAAATAAAAATGCTTGGGCTTCTTTGCGGCTATTGTTTGCCTTGCTATTCGAAAACTATTCGAATAGTACCTGATTCTCATTCGTATTCCATTTCATTCTAAATGTCACTATTCCACACCCATAGTAAACTTAGAGATAAAAAATAAGCTATCAAGTTAACGTGGGAAATTAAGCAGATCATTATTATTTTGCAAAGTATTTCCCGATGTTCGCCGCAGTGGTGTAGTGATTACAGTGCTCCGCTGCTGGCCCAAAGGTCGCGTTTTTGATCCCAGCCATGCTGATGGATGCGAAATGCTGGAATCTCACGTACGGTGCGTTGTAAATGTCAGTTAAAGAGCACCAGGAAGTTGAAAATACTGCGCCCTTCTGCTACAACATCCGTCATAATCATATCGCGGTTTTGGGACGTCGAACCTCATATATTTTAAACCAGAAGCATTTTTTGCGAACTTTTGCGCAATCTGTCTATCTATCCGCCTACGAATTCCAGCTGTCATGGCTGTTTCGATAATGGCATCGATACCAAAATTGGTATGGCATCACACGACTGCAGGACTAGCATAAGTGATCAGTCATAACATGAAAATCATGACATGTGTGTTATGAATGTCATGACTCTCACATCACGGTTTTGCTGCTCTTGCGGTGGTTTCGTTTACATGACATGTTGCAAAACTGATATGTTATGACATGACTGCATGGTGAACACAAGTGATAGATCCTATATTATAAATCATGACATGCATGTTATGTGTGTTATGACTACACGCCACGCTCATGGAGTGCTCGCGGCCGTTTCGCTAGCTTCGCATATATATAACTTGGTACTACGTGACGTGAGTGGGATGATGAAGGTATGCGGCTGGTGCAACCAAGAGAATCATCAGGTGCGCGTCATGTAACAACATGACGATATGCCACGCTCAAGAGGCACTCGCAGCTGTTTCGCATAAAACAAAGTTGGTATTACGTGACGCGAACGCACCACGAAGGTAAATGACACGTCCAAACACGATAATAATCACATGTATGTCATGTATTAACATGACTAACGTCAACGCTCCTAGCATGCTTCCCCGCTGCGGTGGTCTAGTGGTTAAGGTACTCGGCTGCTGACCTGCAGGTCACGGGATCAAATCCCGGCTTTAGTGGTTGCATTTTCAATGGAAGCAAAAATGATGCCCATGTGCTCTGATTTGGGTGAACGTTAAAGAATCCCAGGTGGTCGCAATTTCCGGACCTCACCACTATGGCATCTCTCATAATCATATGGTAGTTTAGGGATGTTAAAACTCACATGTAAATCAATTAATGAAATCGTACGCTTTAGGCAGAAACCACTTGCACAACACAAGCTTTATTGCAGCTAGTTGCACGTTCATGCACTTTGTTCATAATGCCAAGCACATCGAATGCTCAATAAACATGCGCAGTCGTGCGCAAATCATCTAACTATACGGCAACCTGTCAAATTCCAGAAGACAAAACAAAGCAACACAAAACGATGGTCTTTCAGCATGACGTCGCTCCCTGTTTAGGAATGAAACGATGACGGGCACTTGCTTTTACTTGATTGATATGTGGGGTTTAACATCCCTAAATGACCATATAATTAACAAAGTTGTCGTACTGGAGAGCTCCCGTAGTCTTAATCACCTGCGGGTCTTTAACGTGCATTCAAATCGGAGCACACGGGCCTACACTATTTTGCCCTACATCGAAAATACAGCTTCCGCAGCCCGTATTCTGATCCCGCCATGTGCGGGTGAGCAGCCAAGTATCTTAGCCACATGACTATTGCGGCGGGGCACTTCCTTGTAATTCAGTATGTGCATTAACTCAAAAGTAAAAAACAAAGCACTATAACAAATTGTACAAAGGCGCAATCAGCGGCCATAAAGTTTGTTGCGTGAAGGTAGCTTCACCGTCGAGCGTGCGAGTCGCTTTCACTTGGTAAGTGGCGGCAAGTGAAAACACTGCAAAAACTGCGTTTCTTCGGCGTGTATAGCAATTTTTTGTGATAGGTGAGGTTTAACTTGTCAAAACCAACGTGTGATTATCAGAGACGCCGTAGTGAACAGCTCCAGAACTTTCGCCCTCCTGGGCTTCTTTAACATGCACCCAAATCTGATCACACGGGCCTACAACCATTTCGCTTCCATGAAAATTGCAGCTCCCGCTCCGGCATTCGATCCCGTGACCTGGGGTCAGCACCTCAGTACTTCAGCGACTACACCGCCACGGCGGAGCCATGCAACAATTTAAAGTTAGAGGAATGCAAATGCTATTGCCAGTGTTACTTGTTTAGGAAGAAGAACGCAAACATGTGTTTCGGCAGCAGTAGCCGGAGCACATACTAGAAACATCATCAGCTATACAAAATAACATGGCACAAAGTTTACGGCTTGTCTCTTTACCTTCGGCATTTCGAGTTCCTCTCTGTGTGCTGCGAAAGGCGCGGCTATCAGCCGGCATTTTGATTATTAGACAATATACGAACCACTTCGATATGCCGTGCCCATACCTAACGCAAACACATGCGGACTGCGCGTACTGTGCTGCGCTGAGCCACTAGTATATAGCGATATCTACACGACGGCCGGCAGATGGCAGCAATTCCACATACGGTGTATAGTTTGGCTTCTTTCTCGAGTCTCACGATGTGTTACTTATGCGATCTCACACAATCTCCTGGCTCCTGTGAAAAAACACCGAAAGGATAGGCCAAAATACCCAAATAAACAAGTAAACACATCGATAAACACATGTCTTATGTTGTTTTGAGTGATCTCAAAAAACAAGGTGAAAAAAACATTTGAAGTTACGAATACGATAATTATTTTTTATTATTGAAAGATTTGAAGACGTCACTGAATAAATTCATATACACTCTAAAACCAAGAGTGCTCGGCACTCTCTTAGGGGGAGTACTTTTTTGTCCCATATTTCTCTCTTTTCCTGGGCAAATCGCCTCTTGCTGAGGCAGAGTACAGTGATTACCCCATATTGGGTCAAAGCACTCCCCATTAACAAAGCAACATAACGCTGCCCGAAGCAGAGTAGCATGACCCCGACGAAGAGAGTATTAATAGACCTTAAGAAAAAATATCAGAGCTCGGGCCTGAATTGGGCTTTTTATTCGTTTTTGACAGATTTTTTCACGTGCGAACCATAAAGATGGCTGAACACGAGCACTGCAACAAAAAAAAAAGATGAAGGATCAAGCTGAAAATATAGATTACCCGAGAGACTCCCGAGAGACACCCGAACCCTCGACCACTAAACAAGGGTTTCCACTGGTGGTAGTGCCTTACCAACTATTTCGCGAGTGGAGGGGGCAACCCTACCTGGCCCTAACTCGTGAGCGTATATTGTGTATGTATGTATGTATTGTATGTATGTATGTATGTATGTATGTATGTATGTATGTATGTATGTATGTATGTATGTATGTATGTATGTATGTATGTATGTATGTATGCATGCATGCATGCATGTATGCATGTACCTATGTATGCATGTATGTATGTATGTATGTACGTTGTATTTATAAACACCTGGAAGCTTTCCGCATGAATAGAACTATGTTGAAGGCAGCCTCCTAAACAGTGTATATTTGTACCGTTCATTTTTTTTTTTCAATTTATAAAGGCAGCTCACAAAGAATGTAGTGTTAACGCGAAGCAATCCTTAGAGAACCAATTGTTCTTTGTCCGTTTCTGTCTATATTCTGCATATCACTCATCTATCTATCTCCTCAATTACGTCTCGGTGCTCTCGTATTGGCTCATATCTTTATTATAGACGAAAATCGGCATAGGTGTACACAAGGGTATGAGAATATGTGTTTTGCGCCGACGTAAAAAAACGTCAAATTCATGTGTACATCTTTTCTTTCAGTCGTGTTTGTCTTATACCCGTATATCACGGGCTGCGATATGCGGGTAAGTACATCAAAGTTTTCATATACCTAAGAGCAGTGACAACAGACCTTCGTATTTTAAACTAGAGAACCTTTAAAAAACCCGGCATCGGCAGCTTTGACGCGACGACTGCAAAGAATAACATTCAAAATCTCAGCAGGAATAGAACCCATGAATTTCGTGAGGTAGTCACGTATTTTTCCACAGAACTCACAAGTTCTTGAATCTTCTTTGAAAAAGGTACTGTGCAGACATAAAGTCAATGCAAATTGATTATGGTTTAGTGTAAGCTATCAAAACACACAACAAGGAGATCCTTGAACATTGCATATGCACTCCTACTAGACGCACATCATATCGGGTTAACATCATTTTGGCTTCAGTGTCGGCTTCGTTCTTATAACAGTCGGATAACTATTATATGCGCACTGATATTACTCGTCTAAATATAATCAAGCGTTCTTAGACAACAATAAAATGCGCTGAGGAATGATATACACAACGTCGCACCATAGCGCGCATTTAATTTTCATAATATTTACGTCAGTGTCCTAATGTGAGGGCTGACGTTGCGTCAGATAATAAATTTCGGTTTAAAGGCCAGTTCAGTCGACCACCACTACCGCATTGACAAGACCCCGTTGATGCACCCCGTAAAGCCTATGCGAAAGCAAATAAGAAATGTGGCATATATGAGCACTCGCTGACAACGTCACATGAAAACAATTCCCGCAATTCTTGGAATTTTAACGCGAAACAGTTATATGTGTCACGGTTCATTAAGACTTCAGTGACGTATCTCGGTATTGGAAACGATGTTAAAAACCTTGATGTAACTACATGTAAATTAAAAAGTTTCCGTCGACGGGCATTGAAATAATGACCTCTCAATATGTCGCCACAAGTGCCGAGCACGCTATCCACTGCGTATCAGCGACAGATTCTAACTGCTGCACAAATGCGCCCAATATATCTCATACAGAAGAGGGCGAAAGCGGGGTATATTGCTGTCCCCTTGAAGTGGCAAGACAGTTCATCTTACTGTGTGTGGCCTTAGCGATTAGTACCTACAACGGGTACTGCCACGTTTCTGTCTCATTCGGCGCTTTTTTAATACAAGTGTGATTTTGTCAATGCACTAACGCACCGCAAGGCGGAGGCTTTAGCCCAATGATCGGTCTCACTCATGGTGTCCATCGAAACCAGAAATAGCCCTGTGACGCCTCACAAGGCGTAGCACATTGTTTACACTTATCGTATTTTTTGTTTTATCAACGTCTCTTACAGGGCCCCCAGGCGCCTGCATGACATCGCCAATAAAAACATGTAAACAAAATTTTCCTTTGAAAGAAAAAGGAATGCAGGTAAATATAACGTTAAACTCTACACCAATTTCCAAACGCACTTTATATATATATATATATATATATATATATATATATATATATATATATATATATATATATATATATATTGCTACATGCATGTATGTTGCACGCTTGAAGCCCAACATGTTGCATGCATGTTGCACGCTTGAAGCCCTACAACTCTCCTAGTGACCTTGACATCTAAATGCGCCGAGACGGCGCTTGCGCCGCCGGGGGTTATGCTACATGCATGTATACTGATATCCTAGGGGGCGACGCGCGTGTGCGCCTGACGAGGAAGACGAAGGGTTGTCTCGGCTCGATCGCTGGTGAACCGGGCACGTCATTACCGCTGGTTTGGAATATATTTAATCCCCAGCCTCGTCGTTACGGCGTCTCGTCTTTTCCGTAACAATATATATATATATATATATATATATATATATATATATATATATATATATATATATATATATATATATATATATATATATATATATATCATTATTGTTACGGCGAGATGCCTTTATTTAGGAGAGATGATGAATGCGAGAGTCCAGGGATTTGGTAGATCACGGCTCGTGCCCACCTCGTTCTTCTCTTCTTTCACCCGTCCCCTCAGTATCGTAGAATTCCCCTTTGCAGACGATGCCCACCGGGCGAGTTAGGCTTCGTTGCGATGATGATAGCGCTTTAAACGAACGACATGAACGACGTTGGTCTTGTTTGGGCGGCGGCCAGCTGACAACAGCCGAGATATCACGTATGTGACACCGCTGAGACGTTCCAGCACAACGAACGGACCAGCGTAGTTGGCCAGAAACTTTTGGCAGCAGCCTCACTTGCGAAGCGTCGTCCAAAGCCGCACCAAATCCCCTTTCTCAAACAATCCGTGCCAGTGACTTCTGTCGCAACGGTTCTTAGAGCGTTTCTGGGAGACGAAACTTCGAAGACAGGTGATGCGCTGGGCTTCTTGTGCACGGCAAATGGTTTCGGCGAGAGTAGGTTTATCAGTCTCGGAAAAAGGAAGTATAGTGTCAAGAGCTGTGCGGGGTTGGCGTGCGTAGAGCAGATAAAATGTACTGTATTTCGTTGTTTCGTGCTGTGCAGTGTTGTAGGCGAAAGTTATAAATGGCAAGATCGCGTCCCATGTTTTGTGTCCGGAATCAACATACATGGAAATCATGTTGACGAGAGTCTTGTTAGTTCGTTCCGTCAAACCATTAACCTGCGGGTGATACGGAGTAGTGTGACGTAAATGGCACGAAGCGAGACGAAGGAGGTCTTCAACTACATCGGTGACAAATTGCCGCCCGCGATCACTGATGATAACATGGGGGGATCCATGGAGTTATATAACGTGCTATAGCATGAACTGTGAAACTTTAGTGGCCGTTGCCACAGGAATCGCCGCAGTTTCGGCGTAGCGTATGAGGTGGTTCGCGCCCACAATAATCCATCGGTTGCCGTTCGTTGATCGCGGAAAAGGGCCGAGCAGGTCAACACCAACGACGTCAAATGGTGAACCCGGCGCTGCTATGGGACGACGTAGTCCAGCTGGCGGAGTTGTAGGACGCTTGGCGTTCACATTGCTCACAGCTCGCAACATATGCAGTGACACTTTTACGCATCTCCGGCGAGAATAAGCGTGCTTGCGTGCGATAAAATGTCCTAGAAAAACCCATATGGCCAGATTTTGTGTCATCGTGCATTGCTCGAAGTACGTGTTGTCGCAGACTGGTAGGCACAACTAGAAGTAGGCGAGAGCATACGCCGGAATAATTCTTTTTGTAAAGAACGCCATCCTTTACGATGAAACCACGTTGACCATTCGTTCCGGAAATAAATGAAGAAGCGAGACTGTTGTCACTGCGTTGCTCTGCACGAAACGTTGTTAAGTCAGGAAAAGGAGTACCCACTACTGCCAAATATTTATCAAAGTTGTCAGTGTCACACTCGGTTGTCGGAAGGGGAAGCCGTGAAAGGCAATCGGCGTCAGCATTACGACGACCGCTCTTGTAACAGACTTCAAAGTCGTGTTCTTGCAATCGTAACGCCCAACGAGTAAGACGACCAGATGGGTCCAGTGAGCCAACATAAAGAGTGGTGGTCCGTGATAATCGAGAATCGGCGTCCATAGATATAAGGGCGAAACTTGTCCATGGCGAATATAACCGCGAGACATTCCTACTCTCTGACAACATAGTTTTCCTCCGGTTTACTTAAACAGCGACTGGCATAGGCAACGACGTGTTCAGCAGCTCTATGGCGATGCACCAAGACGGCGCCGATAACTACACCACTGGCGTCGGTATAAACTTCTGTGGCAGCAGATTGGTCATAGTGGCGAAGTACGGACCCTGACGTAAGAACAAACTTGAGTTGCGAAAAAGACGACTCTCATTCCACTGACCACCGAAAAGGTGCGTTCTTGTTGAGTAGAGACGTCAAAGGGTAAGCGACGTCAGCGAACTCGGGCACGAAGTGACGGAAATACGAGCATAGGCCCAAAAAGCTTCGCAACTCTCGTACCGACTGAGGTTATTTGAAGCTGCTGACTGCAGCGACTTTCTGGGGGTCGAGTCGAACGCCATGCTTGTCCACCAGGTGACCGAGAACGATAGTCTCACGGCTGCCGATAGTCTCACACTTCTTAGAGTTCAAGGTGAGTTTAGCTTTCTCAAGGCAGGTGAGAACAATGTCTAGACGATGGTTGTGCTCATCGAATGTACGGCCAAAAATTATAACGTCATCCAGGTAGCAAAGACAAAAAATCCCACTTTAGTCCACGTAATATTGAGTCAATGAAGCGCTCAAACGTGGCTGGAGCATTGCATAGGCCAAAAGGCATGACTTTAAATTCAAATAGACAATCTGAGGTAACGAAGGCCGTTTTCTTTTTGTCATTCGGGTGCTTGGGGATTTGCCAATAAACAAATCTCAAATCTACCATGGAGAAGTACGATGCCGAATGTAAACAATCGATGATATCATAAATCCTGGGAAGCGGGTAGACAACCTTTTTAGTAACAGAGTTTAGCCATACCATCCTTCTTTCGGACAAGAATCACAGGGGCAGCCCAAGGGCTACACGACTCTTGTATGACCTTTTTCTTTAACATTTCTTCTACCTGTTGAGCAATGACCTTGCGCTCCGCAGATGGGACACAGTATGGTTTCTGTCGGATATGGTGAGCGGATCCTGTGTCAATCCCGTGGCGAGTACACAACTCGGGTACACTTATTTGCTCTTCATTCTGCGCGAAGTCAAATATAGTAGCGTGCTTCGCAAGGACTTCGACCAAAGCTTGACATTTTTCTAATGATAGCGACTTGTTTACTATACTCAGAAAGTTGGCTTCAGTATAGTGCGTTGCACGAATATGATCTACGCTAACGTCACTTAAAGATGCTTTAAAACTGTTCGCATTTTGTTCGAAGGAGCCATGTCACAATCCGCAGGGTAGCATGACAGGTTCATTTGAATAGTTTGACACCCATAAGGCTGATCGTATATCACTGATCGACAGAACACGATGTGGAACGAGCATATTTTCTTGGCGCAATTGAGAGAAACGGGCTCCACAAGAACATCAAACGTGCCGGCGTCCGAGGCAGAGGCGTCCACGCGTACGTTATTCATCGAGTTGGGCGGCAAGACAACATCCTCAATGACGGTAATGGATCCTTGACAGCAGTTGGGATCGTGAGTAAATGCCAATAGCATAATCTCGCCAGCACCGCAATCTGCAGTAGCACCGCACTCGCGTAGAAAATCGATCCCCAAGATGATGTCATGGGTAGAGCTGGTCAGGACAGCGAATTCAGCCTCGAACACCTTGTCGCCCAAAGTGACACTAACAACACACACACCGATCGGGCACAGCGTCTCCCCTCTCACTGCCCGAAATGATGCACAACTGTCCCAGCGAAACATCACTTTATCTCCTAGCCACAATTTCAAGTTAAGACTAATCACTGAATCAGCTGCTCCAGTATCTATCAAAGCCATCGTAGGAAGTCCATCGATAAGCACGGGGACCTTATTTTGCATCATAAAAGCGGGTGGAGGCATAGGTGGATGAAGTGAAAAATGTTCGGCGACCTCACCTCCATCGGCCGCACCACCTAGTTTCCCGGAGGCGGGGAGGTGACGCGTTAACCAGGAGACGGGGAACGGAACCGGCGTGTTGTGGGGGGCGTCAAGCTTAGCTCGGAGGAAGGCGAGTCGTTGCGTGAATTCCGGCGGAAATTGCGTCCCACATGTGTATCACTGTGGGTGGTTTGCTGGAAGCTGTCCCCAACGTACGCGTCCCGCATCAAGCGCATACCACCGCGCCAGCGGTTTTGTCGAGAAGCTGATGATTCCTCGTAATAGCACTGCTGGGGGCGACGCCTCTAACCACATAATCGAGCCACATGTCCACGGAGACCGCAGTTATAGCACACAGGGGCCTCACGCACGTCGCCAAACCTTCCACGAGGCGCCATGTACCCATGATCGTCCCACGAAAACACCATTGTAGGTGGTTGGCGGGAGGCATTCTGGAAACCACGGCGATGATGTAGGTTGTCAGTTGGGGCTCTGGTGCTCTTTAATTGGGCACATCATATAGCGTGGCATCAACGGCAGCACACATTGCGTCGTATGGCGGGGAGGCATTGCGAGCATGCGCCCTCGGCGGGTTGACAACATCACGTCGTCCAAGTTCCTCGCGTACGATTTGCCTGATAATCGTGGCAAGATCCCAGGATGATGTTGGAGAGACGTCGACACTTGCAACGGTGGTGACGTTGGCAAGTCTACCAAATTTGTGAGTGATGCGCCTAGCCTTCAGGGTCTCGAATGTGTGGCAGTGTTGAATTACGTCCGCTACAGACGCCAAGGCGTGCTTGTCGATGAGGAAATTGTAGACGTCTTCAGCAAGCCCTTCGAGGAGATGCCCAACCTTGTCATCTTCTTTCATGCGTGGGTCTACAGACTTGCACCACTTCAGAATCTCTTCAATCTACGTTGTGCATGTTTCACCAGGGACTTGAACACGCTGTGTCAAAGTTTGCTCAGCACGCTTCTTCTTCATCAATGGGTCTCCGAAGCAGCTCGCTCTTTCTTTTTCAAACACTACCCAGGTTTTTATTGTTTCTTCGTGGTTTTTAAACCACACCAACGTCGTCCCTTGAAGAAACAATCCGACGTTGGACAACCGTGAGGCCGCTTCCCAACAATTGTACTTACCCACACGGTTGAAGTGTTTCAGCTATTCGTCGACATCTTCTCCGACCTTCCCAGAGAAGCTTCGTGGTACCATGTGTCGGGGCCATGTAGCGCCAGATGAAGAGTGCGTAGTGTCGCTGTCAGCAACCGGATCCATAGAGAGCGGTGGTAGACCAGCCAGTCGGCGGCTTCGGCGTAGTTCTTGAGACACCGCTTCCGTGATCGTTCGCCTGGTATCACTTCGCTGTACCTCACACCTTCCACTAATCTTGTTACGGTGAAACGCCTTTATTTATGAGAGATGATGAATGCGAGATTCCAGGGATCTGGTAGATCATCGCTCGTGCCCACCTCGTTCTTCTCTTCTTCTACCCGGCCCCTCAGTATCATAGCAATATATATATATATATATATATATATATATATATATATATATATATATATATATATATATATATATATATATATATATATATATATATATATAGTAGTGAAGAGGAATGCCCACTACTGCAGCGACATCGACACGTTGGCGCGAGGCACGAGCTAAGACTGCCTGGTTGCTGCTGCGACGCTGCCTGTACATCCGGCTAGCTCTTGCTGCTTCTGTACCGACGCTGATACCGCTTGTGACCTTGCATTTACATTATATTTTGGTGGAGAACGCTGCGGTCTTCCCGAGCACTGGAACTGCGTATTCGAAAGCTGCCGTCCGTAATGCCTGACGACGCTGTCTTCACACCCCCCACCGGCTTCGCCACGCAGGAGCTGTCCCGGTGCCCAGCTCTTGCGAGAACCCGACATCTTCTGCGGCACCGACGAGAAAGACATTGAGGATTGCTTGGAATCTTATGAACGAGCCAGCGCTATTAACAAATGGGACGATCCCCCAAAGCTTGGTACCGTGATGTTTTATTTAACGAATGTTGCCAAGCTGTGGTACACAAACCATGAGGCGGATATCCTCACTTGGACCACCTTCAAAATCTGCGTCGCAGATGTTTTTGGACGCCCTGGTGTGCGCAAACTTCGCGCAGAACAACACCTACGAGGTCGGTCCTAACAAACTCGTGAGACATTCACCAGCTACATAGAGGACATCCTCGACCTCTACCGGTGTGTCAACCCGTCGATTGCCGAAACTGACAAGGTGCGACATATCATGAAAGGCATTTCCAACGACGTCTTTCAAATGCTGCTCTCCAAGAACCCTGTCACTGTCTCTGAGGTCATCGAGTTCTATCAAAGTTTCGACGAGCTGCGACGACAGCGTCTTCTCACGCGACACCCTGACGTCCCGGATGACACCCTCTCAAGCCTGACCACCACATCTGACCTTCAGTCGCTGCTATCGCAGATCAAGGAGTTTGTTCGTGCTAAGTCGCTCGTCAACTATCGCTGCTATCAACAACCGGCCAACCACCGTCACCTCTGCCAGCAAACATTCGCCAGGTCATCCAGGAGCAAGTTTGCGCGGCTCTGCCATCTGCCCGTGTCACTTCACCATTGCCGAGCCCTGTTGCCTGTGCCGAGCTAAATGCACCTCTAAGCTATGCTGAAGTGGCGGCTTGACCACTTCTTCAGACTTTTACGACACTTCCCTCAAGCCCTGCTGCTCCGACCGACTCCTCGGTTCGCTCAGCCAAGGTCCGTCCAGAGTAGTGGACAATAGCGTACACTCGACAATCGCCCAATATGCTTTGCCTGTGGGCTACCTGGCCACATGGCGCGATACTGCCATCGGCGCGTCCCTGTCTACCACCAGAGCTACGACTTGAACTTCGAACCTGCCCTTTATCTGCCACCGTGCCGTTCGTTCACAGGCTCTCAGCCACCCGACCAGACGTCATCGTACGCCGACCACCGCCCTCCTGTTAACCGCCGCTCGCCATCACCTCGACGCCGCTCGCTATTCCCGATTCGTCGTCGTCCTTCATCGCCGGAGCGGGAAAACTAATTGCCGCAGTTCCAGAGGCAAGAACTGCGTCGCCAGCGAAAAGACCAAGGCCTCTCACTTCACCAACGAATGTTGTGGACGTACATGTGGACGGCGTCGCTGCACTTGCTCTTATCGACACTGGTGCCGCTGTTTCAGTGATAAGTCTCTGCCGCTTGCTCGAAAAAGTTATGACGCCACTAGCCAGTATATCACTTCGTACAGCCAGCGCAGATCACGTCACACCGGCCGCTGCCTGTACTGGTCGCATCGCGATTGATGGCCTCATTTATGTCGTTGAATTGCTAGTGTTGGATTCCTGCACCCATGACGTCAATTTGGGCTGGGATTTTCTCTCCGCTAATAAGGCCGTCATCGACTGCTCTCGCGCCGAGGTGGCATTTGAAGTGTTTGACGACGCTCCATTACATGATGCTCATGAAACTGTGGACAAACTATTTGTTGCTGAAGACGTCATCATACCGCCCTACTCTTTTGCCCTTACCATGGTGTCTTGCAACTCTCTCGGCGAGTCTAGTGCCCTTTTCACGCCATCTGCTCTTTTCGTCCGTCGCAAGTGTTCGCCGCCACCTTATGCCCTTCTGGAACTTCATGAAGGTGTCAGCAGACTGCTCATCTCAAACCTGTTGTCATGTCCTGTAACACTACTTTGGGGTGAGTGCGTCGGGCGTGTTTACAGTCTCGACCCTTCTGCAATTATCGACATGCCGGCTGGTCCGTCCGCCGAACACGAAGTCACCGGAGTGACATGTGCCTCTTCGCCGCAGACTTCTAGGCCGGACGTACTGAGCAGCTCCATCACCGACACGTTAACCGTTTCGCAACGTGCTCAGCTTCTACGACTGCTGAACAAGTTCCGTTATTCCTTCGAATGCCAGCATACTACCCTCGGCCGCACGTCAGCCGTGTGTCACCGCATCAACACGGGTACCGATGCTTCATTGCGTCAAAGACCCTATCGCGTGTCCACAGCCGAGCGCCAGGTCATCGATGACCAAGTAGCTGACATGCTCAAGCGTGGCGTCATCCAGTCTTCGACCAGCCCCTGGGCATCTCCAGTCGTTCTCGTTAAGGAGAAGGACGGGTCCATTCGCTTCTGTGTTGACTACCGTCGTCTTAACAAAATAACTCAAAACGACGTTCACCCGTTACCGAGAATCGACGATGCCCTTGACTGCCTCCAAGGTGCGGAGTTCTTCTCTTATATTGACTTACGGAGTGGCTACTGGCAAGTCCCTCTGGCACCTGAAGATCAGCGTAAGACGGCCTTTGTCACACCTGATGGCCTTTACGAATTCTGTGTCATGCCTTTTGGTCTTTGCAATGCACCCGTAACATTCGAGCGGATGATGGACAATCTTTTGCGTGGCCTGAAGTGGAAAACATGCCTGTGCTACTTGGATGACGTGATTATATTTTCACCGGATTTTACAACGCATCTCGGCAGGCTAGATGAAGTGCTTCAGTGCCTAACTGACGCCGGCCTTCAGCTCAAGCTGAAGAAATGCCGCTTCGGCGCAAGTCAGCTCACCATCCTCGGTCATGTTGCATCTAAAGAGGGTATTCTTCCTGACACCGCCAAGCTTCGGGCAGTTGCAGAGTTCCCTAAACCTGCATCTCTGAAGGATCTGCGGAGCTTTCTTGGCCTCTGCTCGTATTTCCGCCGCTTTGTTCGGAATTTCGCTATGATCACCGCCCCCTTGACTGAACTTCTACGTAGTGACTCGAAAAGTTACGCTTGGTCACCCGCCTGTGATGATGCTTTCGAAAAGTTGCTCCGCCTGTTAACCTTGCCGCCAATCTTGCGCCATTTCGACCCGACTGCCCCGACGGAGGTACACACCGATGCCAGCGGTGTTGGACTCGGCGCCGTGCTCGCACAGCGCAAATCGGGAGTCCAGGAGTACGTAGTCGCATACGCAAGCCGTACCCTCGACAAAGCGGAGAAGAACTATTCTGTGACAGAGAAGGAATGTCTGGCAATTATATGGGCTCTAGGTAAATTTAGACCATACCTATATGGTCGCCCTTTCGACGTAGTCACCGATCACCATGCGCTTTCTTGGTTATCCACGTTGAAGGACCCCTCCCGCCGTTTAGCTCGCTGGGCTTTGCAGTTGCAAGAGTTCGACATGCGTGTTGTCTACAGGTCTGGCCGACGTGACAGTGATGCCGACGCTCTATCACGCTCACCTATGTCCTCCGAAAGCTCCGCATGTTTATCTGCCGTGGACGAAATGGTTGCGTTCCCAGAAAACTGTGACATGGCGTCTGAGTCACGCAAGGATGACTGGATCAGCTCTCTTCTGCGATTCCTTTCAGATCCGTCAACTTCTCCATCTTTTCGAACGTTGCGCGGTCAAGTGGCTCAGTTTTAGGTCCGCGATGGCCTCCTTTATCGCAGGAATTACAAGTCTGACGGCTGAAAGTGGTTACTGGTCATACCTCGCCATCTTCATGCTGCAATATGTTCAGCTTTCCACGCTGACCCTCAGTGCGCACATGCGGGCATCTTCAAAACATACGCTCGGCTTTCCTCCTGGTTTTATTAGCGAGGCATGTACACCTTTTTGCGCAAGTACATTCAGTCATGCCCGCAGTGCCAACGACGGAAAACTCTGCCTCATCATACCTCTGTCTTATCCAACCAATCCCTTGCCCAGCCAGGCCTTTTGACCGCATTGGGATCGATCTGTACGGGCCTCTTCCATTCACGGCTTCCGGAAACAGTTGAATTGTTGTCGCTGTCGACTAATTGACGCGATACACAGAAACAGCCGCTTTGCCTGCGGCCACGACACGCGACGTATCATCTTTTCTCCTGCACCACTTCATTCTCCGTCACGGCGCACAGCGTGAACTTCTCAGCGACAGAAGACGTGTATTCCTCTCTGAAGTCGTGAACGCACTCCTTGCCGAATGCCGTATCATTCACCAGACTACCACCGCCTGCCATCCGCAGACGAATGGATGGACGGAAAGATTCAACCGTACCCTACGGGATATGATATCAAAGTGTGTTGCCTCAGACCACTCCGACTGGGACCTCATTCTGCCTTTTGTCACATACGCCTACAATACTGCTCCACAGGCGACTACGGTCTTTTCACCATTTTTCCTGTTATATGGCCCAAACCCTTCCACCACACTAGATACCATTCTGCCTTACCACCCTGATTCCTCCGAGTCTACGCCCATCTCTGAAGCTGCCCGCCGCGCCGAGGAATGCCGTAAGCTCGCCCAGTTGTTCACAACCATCGACCAAAGGAGACAAAAATCTCGGCGTGACGATAACCACACGTACCCTAACTTTGTTCCGGACACTCTTGTGTGGCTTTGGGTTCCCGCTGTGCCTACAGGCCTTTCCTCGAAGTTTTTTTTTTCAAAATACCAGGGACACTACCGCATTGTCTCACAGACTTCACCAGTTAACTACATCGTTGAACCCGTTATACCATCCACAGACCAGCGCTTTTTGGGACGTCAAACTGTTCACGTACAGCGGCTGAAACCTTATTCCGATCCGCTCGTATTCTGTTCTCCGTGAGTCGCCAGGATGGCTCCTTTTTCGACGGGGGACGAAGTGTAGTGAAGAAGAATGCACACTACTAAAGCGACATCGACACGTTGGCGCGAGGCACGAGCTAAGACTGCCTGGTTGCTCCTGCGACGCTGCCCGTATGCGATTGTGGGCAGTATTTAGACATTTTGTTAAATTTTCCAAATAAGTTATGTGGTACCATTTCGCCTGGCAACACTGGTCGAAACACAATGATCGCTGCTCTTTACAGGGTCAGCGGGGAACTTTCCAGATGGTTTCGCTTAGCTCAGCGCCGACTTTTTTGATATTGGCGTCGTATCGGATTGCTTCATCGAATGGGAGAACGAGCTAGCCGCAGACAACCTTATTCTCATCCGCATAAAGGATTTCGCTGGTAAAACAACGCTAATAGCTGCCCTGTGCGCGCAAACATCGCGTCACTTCGGCAAAAAGTATCACATTTACTTCAAGTTGAAAAACATGTATTTGAGCCCGAGGTTGAAGATAACATTTGCTCAAAGGGGTCCCTCTTCGAAAGGTGCAAGCACTTTTGAGCTCCGTTGCTACACGGCTGCAGCAAGGCCTTATTAATTTTCGAGGTATCTACGATGTGACTCGTGCGGATGTTTGCATTGATCTCAATCAGTTTTGCTGTGCCGTAAAAATTTGACTTCATGAGTTATTCACTTGATCATATCACGGAAGTATGCCTGGGCCAGTGAATCTTAGATAAGAAACTCGTAGTTTCGATTGCAAATGAGTGCTCTCTTCCTTCCGTTCGTCCATTCATGTTGGTAGGTTTCTAATGAATAAGCTCGTGTGCTTCCGAATACTCCGCTGTTCGTGTTGGCAGCAGATCTTCAGAATGATTTATATACACGCAAACTGCGCAGGCTATGAATGCACGGAAATGCTCTATATACGTGCGAACGTATTGATATGTTATGAACCGGGCCATGTTTTGGGAACAAAGGATATACACGCACCCTACGCAAGCACGGCCTTCGCGCGTACGTTTGTGTGCTTGCATGTGCACTCATGCGAAATCAAAAATGTTCGGTGAAAGGATAACAGCAGCTTAATATGAGAAAGCTTAGGACTATGCCTGATTGATTGATAGATTGATTGATCGATTGATTGATTGATTGATTGATTGATTGATTGATTGATTGATTGATTGATTGATTAATATGGGCCCTTCCATTGCACATACCCAAATATCAATACGAGAGACGCCGAAGAGTGGAGGGCTGCGGAAATTTCTACCACCTGGAGTTTTTTAACGTGCACCCTGAGCGCATGAGCCTACAGCATTTTTGCCTTCAACGAAAATGCAGCCGCTGCAGCCTGGATTCTATCCCGCCACCTGCGGGTCAGAAGCCGAGTACCTTAGCCACTAGACTACCATGGCGGGACTACACAAGGTGATATAATTAATGTTATGCGTATATATATCTACACGCTGTCTAGCTTCATTCTAGAAGGCACGTCAAACTCAAGCGTCTTCTAAGCTTCCTTTGAACGTTTTTTTTTTAATAACAGACTCTCCGGTTGAGTTTGCGCTAATCGTACTTACCGAGCACAGCATTCACCACTGATGTTTATTAGTTGGACTTGTTTATATGACCCATGCAGTGATACAATTTGGCCGGTTCCATTATACATTGTCACACATGTTCTTTCCTTCTGTTTTTTATGCTGGCAAGCTATTGCATGGGTAGATAGTGCCTTTGGGCAAATAGCGCGAGAATTTCTGGGAGTATTCCAGTTTACTTGTGAATATTTCTTAGACTGGAGCGTGAAAAAGCGAAATGCAGAGTTGATTCCATAAAAAACGTGGCACGTAGTGATAATCCTCGAATGCTCGATGCTGCATCTAAAATTACCGACACGCCTTATCTCGGACAGGTCTGACATCGGAATCGAAGGCCGACGCTCTGTTCACCGCTATAAGTGCCTGTCTGTATTGCTGTACCATCACACTCTACAATTACTGACAACAAGTTCAGCCAGATAAACCACTTGATCTTCTGCCTTCGTCAAGCTCACGACCACGTGACAATATTGCGCTAAATGTGGGGTGTTTGCCTTATGATTAATTTTGATTTATGTGTTACATATGTGAGCTGGTGATAAAGCACCGCCAATATTGACGTAGTCATCTCTCTACTTCAAGCCACACTTGCCAGGAACCTCTAAGCGTTGGCCTCGATGGAAAAGTGGCTATGGCGGTCGACTACTGACCCAATGGTGACTGGTTCTATCCTGGTTGCGGCGGTCACATTTAGATGGACACGAAATAGTAGGGGCCCATGTGCTGTGCGGTTTTGGTGCATCTTAAAAACCACCACATGATCCATTCAAACTTCTGGGGTAATCCACTATGCCCTCTCTCATTATCATATCCTCTGCTTTGGAAGTAAGAACTCAAATGTATCATGAATATATCTGGAAAGGTCTATCGCTGCTTGCTCCAGCTGACGTCAGTTTACTTAAGGTAATTCTCGTCAGTCAGAAGATCTTGAAATTTTCCTTTGTTAAAAGTTTTTGAATGCTTGTTCTGTTGAAACATCTCTGAATTCCAGAACTCCTTTGAAAATTGCCATCTTCTAATCGTTCACTACTGAAATAGCATTCAGAATTATCATGAATTCACTTTTCGAGCACCCCTAGCAATCTACAAAACATGCTGCTTTTATTGTTGTTGTTCAGACTTTCTACTTTCTTTCATTGCTACTACTAAAGGTAAAACATTAGGTATACATCATGGAGCATAAACGTTACAATACGGTCTAGGATGTAACAAAGGAAATCGACGCAAACCAGGCCACGAAATGCCGTGGTAAAAAACTTTAATCACTCTAACATTATCTAGTATTTACTCTGTTCTCACATAAAAATGCAAAAACAATATACATAAGAAACCGAAAAAATTCACATATTCCGACCAGTTCACTGTCTCTACGTTCGCACTCTATCTCCCACGATGTCGTGCACCAAGCAGGAGGCAGCTCGAAGTGGAAGAAGCTGCCTCGTGGCTGACACCACTGCGCAACCAAGGTGGCCTCCAAGGCTCATCCGATTTGGCCGGGGTGGTCGACGGCAGGCGTGACAGGGTCAGGAATGAGGACGGGCTGCACGACATTCATAGCGATGATGAGAGAAACCGAAATGGCGGAGATCGATTGGAAAGCGGCCCGTGTGACAGTTGCCGAAGCAAGCACGAGTGGCAGCTTAGCGTGGGCTGATACTTTGGCAGCGGCGGCGGCGGTGGTGCGATCTCGTTCATGGTTGCCGGTTCCTGGGGAGTCCAGTGTGGCTGTGGCAGCTCCGGTGTCGACGCTGTCGAGTGCGTGCTCTCGACGCTGCTTAGAAGACCCAGACGTTTCTGTCAGGGACTTGATATGTTCCATAGGGCTTCCAGCAGCTACACCAGGCCTTCGAGGAAGTTTCGTCTACGCCCTAATGTTAGCTCCAAGGGTGTCGCAGCGCATAAAAAGGAACCCCGAAGCACGTGGTCGTCTTCTTCTTCTGCCTCGAAGCACGAGCTTGCTTGCTTGCTTCATTTTACCTATGTCTTAACTCGTACCCAATACGGGGAGTGATCATTAAATCAGAGGTAATATAGTTAGGCAAAATAAATTCAAATGTGAAAAAGAAAATTGAATTACACACTTATATAAGGAAAATGAAATTAAGACAATCATAAAAGCTACGTATAATTACAGTAAGAACGAGTGCTGCAGGATAGTGATGATGATTATTCACCTATTAATATTATTCCTTAGAACGATAGGCTCAGAATGCGAGGCTTCGAAACAAAATGTTTTTCATGTCTTCCTTTTTATCTGTAATTTTTCAGACTTGCACTAATAGAACTATGCGCTAAGCACTTATTGCAGGCGTACTTTCCTGCAAGCTGAGCTTCACTACAGTGACATATTTAGTTGCAACCGCTGGATATGTGACGACACATTTCTCAAGGCACCACTACCCTGCATACCCAACACCGGCCTAATGGCGCACATGTAATACACGTACAGTAAAAAAAAGATATGTCTTGAAGGCAAGTCCATGAAAAAAACAAATGAATAACTTAATAAAGCTTGCAAGGTTTGTTTTGTCGCTCTGCTTTTAAGCTAAATACCAAAAAATTCAAGACCTATGTTGATCAACGTATTCACTTGTATATTTAGGCCTTCTGGTTTAGCCTTTCAACGTGTTTTCACAGGACCTGGGAGATTAAGAATAAAAAAACTCGTTATTTCTTGCGAATAGAAAAAGAACGTTAAGCTGCATTTTACAATTAGCTCTAAATCACGGGTATACCGTCTTACCGTTGTCAAGCCAAAAAATAGCGCATGTTTCGCCGCACTGGCACTGAGTGCTAAGCATTTCTTTTCATACTGCAACTTAGTCAATATGCGTTTCCAAACATGAAATGGGAATTCCGGGAGTCATGGACTCATTTAACTCTGGGGTTTCACGTGCCAATATTTGGAGACCTTTAAAATACAAGTCCAATGCGTTGTATTCGATACAGTGCACGAATCAAACGGCGCATCTTCGTACTACCGAAGTTTTCAAATGCTCTTCGAAAAGTCAGCACTGACGAGAAAAGTCTAAAGAAGGAACATGTGGGAAGAGCGAAGTGTGAATTTCTGTTTTTTTTTATAGTGTATTGCCATAGCGCATGTATATAGTTGGAAGTTGACAGGGTCTATCAAAGCTACGCTCATATTGTGATGAACGAATTTTCACATTGAACTTAACATAACCGAAGCCAACGTATATTCAATAAAATGTTATCATCACGTGCTTTCAGATTTTCATTTCGGAAATAATATTCAACACTTAGCCCTTAGTAATAAAGCTGGTGAAAAAGAACTACTTTCATTACTACTGCATGCACCGTATTGACCTTGAAACTTACAGAACATCTTGAAGGCTCTAGGCGCTAGGCTATATACGCATTTACCTTATAGGTTACAGAATTGCTGTCTTTTTTAAGGTAATAATATAGCAATGGTATATTGTTGATGTTTGTGAATAGTAATTTGAAAACGTATTTTGAGCTCCTTCGGCTGCTTTTGGTTGCCTTGCTATTCGATAACAATTCGAATGGTATCTGATTCACAATCGTATTCGATTCGGTTCTAAATTTCACTATTCGCACACCCGCTGTTAGAGAAAGAAGAATAACCAATCGAGTTAACATGTGGAATCTCTCAGTATTATAATTGCGGCGAAGTATTTTGCGGTGTTCGCCACAGTGTGCTCCGCTCCTGGCCGAAAGGTCGTGCTTTTAATCCCGCCCGTGCCGATGAATGCGAAGTGCTAGAATCTTGAGTACGGTGGTTTTTCAATGCCAGGTAAAGAATACCAGGAAGTCCAAAATTCTGGGCCCCTCTGCTACGGCATCCGTCATAGTCATATCGCGGCTTTGGAATATAGGACCTTACATAACTTAAACCGACAGCATTTATTTGGGACCTTTGGCAACTTTGAGCGTATCTATCTATCTATCTATCTATCTATCTATCTACTTATCTATCTATCTATCAATCTAGTCGCCTACGAGTGCTAGTTCCCCTGACCGTTTCGATAATGGTATCGATACCGAAATTTCTATGCCATAACATGACTGTACGGTGAGAATATGTGACTAGTAACATAAAAATCATAACATGTATGTCATGAATGTCACGGCTCTTGCTGCTCTTCCGGCGGTTTCGTTCACACGACAAATTAAAAAAATTGTATGGTATGACGTGACTGCATGGCAAACACAAACGCTAGAAAAACAAAGATCCCTGCGCCTTACAGCATCAACGTGAAACTTTTGCTTTGGTTTCGCTTAGCTCAGCGCTGATTGTGGCATTGGATCGTGTTTTTGTCGAAAGCGAAAGGGTGCTCGCCGTAGACCCCACCATTCCCATCGGTATAAAGCATTTTGCTGGCGAAACAGCATAAGTAGTTGCGCTGTGATCGCAAACTGCGCGCCTTTTCAGCAAACGATATCATATTCACTCAAGTTGAAAAAAAATTCTAGTGAACCCGAGTTTGAACATGACATTTGCTCATGCGAAGCGGTCTCTCTTTGAAAGGTGCCGCGTCGCGGTGGTCTAGTGGCTAAGGTATTCGGCTGCTGAGCCGCAGGTCAAGGGATCGAATCCTGGCTGCAGCGGCTGCATTTCCGATGGAGGCGGAAATGTTGTAGGCCTGCGTGCTCAGATTTGGGTTCACGTTGAAGAACCCCAGGGGGCCAAATTTCCGGGGCCCTCCCCTACGGCGTCTCTCATAATGATGGGGTGGTTTTGGGACGTTAAACCCTGCATAACAAATTAATCAATCTTTTTGAAAGGTGCTAGCACTTTTGAGCTGCGTTCCTACATGGCTGCAGGCAAGGCATCAATTTTAGAGGTATCTACGATGTGCCTCGTGTTGATGATTGCATGCATCTCATTGAGTTCTATTTCGCGGTCAGAAGATGAATACGTACGCTATTCACTTGATCATATAATGGAACTATGCCTGGGTCAGTGAATCTTAAGATAAGGAACTCGTAGTTTCGATTGAAAATGAGTGCTCTTTTCTTTCTGTTCGTCGATCCATGTTGTTAGGATTCTAATTAATAAGCTCGTGTGCTTCCGAACACTCCCCTGATTGCGTTGGCAGTCGATGATATTCAAAACGAATATATACATGCAAACGGCGCAGGCTTTGAATGCACGTAAATGCTCTTTTTACACGTGAACACACATTTATACACACACCCTACGCACGCGCGTCCTTCGCGCGCGCGTTTGTGTGTGTGCATACACACACGCGATATTAAAAATGTTCGAGGCAAGAATAACAGGGAGGCGCTGCGGTCACCGAGGTGAATGGACGCTCTTCACGTCGGCTCCGTTCTCATAGAATGATTTTGCAGCGAACACAGCCAGGCACCACTCGGATTTATGTACCATCTGATTCTTCTCGTCACCGAGAATCCGAAGAAACCATATTCTAAGGTGGCTGATCAGTTTTCGACATTTTACGACCGAAAACCAGCCACCACCAAGCAGCGTCTACTATTCCTAGGACCGACGCTCCGCGTCGACTGGGGCGGCCTCACGATAGCCAGGCCTCGGCGTTCGCGCCATACAGGCCGTAATCATCAATAATGGAGGTATCGCTGCAGAATGAAGACGCCACCCAACGGGAAGACGAAGACGTCACCCAACAGAAAGATGACACAGGCAACGGGTGGACAGAAGTTTGAAACAGAATACGTGCGAAGAAACGTAGCCAGGAACGTCGTGGTAGCCCTAGGCCTACCCGAACACCTGGAACGCGTGGTGCAAATCTGATATCCCGGATAACCAGAGCCAGCAAAATGCCAAGACTGCAGACAGGCGACTTCAAGATAGTTATAATGCCAAGAGGAGGACTGCAGCTATCCAAGCTCAGCTTAACGGAGCCAGACAAAGCTGTGTATGAAGAGGCCGAGATCCCTTATGAAGAAAGAGAGACGGACACGATTTGTCCGAATAATTTTCAGAACATCTTGGTCGTTAGCATCCCAAACCAAGACCATGCAGACAAGTACCATAGGCATCAAGCACATCAAAGCCAACGGCAAGTTGTATGAGGTGGGAGCATTCGAGACGGCCCCGGAACTCATGGCCAAAGGTGTAATCAAAGGAGTTCCTTTGAACGAAACCCCACGGGACATCACCGCAGCTATTATTACAGCCCGAAATCCTACGGCGATCGCAGCCAAACGTCTTGGCAACACCACGACAGTGATAGTCCTTTTTGACGGCAGCAGAGTCCCGGTGCACGTTATGTACAGAGGAGTGCTCACACGCTGTTCACTGTATAGGAAACAAGTTGACTTTTGCAAACAATGCGACAGACTTGGCCACAGGAGTCACGTGTGTTGGAGGCCAAACGACAAGCTATGTGCGGGTTGTGGAACGCCTGATCCGAGCGAGGAAAACCACTGTCAGCCACGATGCCAGCTGAGCGGCAAGGATCATCCAACGGCTGACAAACTCTGCAAGGCAAAGTTCAAGACGCCCTACATCATAAAACAACGCCAGTGGTTCCGACAACTTCAAGAGGCGCTCGAGGAGAACTACCCGCCTACCACCGAGCCAACTGAACGCGGGAGGTTCAAATTCCGGAAAAAGGCAACGCCTGGGTCCAGATCAAGGTCCTGGTCCTGCGCAACGCCCCGCGGCCACACCACCCGGCCTCCGGGTTCGAGAAGGCACACTACATCCCGTTCCAGATCCCGGTCTAAGCCAAAGGGTGGAAATGGCCATCAAGGGAACCCGGCATTCACGGTGAGCTGGTCAGACGTGTCTGAAGAGACGCGCCCTGAGCCTTCGGGGGAGACTGCGCATAATGTCAGTGATATAGTGGAGCTGAAAAAAGAAAACGCGCAGCTTAGAGAATTGATATCACAACTTACTCGGGAAATTCAAAGTCTTAAAAACTGCACAAATAGAACTTCTAGTCAAATGCGTTCCACGGCCCAAGAGCGCCTTGAAGAAATGCCAGATAACCGAATGGACGAGGACAGTACCCCGCCACCTCTCAAAAGGAAAGCTCAGGTGTCTATTGACAAAACAACGGCGCAAACATCGAACATTAATCAAACATTGTCCGAAATACATAAATCAGTTAAGGAACAGGCAGAGGCAACCAACAACCTCTCGCTTGCAATATCCATGATCATGAATAGACTAGATAAACTCGAAGCTAACGTAGCCAATCTCAACCCTAGGACACCTCCGGTACTTCCAGTTACCAACCATCCGATAAGCACTGAAGGAAATTCACGCTTATCTCCAGGGCACCACATCAGTGGCTATATCAACTAATTTCATGAGGCCTGCCTCCTTTCACCCTCCTCCCTCTGCGATAGCCAACTCAAAATAGGGAAGCCCTGAAAAAGGGACTTATTTATTTGGCAGTGGAATTGCAGGAGCTATGAGGGGAAGAGAGCAGTCTTGCAACAACACCTAGAGGCAGAACCAAACCAGATGTTCTAATTTTGCAGAAATACCATGCTTTAGCTAAGCTACTGGAATATCAGGCGATCGGCCCCTCAACAGGGGATATTAGAACACTAACCACACTAGTTAGGAAGGGACTCGTAGCAATCTGCCACGACACCCGCATCACAGACATTGAACATATACTCGTACAACTTGCCCCTAAAAGAAAAAATCTCCGAGCATATTTATTCTGAATTTGTACAGCAATCCCACACGATACGACAACGCTTCCTTCTTCTCTTTAAGAAGGCCGTAGATATAGCGGGACCCAATCCACTCGTCATAGGTGGAGACTTTAACGCTCCACACAATGCTTGGGGATACGGATACACAAGAGCCGAAGGAAAAACGCTATGGCAGGATATTCAAGAAACAGGCTTAACTCTCATCACTGACCCCGACTCCCCTACGCGTATGGAAACTGGGCCTGCAACAGGCACCACTCCAGACTTAACGTTAGTTCGTAAAGCGGGGACCACTAAATAGAATAACACATTCGATGATCTGGGGAGTGATCATCGAATATTAGAAATCAGGATAGAAACCATGGCTGCCGCAAAAATTCTGATCGAGATTAGATGGACTGGCTGGGATAAGTTTCGGAAAGTCAGAAACGCGAAAAAACTAGACCCTATCAGCAATATACAAGATTGGATCAAAGATGTCAATAACGACGTCAGCAAGGCAACGCGAAGTATCGCTTCAAGTCCACCCCTAGAGCAGATTGATAGCCGTCTCGCACTCATGTGGGAGGCCAAGCAATCACTGCAGACTAGATGGCGGGGACAGAAGCACAACAGGCCCTTGCGCAAGCGCATAGCCAAGCTGAACAAACAGATCGAAGAACATTGTAAGCAGCTAAGCAAACAGTAATGGGACCAAGTTTGTAATAGTCTCGAATGCCAAATGAATGCTGGTCAGACTTGGCGCATGCTCAAACACTTGCTAGACCCAGATAACACCAAATCAGCACACAAGCAAACCTTACGTAAACTGGTGCACCTGTATAACGGCAGTGAGGAGGACTTTATCGCTGAGGCTCGCAACACGTACATTCCTGCCATGCCTGTCATAGAGCACGCACCATATTCCGGAGGCCCGAACAAGCTCTTAGATGAGGAGTTTACTCTGGCTGAAATCAGGGCCGCGCTACAGAAGTTAAACACCAAATCTGCACCGGGACCAGACGGGGTCACTAACAGAACACTACGGAACCTTGATGACCAAGCCATAGAGAACATCACGCAATATATTAATGAGTGCTGGACCAAGGGCACTATACCAAAACAGTGGAAAAAAGCTAATATAATCCTCATCCCCAAACCCGGGAAACCCACCGATCTATCGAATTTACGCCCCATATCACTAACGTCTTGTGCTGGGAAGCTGATGGAACACGCCTTTCTAGACAGAATCAACACTTATCTTCAGGAGAACGAAATCAACCCAGATTCCATGTTGGGGTTCCGCACACGGCTCTGCACGCAAGACGCCATGCTGCAAACTAAGGAGCAGATTCTAGACAACAAAACAAGAGCTACCCGGGCGACCTTAGGGTTAGACCTTAAAAAAGCCTTCGACAAAGCATTGCATTCGGCTATCTTACATCAGATCTGCCAATTGAGCTTAGGATCAAGAGCGTATAACTATTTCAAGGACTTCCTTACAGGCAGAATGGTATCTATTGTAATGGGAGAACTGAGATCTGAGGAAAGGCTTATGAGCAGTACTGGTACCCCGCAGGGTTCGGTCATATCGCCAATGCTGTTTAATCTCATGATAGGACTCCTGGCGCGGCTGAACTCAATATACGGAATACATCATTCTATATATGCAGATGATATCACCATCTGGGCGTGTGAAGGTAGTGACGGAGAGATAGAGCAGAGACTACAGGAGGCCGTCACCACTATTCAGGAGTATCTTGATGGTGCTGGCCTCGAGTGCTCGCCAGATAAATCCGAACTCCTCATCTATCGCCCCAAGCTTAAAGGCAGACCACCCAAGGGATACAACCGGGACCGTGCTTACGAAGAGATCCAAATTCACACCAAAAACGGCAGGACTATTCCTATAGTGCAACAAATTATTGTCCTTGGACTCATCATCGAGTCTAAGGGTACAAATGGTGAAACCGTCAAGAGGTTAGTAACCAAAGTCACCAACGCAATACGGCTAATCAAGAGAGTCACCAACAAACACCAAGGCATGAAAGAAGCTAACGTCATCAGGCTTGTTTATTCGTTCGCCATAAGTCACATAATATACGTAGCGGCATTTCTAAACTGGTATACAGCCGAAAAACTCCAAATCAACGCACTCTTACGAAAGGCGTACAAACAAGCTTTGGGCCTTCCAGATAGCACCAGCAACAAAAAACTGTTTCAAGTTGGCTTACATAACACTTTAGAGGAGCTGATAGAAGCGCAACAGATTGCCCAGTTGGAGAGGCTAGCCAGCACGCGCACAGGACGGAGTATCCTTGACAAGTTGGGGATAAATTACCATAGGCGACAAGGAAGTAAAGTGTCGGTTTTAAAGGTGATCATGGAAAAGATCCATGTCCCAAATCTGCCCAAAAACATTCACCCCGAATTTAATCAGGGCAGAAGAGAAAGCCGTGCTAGAACTCTGCTTAAGGCCTACGGCAGAGACAAGAAAGCGTTGTTCGCAGACGCAGCGGAGTACCCTAGTCACAAATCCTACGTTGCGGCAGTAATAAGCACCAACCGCAAATGCGTAAACGCGTGCTTCATACGCTCGGATCATTCAGAAATCGCGGAAGAGGTGACTATTGCACAGGCCATAATTTCCCCAAAGTATAGGTATGTCATCAGTGACTCGCAGTCAGTAATCCGTAACTATGCACGAGGAATAATATCTCCTGAGGCAGCCAACATACTCCTCCGCAAGGCAAATCTCACATCATCCGAGGAATTCGAAGAAAGGTGTATTATAGGGATCCCAGCCCACACCCCATTTGCGTCCCTCATTCCCAACCTCAACAAGGAGGCTCACCGCATAGCGCAAGGTCTCACTTACAGCACTCGCAATGGAGCTTCACATGAGGTACTGGGAGGAGATGAGTGGTGGGCGAGTGACAGAATGTTTAGGTTCTGCGACATTATACGATTCTACCAAAAGTCGAGGCGCAGATTTCCACCACCTAGCTCCACATTAGACAGATCTCAGGAGGTTGACTGGAGGCGACTTCAAACTAGAACATTTCCCAGCCCGAAGCACCCAAATCGCATCTACCCCGGACTATACCCAGATGACTCGTGTAAACTATGTAGCATGAGACGCGCCTCCCTAGAGCATATGTTGTGGGAATGCACACAGATACAGGACGCCAATGCAGTCTCTTCAGAACAGGTTGGGGCACGGTGGAGAGCCGTGCTGATCAGCTCATATTGCACAGATCAAATATGGGCCATCCAGCGAGCACGGGAGGCGGCTGAGAGACAGGGTCTCTCCGCCGCCCCTGGTGCGGCTTAGGCCCTGTTACGTTTGGCCTGGAAATTCATCTGGGCAGTCGCCGTTGTGAGTAAGCCGGTCCTAAGGAAAGGCTCTCAATTCCTTCGGCGCCCAGTCTGACAGACGCTGTCGAAGATTTGATCAATTATCCAGACCAAGCAGCAAGCAAAGGCGAGTTCCCGTCCTTCAAATGCGGACCCTTTTGTCGTCCCTTCAAGCAGCAGCGTGACTGAAGGCCTCGGCGACTCATCGGGCGACAGGAAAGCTGGCGTGAGCGGCGCCAGAGCTGACGGCGGAGCGGCGCTTCTTTAATCCTCAGTCAAGTAGCCGACCGGCCGACTGCCTATGCCCGCCAGGCATTGTCCCTGCTGGCCGGAGGAGGAGACGTCGTGTCGCCGCGACGCAATGACGAAAGAGGGCAACAGGGACGGCGTCTTCCTGAAAGAGACCGTGACGGCCACCGCAAATCGCCCCGCTAATTGGGCGAGCTGTGCGGTGGACCCTTTAAAGTATGCGGCCAGGATCGTGGAAACTCGCGACTAACGGCACACACACGACGAGGAAGAGCCCTGCTGGTGCCACCACAGTGCAGTGTTCACGTGGACCGTGCATGCTCGCCCCCCTCACCTGTGTGTGCGTGATTGGTGTTCGACTCGGAGAGGAAAAGCCCGACAGGGCATAAAACGACGCCGCACTGTGCTGGACGCCGCTCTGAACTATGTAACGTTCAACCACCACGCTCGTGGTATGTGAAACCACTAACCCCTGTTTTCTGTAAATATGTGTAAATAGTGTCATAAACATGTTTTGTTTTCGTATCGTCCAGCGTCCTTCCTTCCGAACCTTAACAACTGGTGGCAGCGGTTGGATGCCATCACCTGCAACTTCCTTCAACTCCAACCCCAACAACTGGTGGCAGCAGTGGGATGGACTTCACGACATGGTGCTGTGCTGTGGTGAGTGCTTGGTCTTTGCTTTGACTTTCCAGGCTTCAATTGTGTGAGTTTATTAGAAGCTGGATTGTGTGTGGATTAGGGAGATTACCTTTTGTGAGTTGTAGGGATCACCTAATTATGTGTGAGATGCAGGACCAAAGTTCAACGGCAATCATGTCGTGGAAGGCAATGCTAAGAGATGAACTTTTGTGTGTGAGTAAGCATCTAGGCATTGAGGTAGAAGAAGGAATGGGCAGGACAGCGATTTGGAGGCTGATCTCGCAAAAAGCCAGTGAGGACGCAATATAAAAACGCAGTAGAGATTTTTGAAAAACAGGAAATGGAGAAAGGGATAGAAAAGAGCGTGATCGAGCACGCGCCTTGGTGCTCGAACAATTGGAACAGAAAAAAATTGCCCGCAGCTTCCCTCGGGGGAACACTGAGGAGGACGCGGAGCATCTAATTGGTTCACCGGGTGTTAAAGTGCGACTTACTTGGGTCGATGGCTAAATTGGTTAACGTGGTTGTGAAATGGGGTGTTAAATGAGTGAACACGTACGGCACGTATGCGAAAGGGCGGTGTTTTATTTATTGCGACGAACTTTGAGGACGATGGCTTTGTGGTCGGTAAAGTAAAGAGTGAGTACAAACCAACGGACGAGCGGCAACTGAGCGAGCGAGCGCCGACCTTGAGTATATATACAGCGCGATGGCGCATGCGCTGTCAGCTGTCGAATGTTCTCGAAGGAGAAGCGCGCGCGCGGCACAGATGGCGACGGCGCGACGGCGCATGCACTGTCAGCTGTCGAATGTTCTCGAAGGAGAAGCGCGCGCGGCACAGATGGTGGGCGACGGCGCGACGGCGCATGCGCGCGCGTCAACTGTCGAATGTTCGAGAAGCGGTGCGGACGGCGCGGACGGCGCACTACAAGGCGCGAGTATAAGATGCTTCCGCATCTAAAACAAGGCAATGAGACGGAAAATTCAGTCATCCGTAAGTGTAGCGCACGAGAAGGGGGAGGTGCAGCCCAGAGTTGTAGATAAGGCTAGCACGTGTAAAGAGCGCAGCAGGTTCGAATACGAACCAAATGTGAGTGCTGCTGAAGATGCTGCGCTGCGTAGAGAGGCCGACGAAGGCCAGAGCGAATGCGACGAGGTGCTGTGCCAGTTTAATACTAGCGAGATAGCTAGAATAGCGGTAGGCAGGCTGGTACAGACCTCAACTGTGTTTTTCGCGACGGTGGATCTTGCAGACAATGTGGAACTAGTCAAGGACACCGGAGAAAGCTCAGGAGAAGCAGCCAAAGTAGAGAATGGTATCAGTGCAGTTGCAGACAGCTCTCAGGAATGCGAGCAAGATTTTTCGAAGGGAAGCAGCTGCATTGTTCCTAAGTGTGTTAACCAGTTCGCCAGTCTTGAGGGTGAGAATAAAGATGATTCGGTCGAAAATCATTTAGACTGCATGACTGAGACAGCTGACGAAAGCTGTGAGAGGGTTCCCGAGCGTGAGATGCAATCGGGAGAATCGGAAACGAGACGCAAAAAGCGGCGCAGACGCAAGAGACGTCAAAGAGCCACGAACGCGAAAAAAGGCACTACGCGTGTTGAAAAAAGCCCGCAAAGTTTGAGCGTAGCAGGCAAAATTGGGCGTTTCGCATCGCCGTCAAAGTTGCCCTGCATGAGTCCGAGCCACCGGACAACAAGTAAAAGAACAGCGGGTTCTTCACAAATGCAATCAAGTGGAAGGCGCCAGTTTCGTGGGGTGCGTGAGCACAGGGTTAGCGCAAGTCAACCGGCCCGACAAGGCAACAGAGCTAAGAAATCAAAGTGCCGAAGTACTGTGGCAGGTGGTGCAGAAGCACCCTTGAGTTGTAAAACTACCGATGACGCAACCCGAGGCCAATTTCCTAACGGTGCAGGAAAAGTCGGTCGCAGATGTCGCCATAGACAAGTGAAGGGTGGTGGTGATAGTGGTTAGAAGAAAGAGGAAAAAGGCACCTAATTTCTGTCTGCCTTCAGGCGACATGGCGCAGTGCCTTATAGGGGTGGGGGGAAGGAGAGATAAAAAGAATAGAAGGAAAATAGACGAAGAAGAAGACAGGCAAGCGACAGAAAAAGAAGGAGATAGGAAAGTGGGGATCCCGTCGAAGCAGTCCAAGGGCGAGGTGCCACAATGCGAGAGCTACACGGCGTCAGGAGACCGCGGAGGGTGAACCAGTCGGCGGGAGCTTCGCTGGCGTCGGAGATCACGAGGGCACAACCGTCCATTTTGAAATCCTGCGAGTGAATCACTGCGCGCGACAAAGTGAAGGCACGAAGGAGGAAGCAAGCATCGGGGAAAAAGGAAAGAGGGTGGCTCATCGGCCAGTTCAGCGAAGAGGCCTTTGTGGCGTGAAGTAAGGCGCCAGCGGCGAAAGGGTAGACCACAGCGCGCATTCGCGCGACGGAATGCACGCCGGGGATTTAAAACTTTGCGGGGACGGGAGTGTCAAAGGGATCCGAGGAAAAAGGCCACAATAGATAAGCACCACACGGGAGCTAGCCCAAAGAGGGCATGGCCACTCTGTCCCACGCATTGCTTGGGTCCCCTTCGCCAGATTGACAGAAATCTGCTAAATCGCGAATGAGGCGTAACGCTGCCGTTCAGCTTGTGGCTCGTGCCCATTGTTGTCTCGCGCGTTTTCAGAATCGACGACCATGACCGCCGCGTGTACGACTGAAGAGGGAGCGACAGCTGTAGGCTGGAGACTCGGACACAGGAGTTTTTTGAAAACATATTTGTTTGTTTATATTTGGTTTTAAAGCGGTGGTCCTGTGGCATCTTCATGGCTAGTTTGTTTAGGTACAGTTTTTTCCCCTTCTAGATTTTTTTAAAGCATTGTAGGTGTTGTTTTGAGTTACTGGGAAATAGCCTACGGTTAGGTGTGCGATTAGTATGCTAGCATTCTTTGGATGAGAGTATGATGTCGTGCTAGGGCGCACAGCAAAGTCCTGTGCGTTCTTTAAAGACAGGGGCTGACATGAGGCTACATTCAGTTAACGAGCGTGCTAGTATTTGAGGGTAATTCATTCTGTTGTTTTTATGATGGCTTATAGGGCTCATTTGATCACTTGAGGTGAGAGCGTGGCGTTCACCGAACTTTGAGGCTAGACATACGTTTCTAAGAATTTTAAGACGCAGTTTGATTTGATGTGAGAGAGTTTTGTTTGCGTCAGGGTGTCCTACAAGTAGGCACTCACGACTACGTTAAGTATTCAGAGAATGAAAAAAATGCAGATACCTTGTGTATAGGGTCTGGCAGCTTTCGTGTAAAGACCACTCTAGTTGGTTGTTTCATGAAGTTAGTCATAAAATTAGCAGAGTAAGTTACAACATAGTGCGGATGGTAGGAAGCTAGTTTTGAAGTAGTTTGATGACGGTTATATGGAGCCAAATTGTATTTGCCTTTGTGTGCTTTTCTCGCACGGCAATTTGTTCCTTTTTTGGTAAGCATATCCACGTCCATGATTGTTGTAACTGGCGGCACAAGATTGTCTCAAAATTTAGCGTACAGGTTTCTCTTTTGTTTGTGTTTCTTGAGAAGCCTGGAGGGTTTTAAGCGGGTCCAATGTGCTTGACTTCAGCATGGTATTGTGTTGTGTGGTTCGCCTTGCTGTTGTCAATCATTGTGAGCTGGTTTGGGAGTTGGTTTCGAGTTCGAAGCTGGAGAAAGAAAAGCCAGGCCATCGTCCTCGTCACCAATCATTCTCTTCGTGCCCAGTGGTTGGGAGCGCTGGCCAGCCGAGATTTTCCGGGCGGCAGAGGAGCTGTTACGTTTGGCCTGGAAATTCATCTGGGCAGTCGCCGTTGTGAGTAAGCCGGTCCTATGGAAAGGCTCTCAATCCCTTCGGCGCCCAGTCTGACAGACGCTGTCGAAGATTTGAGCAATTATCCAGACCAAACAGCAAGCAAAGGCGAGTTCCCGTCCTACAAATGCGGACCCTTTTGTCGTCCCTTCAAGCAGCAGCGTGACTGATGGCCTCGGCGACTCATCAAGCGACAGGAAAGCTGGCGTGAGCGGCGCCAGAGCGGAGGGCGGAGCGGCGCTTCTTTAATCCTCAGTCAAGTAGCCGACCGGCCGACTGCCTATGCCCGCCAGGCATTGTCCCTGCTGGCCGGAGGAGGAGACGTCGTGTCGCCGCGACGCAATGACGAAAGAGGGCAACAGGGACGGCGTCTTCCTGAAAGAGACCGTGACGGCTACCGCAGATCGCCCCGCTAATTGGGCGAGCTGTGCGGTGGATCCTTTGAAGTATGCAAACAGGATGGTGGGAACTCGCGACTAACGGCACACACACGACGAGGAAGAGCCCTGCTGGCGCCACCACAGTGCAGTGTTCCCGTGGACCGTGCATGCTCGCCCCCCTCACCTGTGTGTGCGTGATTGGTGTTTGACTCGGAGAGGAGGAGCCCGACAGGGCATAAAACGACGCCGCAGAGTGCTGGACGCCGCTCTGAACTATGTAACGTTCAACCACCACGCTCGTGGTTTGTGAAACCACTAACCCTTCTTTTCTATAAATATGTGTAAATAGTGTCATAAACATGTTTTGTTTTCGTATCCTCCAGCGTCCTTCCTTCCGAACCTTAACAACTGGTGGCAGCGGTTGAATGCCATCACCTGCAACTTCCTTCGACTCCAACCCCAACAGCCCACGCCTCAATCCGCTGGTTAAATAAAGTTTGCTCACTCACTCAAGAATAACAGCAACCTAAAATAAGAAATTTTAAGATTACGCCTCAATGATTGATTGATATGGGGTGTTTAACTTCCCAAAAGAACCATATGAATATGAAAGACGAATAGTGGTGAGCTCTGGAAATTTCAAACACCCGGGATTCATTAACGTGCACCCAAATTACACCGCCGTAGCTGGGAGTCAATCAGCAGCCGTGTATACCTTAGCCACTAGACCACCGCGGCGGGACTACACAAGATCTTAAGAATTACTACGCGTATATATATATATATATAATTATATATATATATATATATATATATATATATATATATATATATATATATATATATATATATATATTCCGCGTTTTTTTTAATATTGTGCTTCACAGTTGTGTTTGCGCTAATCCTACTAGCCGGGCACAGCATTCACCACTGCTTCGCTTCTCTATCGCCTTTGGCTGGGAGTTGCTTTCACGAAAGCTCATACCACGTTAATCGGAATTACTGACAGTGCGGCGTGCGATGCTTGCGGCACCAACAAAAATATCGAACACCTGCTGTGCCATTGTCCTCGATTTGCCTAAGATAGACAAGTACTTGCCAACGCAATGCGGCGACTGGATGATCGGCATCTTTCTGTGCAGGTGCTATTACAGACGTCCACATGCCTCGACAGCCAACAAGGCAGTGAAAACGCTGCTGTGTTTCCTGAGAAAGACAGGCTCGTGTGAACGCCTCTGACATGCGGTAGAGTTCTACACGCTGCAGTGAAATTACTGTCAGTCTCTCCCCCCCCCCTTTTTGTTTTCTTTTCCATCTCTTCCCTCTTTCTCATCTTTCTTGTCCCCTTCTCTAATCCCCCAGTGTAGGGTAGCCAACCGGATGCCTTTTTGGTTAACCTCCCTGCCTTCTCCCTTTTGTTGATTCACCACTGATATTCCCTGCACTTGTTTTCAGAACCCACGCTGAGAAAGCCAGTTTGTCTGTTCTATTATATATTATCACGCATGTTGTTGCTCGGTGTTTCATGCTGCCGCCCTGTTGCACGGGTCGATGGTGCCTTGAGCAAATAGGGTCAGAATGTCTGCGACTATTTCAGATCAAATTGGTGATTATTTCTTAGGCAGGAGCATGGAAAGGAGAAATGCAGAGTTGATTCCAGAACAAACGCGGCACGTAGTGATAATGCTCCAATGCTGGACGCTGCATGTACATTTGCTGACACGCATCGCTTCTGATAAGTTCATCGAAGGCCGACACTCTGCTCACCAAAATAAGTTCCTTTGTGTATTGTTGAACAATCTGACTGCCCCGCTACCGGCCACAACTTCAGCCAAATAAACAACTTCATCTTGAACATGGAGTCTTTTGCCTTCGTCAAGCTTGCAACAACGTGAAAATATTACGCTAAATGGATATGGTGTTTACTTTATGATTGTTTATATTTTATTTATGTTTTGCATATGCGAGCTGCTGACAAAGAACCGCCAATAATGACGTAGTCACCTCTCTATTTCAGGCAACACTTGATTGTTCAAAGGATCGGCCTCGATGGAGAAGTGGCTATGGCGCTCGAGTACTGATTCGATGGTCGCGGGTTCTACCCCGGCAACGGCGTTCGCATTTTGATGGACAAGAAACGGTAGAGGCCAATTTACTGTGCTCTTTCGGTGCATCTTGAACACCTGCACATAGACCACTCATATTCCAGAGTCCTCTACTGTGCCTTCTCTCAATATCATATCCTATGCTTGAGACGCAAAAACTCCAATGTATGATCAAGATATCTGGAAGGGTCTATCGATGCTTATTTGAGCTGATTAAAGCCTTTCTCGTCAGTCGAAAGATCTTGAAATGTTTTTTTGTTAAAAGCTTGTAAACAGTTGTTTAAATAAAATATTTTTGAATTCTAGAAATTTCTTGCAAATTGACACCTTCCCATGTGTATACTACTCAAATAATACAAAAATATATAGAATTTGCTTTTTGCACAACCCTATTAATCTACAAAACATGCAGATTTGAATGCTGTTGTTCAGTGTTTCGAATTTTATCCTATGCTACTACTAAAGGTGCAAGTTTATATATAAGCGTAACACTTCGTTGTAGCATGTAACAGATAAAATTGAAGTAAAGCATGACACTAAATGCCGTGGTATAATACTTTTGAACACTTGCATAATATAATATTCACTCTGTCCTAGCATAATAATGTAAATAGATTAGCTACAGAAAACCAAATAATTATACAAAATGCCGCCAGTTCGCTATCTGTATGCTCGCACTCGATCTTCCACGATGTCGTGCATCAAGCAGGAGGCAGCTCGAAGTGAAAGAAGCTGCCTCCGCACTGGCGTCACTGAGCAACCCAGGCGGCTTCCAAGGCTCATCCGACTTGGCCGGGGTGGTCGACGGCAGGCGTGACCGGGTCGGCGATGACGACGGAGTCCATAGCCTTCATAGTGATGAAGACAGTGACCGAAATGGCGGAGACCGATTGGAAAGCGGCCCGTGTGACAGTTGCCGAAGCAAGCACGAGTGGCAGCTTAGCGTGGACTGATACTTTGGCAGCGGCGGCGGCGGCGGTGCGAACTCGTTCATGGTTGCCGGTTCCAGTGTGGCTGTGGAAGCTCCGGTGTCGACGCTGTCGAGTCCATGCCCTCGACGCTGCTTAGAAGAATCGGCCTGTTCCGTCAGGGTCGTGGTATGTTCCATAGTGCTTCCAGCACTTAGACCAGGCCTTCGAGAAAGTTTCGTCGACGCTTGTGATAGCTCCAAGGATGTCGCACCGCATAAAATGGAACCCCGAAGAACGCGGTCGTCTTTTTCTTCTGCCTCGAGGCACCAGATCGCTTGCTTGCTTTCTCTCACTAATGTTTTAGCTCGTACCCACTACGGGACGTAGTCATTAAACCGGTTGTTAATATATAAAGAGAAAAGTATAAATTTTAGTATAGAAAAAGGAATTGCTCATTCATCTAGGGACATAAAAGTCCAAACAATCAATACGGGTACGTATTTTTAATGTGCGACCAATTCAGGATGGTTATGTCTAATAATTATTTTTTGGGCGTGCTTGTTAAAAGGAATGGGTAATGGCGAGGCCCTTCAAAACAAAATGATTCTTTAGTTCTTCTTTATTTTATCTATTTTTCGGATTGGCTCTAAGGGCAATAGACGCTCAGCACTTATCTCATTCGCAACCTTTACTACCTATTGATGGCGCGACTGTAAATCCAACATGGCTGTCATTGAGATAATCAGCCTGAAGAAAACGGTACCGCAAAACAAACTTTCACGTTTAAGATAGGACGTTCCCCTTACTATTTTAGGCTTCGGTGTTTGAGAAGTAGAAAAAATACCTTGGTACGGGGCAAAAACGAAAAAAAGCGCCATCAGCAATTAAGGCCGAACACAAATTTTTGCAAATCTCAAGGTCATGGATGCAATTCACAAATGCCTCAAATGTGCCTTGATGTCATAAACGTTTCGAGACTGGTCCTTTCATTCTATTCTATAGAGGAGGAACGCATTTCTCCTTTACTTCTGGTACTGTTTGCACAATGACCATTTTGAGAGGACAATCTAAGCGCCAAAACTGCAAACTAGGAAGTTGCTGTACGCTTACACAAAATGGGTGCTGCATACATTCACGAGTTTTGGTTATCTGTCGGTTATTTTAACCTTCATAACCACTCAAGGCTTTTCGGCGAGCTAATTTGAACGGGGGACTTTCTTTTCCTCACGGTGTATATAAGCTATGAGTACTGAGGCTCACAATTAGTCAGCTTTTGTCGACTGAAATAAGTCGGATTTTTCTTTTTTTTTACTTTTCCTTTAACTTGAGAAACTCAAAGAATTTCGCTAATATCAAGGCCGTTCACGGCGTTACGACCGCAAAGGCGGGATAACATGCAACAAGAACTGCTGTTTGAAGAACACCCAAAATTCAATCACCTCAACAGAGTTTCCGGCAGCCACCGCACAGAGGTGCCACCCTACCGGAAAGTTGCATACGTAACCTCCTGCAAGCTGGCCTTCGCTACAGCGACACAGCAAGTTACAACCGCTGGATATATGACAACGTATTCTACAAGACACTACTTCACATTATACACATCCCTGGTCTAACGGCGCACATTTATTGCATATCATCATCATCATCGGCCTGACTACGTCCACTGCAGGACAAAGGCCTCTCCCGTTTTCCGCCAGTTAACCCGGTCCTGTGCTTGCTGCTGCCAATTTATACCCGCAAACTTCTTAATCTCATCTGCCCACCTAACCTTCTGTCTCCTCCTAACCCGCTTCCCTTCTCTGGGAATCCAGTTAGTTACCCTTAATGACCAGCGGTTATCCTGTCTACGTGCTACATGCCCGGCCCATGTCCATTGCATATACATGCCAAAAAATATGTCTTTAAAGCAAGTCTCCATCGCAAAAAAAAAATTTAACACCTAAAAAATTTGTAATGGTTTTTTTCGCCTTGTTTTCGATGTCACCCATGAGAAATTGATGACCTAGGTTGGTAGATTTAATTACTTACTCATTTAGGCATTTCGGCCTAACGTTTCAGCGTGTTTTCACAAGACTTCTAAGATTGTGAATAAAAACAAAAAACACGTTTTTCGAGAGGTTTCAAAACAACATCGGGTTACATTTTAAAGTTAACTGCCAATCAAGGTTACCATATTACCGTTGTCAGAACAATAAATAGCGCAAGTTTCCTGCCACTGGAATTAGGCGCTAAGCATTAATTTTTTTGAAAAGGTGCCTCGGTCAATGTGCGTTTCTAAACACGGAAGGGGAATTCTGCGACTCATAGAATCATTTACTTATATGTGTGCACGTGCAAATACATAAAAACTTCGAATCGAAAAGCGTTGCATTCAATACGGTACTCGAATCAAAGGGCGCATCTTCGCATTACCGGATATTTTAAATCGTTTTCGAGTAATTCGCATTCACGAGAAAAACCAAAAGGAACAACATGTGGGAAGAGCGAAGTATCATGTTCCATTTTTTTCAAAATAGTTTATTAACAAAATGCATGCACTTAGATGTTGTCAAAGGCTTACGAAGCTTCAGTCGTATTGTGATGACAGAATTCTTGCATTGAACTTCAATGTCAAAACAAGATTTACCATTTAGCCATTGGTATTAAAGCTGGCGGAATAGTACTACTTCCAATACTACTGTAAGCGCCATACTCATTCACCTTAAACTTGCAAAATGTCTTGAAGGCTCCAGCCAACAGGCTATATACAGGATTACCTTAGTTTATAGAATTGTGGCGTCTTTTTCAGGGTAAATGCCACGGCGATGTTACATTGTTATTGTTTTTCAATAGTTATATGAAATGGAAATCCTTGGATTTCTTTGACGGCTTTTGTTTTCCTTGCTATTCGAAAACTACTCGAATAGTAGCTGATTCTCATTAGTATTCGATTCCGTTGTAAATGTCACTATCCCACACCCATAAAAAAATAAGCTATCAAGTTAACGTGAGGAATCAAGCAGAATAATAATTTTGGGAAAGTATTTCCCGATGTTTGCCGCAGTGGTGTACTGATTACAGTGCTCCACTGCTGACGTAAAGGTCGCGCTTTTGATCCCAGCCAAGCTGATGGATGCGAAATGCTAGAAGCTAACGTACGGTGCGTTGTAAATGCCAGTTAAAGAACACATGGAAGTTGAAGATACTGTGCCCTTCTGCTACAACATCCGTCATAATCATACCGCGGTTTCGGGACGTCGAACCTTACATATTTTAAACCCGAAGCATTTTTAAAGCGAACTTTGGCGACTTTGAGCGTTTCTATCATGCAATCTTAGTCAAATCCTGACTAGAATGCACGCCTGCAGGCAGGAATTCAAGTGAATTTATGGCCACTTGTACGCGGCTACCTGGCCGTGTCTCAGAGAAACCGGCCCGGTTTTAAGTGGCCTTCAGAATAGCCGGGACAAGGATTAGCCAATATTTAAGGTTTTTGATTTTAAGACCACAGCGGCAATACTCCCAGCCACATTTTACAGGGTATATATGTGAATTTCAACGTGTGAACGTAAGTCAGCGTCATCTGTAGCCATGGCGGCGAAGGTGGCACACTAGTATATGGGCCTGTGGAGCGTCACGTAGCACGTGAACTTTTTACGAGCTGGCAGCTGACCAATAGTCTCTCGTATACAACCTAAGGCACCAACTCTGCCAGTACGAGACCCTCGTTATTGAATGAGGGAAAGAAGTGTATATTTAAGGGCTCGTTTTTCCGTGTTTTTAGACAATAATAAAGAAATCAGACAGATAATAAAGCCAAAGAAAGTACAGGTTGGTTGTTAGACCGAATTGCAAGGTAAGTGTGAAGAAAGAAAAGTGGGTGAAAAGATCACTTGCCGTGGGCAGGAACCAAACCTGCGACCTTTGAATAACACGTTCAAAGCTCTACCGCTGGATAGCCGCCGTGTTAGCTCAGTGGTAGACCATCGAACACGTTATTCGAAGATCGCAGGTTCGGTTCCTGCCCACGGCAAGTAATCTTTTAATCCACTTTTCTTTCTTCACATTTACCTTGCAATTCGGTCTAACTACCTACCTATGATTTCCTTGGCTTTATTGTCTGCTAGATTTCCTTATTAATGTGTCAAAACACGCAAAAACGAGCCCTTATGTACACCCTTCTTTCCCTCATTCATTAACGAGGGTCTCGTAGTGACAGAATTGGTGCGTTAGGTTGTATACGAGGGACTATTGGTCAGCTGCCAGCTCGTAATAAGTTCACGTGCTGCATGACTCCACACAGGCTCATAAAAGAGGGTGCCACACTCGCCGCCATGGCTACAGATGGCGCTGACGGACACTCCCACGTTGAAATTCACATATATACTTAGTAAAAAGTGGCTGGGAGTATTGCCGCTGTGGTGGCTCAGTGGTAGAGCATCGAACGCGTTATTCGAAGGTCACAGGTTCGGGTCCTCCCCACGGCAAGTTATCTTTTCACCCACTTTTCTTTCTTCACATTTACCTTACAGCTGGGTATATATATATATATATATATATATATATATATATATATATATTGTGAGAATTCATTGTACGTCATCTTCCTCATCTATCAATAACCATCATCAGTCTTCGCCCCGTTCTTCTTCATCATCGGCGCCATCTTGCTGTTGCTTGAATAAAGCGTCAGCTGCACCGTTGTATTTCAAGTGGTGGAAGGTGCTTCCCGATCTCTTCGACCTCTCTCCATCCAAAGCCAGCTCCTGGAGCTCCGTTCGGGACGTCGCTTGCGCCAGCACAGCACCATGGCCCAAGAGCAAGCCCAACCGAACCACCCGCCAGCGCAAGCACCAGCAGCCAACCCTAGCCCGGTCAACAACCCCCCTCGGGAGCCTCCAATCTTCTCCGGTCTGCCTGGCGAAGATGTCGAAGACTGGCTCGACAACGATGACCGCGTAGGTCTCTACAACAACTGGAACGAGGCATCGAAATTAGCATGCGTCCAGTTTTACGTCTCTCAGGTTGCCAAGACGTGGTTCCTGAATCATGAGAGCGACTTCCGCGATTGGTCTTCCTTCAAACACCAGCTCCGACACATTTTCGGTACACCGACCGTCCATTCAGAAGTTGCTCGCAAGAAACTCAGTGGCAGAACGCGTTCAACATTGCGGTGAGTCCTACACTTCCTATATTGAGGATGTGCTTGCACTTTGCCGCCGTATCAACGACACCATGCCAGAAGGTGATCGTGTCCGGCACGTTCTGAAGGGTATCGGACCTACCGCTTTCAACGCCCTCGTCGCACACAACCCTTCGACGGTTTCCGACGTCGTCTCGGTATGCCAGCGGCTTGATACCTTGCAGTCAATCCGCCTGCGACCCGACCTCTCTGAGAACCCCCTGGCAAACAGTATGGAGCTCCGATCCATCATTCGAGCCATAATTCGTGAGGAATTGCAAGCCTACGCTTTACCTCCTTCTAACAACGTTCCCGCTCAACCCGCCTCTAGCGATCTGCGTGGAATTATTAGGGAATAAATGTCAGCGCTTCAAAGCACCCACCGTGCTCCACCATGCCCCCAACCCGCTTCGTATGCACAGATTGCTGCAATGCAACCCTCGCCGTCTCAAGTACCACCACCTGTACCTGATCACGAACATCTCGCACCTCTAGTCGCCCGTCCACCGAACCCTACCTACCATTCTTCCTGGCGGGCCCCACGTCCTATTTGCTACTACTGTGGAATTCGAGGACACATTTCCCGGGTCTGTCGACGTCGGCAGCAAGATGAACGTCGTGGTTATGCCGCTTTTGAACGAGACGACACATGTGCTCGAGGTTACTACCGTTATGCCGACAGTCCTTCCAACCACCGATCACCGTCCCCTGTGCGCATTTCCAACACGACCAACAATACACGTGCATCCCGACCACACTCCCCTTCGCCACTCCGACGCTCTGTTTCGCCACTTCGGCCTGTCTCTCAACTGGCTGCCCAGCGATCGGAAAACTAAACAGTGCAGTTTTTGGAGGGAAAACTGCATCGCGGCGAAATGACCCAAGTCCTCCTGAACGACCGTCAAACATGTTATTGGTAACTGTGGAAGGTGTGCGTGTGTTGGCTTTGGTGGACACGGGAGCAACTATTTCAGTTATGCGTGCCGACTTGTGTTCTCGATTGCGGAAAGTGAAGACACCCTACCTTGGATCATCTTTGATTGGGGCCAATGGAGCAATAATTAGACCATCGGCCCAATGTACAGCGCGTGTCTTCATTGATGGTATTCTTCATCGCATCACCTTCGCTGTCTTAATTTCATGTGCTCATGAACTAATTTCTCACATCAGCATATGCATTAATTTCTTGCCGTCAACGTGTAGTCGAAATGACCGAGACCGATCACTGCAGCGAACGCGTCGACGAAAAACCATTGCGTTTCTTCACCGCTTCCGAATCCATACTGCTACCGGGTCAAGAGCAACTCATCACCATCACTTCTCCGAATATTGCCAATGGTGACGTCCTTATCACCCCTTCGAGCTGCTGTCGAGCTCGCGGCGTTGTAGTCCCCTCCAGCTTGGTGCGGTTCAAAGACAGTGCTGCGATAATCCTTGGCCTGAACCCTACCCCAGAGCCCGTCCTCCTACCCCAAGGTTCTGCAGTGTCATGTTATGTCGATACCCAACCGGTATCTTCGGTCTCTCTTGACGCCTTGACAGCTCAGCCACAACAGGCCCAGTCTGTTACTTCCTCCTCCTTTGCTCCCGGGATAAATCCTGAACTTTCTGCTTCTCAGCGTGAGGCGTTGCTGAATTTGCTCAGGAAATACCAAGCCTCCTTCGACGCCGATGCTTCGGCACTAGGACAGACCACAGTTGCGCATCATCACATAGACACTGAAGGTCAGACTATTGTACGCCGTCGTCCCTACCGAGTCTCCTTGGCCGAGCGCAAAATCATCGAGGAGAACGTGACCGATATGCTAAACAGAAACATCATACGACCCTCTACCAGTTCTTGTTCATCACCCGTTGTGTTGGTACAAAAGAAGGATGGATCGGTACGATTTTGTGTTGATTACCGCGCGCTCAACAAGATTGCCCGAAAGGATGTATGTCCGATGCCCCGTATAGATGATGCACTTGACTCATTGCAAGGTGCCCAATACTTCTCCACCCTTGACCTTTGGTCCGGGTATTGGCAAATACCAATGGACGAAGCAGACAAAGAAAAGACCGCCTTTTCTACGCCGGACGGTCTTTACGAGTTTAACGTAATGCCATTCGATCTATGTAATGCTCCCTCCACATTTGAAAGGATGATCGACACTGTTCTTCGTGGCCTGAAGTGAAAAACTTGTCTATGCTACCTCGATGATATCGTCGTGTTTTCTTCCACTTTTGATGATCATCTGCAACGCCTAGATCAAGTGCTCACATGTCTCTCCAACGCTGGACTTCAACTAAACACAAGGAAGTGCCATTTTGGCAACACAGCTATAAAAGTTCTAGGACATCTCGTTACTAAAGATGGCATCCAGCCCGATCAGGACAAAATTTCTGCAGTCCTGAACTTTCCGCGACCCTTTCGTTCCAAAGAACTACGCAGTTTCCTTGGACTCGCATCGTACTTTCGCCGCTTCATTCGCAACTTTGCCACTATTGCCACTCCTCTCCACAAGCTTCTTGCTAGTACCGGTTCCTTCGATTGGAAGGATCAATGCGAAGCCTCATTTCAAGAACTCAAGCAGGCACTGACATCCCCACCGGTGCTTTGTTATTTCGATGACAAGGCACCTACGATATTACACACTGACGCGAGTGGACAAGGAATCGGCGCCGTACTCCTCCAGCGCGACCATGCCTTTCGCGAGAAAGTTGTCGCGTATGCAAGCCGCACTCTGACCTCTGCAGAGAAGAGGTACTCGATAACCGAACAAGAGTGCTTGGCTGTTGTCTGGTCGATCCAAAAATTTCGTCCGTACATACCAGGTCGATATTTTACTGTTGTGACAGACCACCATGCTCTTTGCTGGTTGTCCACAATCAAAAACTTGTCGGGACGACTTGGCCGCTGGATTCTCTGATTACAATCTTATGACTTTGACGTCATCTACAAGGCTGGAAGACAACATCAAGATGCCGACGCTTTGTCACGATGCCCTTTGCCGCAGTTTTCGGCACACGTCACATCCCCTTGTCAAATTGGCTATACGGAGGACGCCTCGCCGATATCATTCATTTCTTCCCTACCTTCATCCACCCGCCCGTCAGTACTTACTACTCACCAGCGAGCCGATTCTTATTGCACTGACTTCATTGGTCGGCTTACCGGTGCTTCGTCTTCCCTTAATGCCAGGCTCCGGAAACAACTCCGACTATTCAAGTTGGAGGACGATGTGCTATATCGATACATTTTCCACCCGGAAGGCCACCGATGGGTTCCCGTCGTACCACGCGCACTACGCACTGACGTTCTGCGCGCTTCCCACGACGACCCGACGTCAGGACACTTGGGTTACTACAAAACATACGAGCGCATCCGCAGTTGATTCTTCTGGCCAGGTCTTTCCACGACAGTAGCTAAATATATTGCCTCGTGCGCACTTTGCCAACACCGCAAGCGGCCCACTACTGCTCCAGTCGGGACCCTACAACCACTTCCTTGTCCATCAGAGCCGTTGTCGTCGGAATTGACCTCTTCGGGCCCCTCCCAACTACCTAAGACGGCAAGAGGTGGATCGTCACCGCGGTTGATCACTTGACCCGGTACGCTGAGACGGCCTCAATCACTTCAGGAAGTGCTTCGGAAGTAGCAACTTTCTTCTTGAATGCTATTTATCTACGTCATGGAGCCCCTCGTGTCCTTTTGAGCGACCGGGGAAAGGCATTTCTTTCAAGCACGCTCAGTGAAGTTCTTCAAGCATCAAAAACAGTTCATAAAACAACATCTAGCTATCACCCGCAAACCAATGGCTTAACAGAAAGATTTCATCGCACGCTGTGTGACATGCTGTCCATGTATATCCGACCAGACCATCGCAATTGGGATGCCATACTTTCCTTTGTCACGTATGCATATAATACGTCAGTTCAACGAACCACAGGCTATTCTCCATTTTTCCTAGTATACGGACGCCAACCGACATCACAACTCGACGTTTCATTCTTTCTGGCCCCGTCAACTCTTCACCATTCGTTTGCGACCAGTTTCTGTCCCGTGTTGCTCGATGCCGTCGTCTTGCCCGTGTAAACACCGAATCTAGCCAAGAAGATCGCAAGCATTGTTACGATGCCACTCACCGCGTCGTTCTCTACCGCCCTGGTGACGATGTACTTCTGTGGACTCCTGCGCGAACGCCTGGCTTATGCGAAAAGTTTGAGTCACGCTATCTTGGCCCCTACAAAGTTATCGAACAGACCTCACCGGTGAACTACCGTGTCACACCTGTTCATGTCCCCACTGACCAACGCTGCCGCGGGACAGAGATTGTGCACGTTTCGCGTCTCAAGCCCTATTGTATGCGTTTTACAGTGTAATTCGCGGCCAGGCTGGCCGCTTCCGTCGACGGGGGAAATTAGTGTGAGAATTCTTTGTACGTCATCTTCCTCATCTATCAATAACCATCATCAGTCTTCGCTCCGTTCTTCTTCATCATCGGCGCCATCTTGCTGTTGCTTGAATAAAGCGTCAGCTGCACCGTGGTATTTCAATATATATATATATACATATATATATAAAATAAGGGAGAGAAGTGTATACCTAAGGGCTCGTATTTCCGTGTTTTAACACAATATTAATGAGATATAACAGACAGTAATGCTAAGGAATGTACAGGGGAAGTTATTAGAACCAATGGAATGTAAATAAGAAGAAAGAAGAAAGAAAAGTGGATGAAAAAATTACCAGCTGTGAGCAGGAATCGAACCCACGACCTTCGAATAACGCGTTCGATGCTCTAACCACTGAGCTATCACAGCGGCCGTCCCTCCATCCACTTTTTGGCGTTTATATGTGAATTTAGAAGTAGGAGTGACAGTCAGCGCCATCTATAAGCCAAACAACGAGTGTGAAAACACTCTTATTCGCATGTTTGGCGTCACGTAGTACGTGAACTTATTATGAGCGGGCAGCTGATTAATTGTCCCTCCTATACAACCTAAACACACCAAGTCTGCCAGTACGAGACCCTCGTTCAATGAAATAAGGGAGAGAAGTGTATACCTAAGGGCTCGTATTTCCGTGTTTTAACACAATATTAATGAGATATAACAGACAGTAATGCTAAGGAATGTACAGGGGAAGTTATTAGAACCAATGGAATGTAAATAAGAAGAAAGAAGAAAGAAAAGTGGATGAAAAAATTACCAGCTGTGAGCAGGAATCGAACCCACGACCTTCGAATAACGCGTTCGATGCTCTAACCACTGAGCTATCACAGCGGCCGTCCCTCCATCCACTTTTTGGGGTTTATATGTGAATTTAGAAGTAGGAGTGACAGTCAGCGCCATCTATAAGCCAAACAACGAGTGTGAAAACACTCTTATTCGCATGTTTGGCGTCACGTAGTACGTGAACTTATAATAAGTTCATAATAAGTTCACGTACTACGTGACGCCAAACATGCGAATAAGAGTGTTTTCACACTCGTTGTTTGGCTTATAGATGGCGCTGACTGTCACTCCTACTTCTAAATTCACATATAATAATAAGTTCACGTACTACGTGACGCCAAACATGCGAATAAGAGTGTTTTCACACTCGTTGTTTGGCTTATAGATGGCGCTGACTGTCACTCCTACTTCTAAATTCACATATAAACCCCAAAAAGTGGATGGAGGGACGGCCGCTGTGATAGCTCAGTGGTTAGAGCATCGAACGCGTTATTCGAAGGTCGTGGGTTCGATTCCTGCTCACAGCTGGTAATTTTTTCATCCACTTTTCTTTCTTCTTTCTTCTTATTTACATTCCATTGGTTCTAATAACTTCCCCTGTACATTCCTTAGCATTACTGTCTGTTATATCTCATTAATATTGTGTTAAAACACGGAAATACGAGCCCTTAGGTATACACTTCTCTCCCTTATTTCATTGAACGAGGGTCTCGTACTGGCAGACTTGGTGTGTTTAGGTTGTATAGGAGGGACAATTAATCAGCTGCCCGCTCATAATAAGTTCACGTACTACGTGACGCCAAACATGCGAATAAGAGTGTTTTCACACTCGTTGTTTGGCTTATAGATGGCGCTGACTGTCACTCCTACTTCTAAATTCACATATAAACCCCAAAAAGTGGATGGAGGGACGGCCGCTGTGATAGCTCAGTGGTTAGAGCATCGAACGCGTTATTCGAAGGTCGTGGGTTCGATTCCTGCTCACAGCTGGTAATTTTTTCATCCACTTTTCTTTCTTCTTTCTTCTTATTTACATTCCATTGGTTCTAATAACTTCCCCTGTACATTCCTTAGCATTACTGTCTGTTATATCTCATTAATATTGTGTTAAAACACGGAAATACGAGCCCTTAGGTATACACTTCTCTCCCTTATTTCATTGAACGAGGGTCTCGTACTGGCAGACTTGGTGTGTTTAGGTTGTATAGGAGGGACAATTAATCAGCTGCCCGCTCATAATAAGTTCACGTACTACGTGACGCCAAACATGCGAATAAGAGTGTTTTCACACTCGTTGTTTGGCTTATAGATGGCGCTGACTGTCACTCCTACTTCTAAATTCACATATAAACCCCAAAAAGTGGATGGAGGGACGGCCGCTGTGATAGCTCAGTGGTTAGAGCATCGAACGCGTTATTCGAAGGTCGTGGGTTCGATTCCTGCTCACAGCTGGTAATTTTTTCATCCACTTTTCTTTCTTCTTTCTTCTTATTTACATTCCATTGGTTCTAATAACTTCCCCTGTACATTCCTTAGCATTACTGTCTGTTATATCTCATTAATATTGTGTTAAAACACGGAAATACGAGCCCTTAGGTATACACTTCTCTCCCTTATTTCATTGAACGAGGGTCTCGTACTGGCAGACTTGGTGTGTTTAGGTTGTATAGGAGGGACAATTAATCAGCTGCCCGCTCATAATAAGTTCACGTACTACGTGACGCCAAACATGCGAATAAGAGTGTTTTCACACTCGTTGTTTGGCTTATAGATGGCGCTGACTGTCACTCCTACTTCTAAATTCACATATAAACCCTAAAAAGTGGATGGAGGGACGGCCGCTGTGATAGCTCAGTGGTTAGAGCATCGAACGCGTTATTCGAAGGTCGTGGGTTCGATTCCTGCTCACAGCTGGTAATTTTTTCATCCACTTTTCTTTCTTCTTTCTTCTTATTTACATTCCATTGGTTCTAATAACTTCCCCTGTACATTCCTTAGCATTACTGTCTGTTATATCACATATATATATATATATATATATATATATATATATTCAATATATATATTATATATATATATATAAATATATATATATATATATATATATATATATATATATATATATATATATATATATATATATATATATATATGCCGCTACTTTATGCCCACCACTGTTTTATTTATCAGCTTTAGTTAATGATGGGTATTTTATTAGGCCTTTCTAGGGTTGTGATTGGGCTGCGCTTTCGTCACTACACAACACTTCGTAGTGCTTTCAGCCATTAGGGAATATTAGAAATATGTATCAATATACTGTACACTCGCATACAGAGGCCATTCGGTGGGTGAGCCGAATATTCTGTCGCGCGTGCATGTATCTGTGTGAGTGTGTTTGTGTGTGTTGATGGGAAGGTATATGTTGATATGTTAGCAAAATGTGCGAATTTTCAATAGAATTGTTAGTCTGTGGCTTGAGTATATCTTAGCACACGTACTAAGATTCGCGTTGTAGTCGCTTGAGTGTGGCTTATCAAATTTTGGAACTGTGCCTGGCTTTTACATATAAAACAGACCTCTGCCTAGTGAAAATTGGCGTATTGATGGACTCTGTCGAGATCAATTACGGCGGGTACAAGTGTGACCACCATTGCAGCATTATTCCCGTCACCGAGGCAACTTGAAAAGCTTGCGGCACAGATTCCTACCGAAAATCTCGCGTATATATTGTCGAAGTCTTGACAAACACCACAACACGTTTTCCAACATGCAGAGATTATTCACTGTAAAAAAGTGCCCAGAATTGATATTGTGATAGCAGTACCGCGTAGTTTCTAAATGATAATTATACGAAGTGACGAAAAAAAGGTGGGTAGGTGAGGGGGTTGCACAAAAAAATTCAGCCTTCACCCCCTTGTGGCAACGCCACTGCCTTGTTAAGTAAATAGTCAACTAAGCTCTTCTAAGAGAGGACGAAACGGTGTTTTTAGATTCTTTTTATGTCTGTGTAGATGTCTTTTTTTAACTTGATGTTACTTCCCGAGAAGCCGTGCTTCGTTCAAAACCTTGACCTCGTAGACAGCGAGAAATCAACATTGCTGAAATATTTTGATCCGCAGTCTTGTTTAAAGGACTGTAAGCTAAGCGCGAATATATGTTCTCCTTGAATAGTGTGACGGCCGATACATGCAATGTTGCGGGGAGCAATGTCTTTCCAGAAATAAAGGTGCTGATAAAATGTCACCTGCGTGTCCATGACTACGCAGTCCCTGAAGACCCATAGAGAAGCGAAAGTCATCAGCTTCACTTTTCATCCAGTCTTCACGCCGTTATAGAAGCATTTTGGAGTGCAAGCACAGGCACACCACAAAGAAACAAACGTGAAATTGTGTTTGCGCTATAAAAGTACCTCTTTGATTATAAATCAAATAGGTCCAAAAGAAGTTTTACTGGAGTTCACGAGGTTATGTCGGTGAAAGTGCACTAAACTTTTCTGTTGAATGTTATATTCGTGCACTCTATCTAGCAGCTCATGCTGGTTTCATTGCATCATCGCATTGCTCAGTGCGATTCGTATTCGTAGGGCCCACGGCCTATAGGTTGCACGCCGTGCAATCCAAGAGGGCTGCGGAGAGATAATCAACCCATGAACTCGCATAGGAAAAGATTAGACGCACCGACGAACTCCCCGTGCCGCTTTCACCGGATGAACTCTTGATCGTTAAATAAATGTATGTCGGAACAAAATATTGTCCCTAACTATAGAAACTGCTGAATGTTTGCTACCTCGTTTGTTATTGCCGCAGTGCAAAGGTTGGTGGTTTCAGCTGATCCTCCGTGTATCAACGATGCTTTGCTCAACCTTGTGCATGCTACGGAAAACTGCACGAACTACAATTCACGTATGAACTGAACAGCACTCGACATAATTTGTGCCGAGCCTACCTGGCGAATTTGTCGCAGTAATAAGCCACTAGCGAGTAGCGCACCGTCGCGACTGTCACAGGACAGAGTGCTTACCGTAACGATGGTTTGCAAACATATTATGTCGTCGTCATTACTTGCGCTGTAGGCATCATGCAGCTGCTTCTTTAACGGAACACAAGCATTTAACTTCCCAATAAGTAGTGCTTGTGTCAGAGCCACGATCAGACTCCAACAGTGCGCAATTCGCTGCCCTCGGATGTTTTAGGTTCTATCAGCGCGATCGAAACAAGGATATATATTGAAACGAATACAGGCGTACACCTTTGACATAGTCGAAATTGTGAAAATTTGTCGAACAACAGCGTCTTTCGGTGGCATCGGTGAAGTGCAGAAGTTAGCTAGGACTGTAGTCGTCCAGTTTATTAGTCGCTGTTCTGTTTGAAATGTGCCTGCGCTCTGTGTTCGTTCTCTGCCTTCTGCCGCTGTTGCTTATTACGAGGATGCACTGTACTGAGACCTGCGGGCTCATATAGTGGCTCATATGCTCATTGCTGAACGAGCTCAATATCAATATCAATTGCTCAATATCAGTAAAGCGCGCGTAATACCTTATCAATGGGTAACAGGAGCCTCGCTTATCGGTAGAAAGACAAACTATGGCGTAGTAAGTGCTTTCATACTTTATAAAAATTATGATTTATGACATGGTCGTTATCTTGTGGAAATACAAAACTTGAAACGCACTTGGTCTTGTCCCAACATGAAGCTGCACTCAAAATTCACACTATATGCACTATCGTAATCGTCCGTGATATGTTCTTTTTTCCAATTTTCATCAAAAATAATAAACGATAAGCTTCAGTGCTGCTATTTCTTATTCATTTCTGTTACCGTTTATGCTTCATTGTGTGAAATTTTTTCTATGTGGCGGCAACATTGCATCAGCCTCCATGTCTTCAGAATGTTATAAGATGAGGAATACGTCTACGTTTATAATCACAAGTGCAATTGTAAGGCAACACTACTAAAGACCTCGCCTCGCAGAACTGCCACTATCGGCGCCAGCAGGGTTGGTTGTGATAAAAAAAACTTGGCATCATCCGTGAACGAAAGCTTTCGATAAAAAGAACGAGTAATGAAAATATCCTAATTGTTCGAGCCAGAGTAAAACTAGGGTATTTCGCGTGGCAGTGAGGCATTCTACAAGAGAACCATGCAACTGCCTGAAACTGCTCTGAACTGCTGCAAGTGCTTGTAGCGTCTTAATGGTGAATTTTGGCGTAGTGGGACCTTCGCAACTATATGCTTGCATTGTAAGTTCACAGCAGCCAGTGTCACACGCGGGCACGTTCGCGTCCTCGTGAAGCGGCTCAGACGTTCGCCGAGAAGCAAGTGAGCGAACGACAAGACGATGCGAACGGTGCCCCTTACCAACGTTGCCCTTACACACCTTTTTCCGATGGAGGCGGAAATGTTGAAAGCCCGTGTACTCAGATTTGGGTGCACGTTAAAGAACCCCAGGTGGTCATAATTTCCGGAGCCCTCCTACGGCGTCTCTCATAATCATATAGTGGTTTTGGGACGTTAAACCCCAAAAATCAATCAATCAATCTTACACACCTTATCGCTTTTCACTCTTCGTAGCGGAACTCAAGCGTCCTGCAAGCTTTGATTAAACATTTGCGTGAATTTTACGTGCGGCTGTTTTACTAGTGTAAATTGTTTTTAGAGACAAATTAATTGACAGTGATGTTTTCATGCAGGTATCGAGACCTATACAGCAATAACTGGTTTGTTTCATTAAATATTTGCATCATGCCTGGTGTTCGTTTTAACATTGTTAAATATTGATGTCTCAGGGCTATTTAAAATAATAATAATAATATTATTATTATTATTATTATTAATATACCTGGAATAAAAACACTATATGAATATGTGAGACGCCATAGTAGACGGTTCCGGAAAGTTAGACCGCCTGGTGTTCTCTAGCGTGCACTCACAACGCACAGTACGTGGGTCTCTACCATTTCGCCTCTATCTAAATGCGACCAGCTTGGCCGGGATTGCATCCGCGACCTTTGGGTCAGCAGCTGAGCACCGTAGCCACTGTTGCAGCGAGGCGGACAGTTCTCTTTCAAAGCTGGTGGCAAAGTATGGCCTTCGGTATGGTAGTCACCGTTGTATAGCCGCAGCTGTATGAGAGCTCATCTCAGTTTATATAGCTGTAGTATTTCTCGTCGATTAAAGGTAATTGCAATATTATCCTAACAAATTATGCAAATATCTTTAAATAAGATATTGCTGGTTTCTAGGGCTCTATTCAAATGTGTTGCTTTAGTATTCGAACGCCGTATACAGTTTCTATTCAACTTGATATAAAATTTCCAATTCGCACACTTCTATTTATTAACACAGCCTGCGGCTTCTACTGAATTTGTTCAGAAATTCGAACTTGTTTTCTTGCTACTATTAACTTGTACATGCATTATCTATACTACATAAAAAATACTCATGCCATAATGGCTTAGCTAATTTATTTATTTATTTATTTATTTATTTATTTATTTATTTATTTATTTATTTTTGCTACCCTCAATCGCCAAAGCATTACAGAGGGGAGCGGGTTACAAAATGAAAAATGCAAAACAACAAGACAAAACGTGCTATATATGAACAAGACTAAAACAAAATAACATCTCTATTCAGTGAAACGCAACAAAAGTTAAACGTTAAAAAACGAAATAGAAATAAAAGAATCACAAAGAGAAAATAGTGAATGTAGTAAAGTTATAAAATACTAGCAAAAATCGAGAGTTAAAAGATGTGATGCAAAAAATAAAAAATCAAGAACCTGCTCGAAAACGGCAGCATATTGACACGTGTAGACAGAAAGTCGCGGGGAGGGGAAATAGATGGGATGACTACCGAGAGCTATCGGGAAATAGGTGACCTGATAAAGAATGACGAAAGAGGGAGTGAAACAAAGATGGAAACGATGTCACTTTCTAGATTATTCCAATCGTTTGATGTGACCGCCTTGAAAGAGCAAGAAAATATGTTTGTGTAGCACAAGGTTCCTTTAACCTTATATTTGTAGTCAATGCGAGATGTATGAAATGCGGGAGGCATAATGAGCTCACTACGCTGAACTGGATGATGGTAAGTCTTATGGAAAAGGCAAAGGTGGAAGGATTTCCAACGTAGCAATAAAGGTGGCAGTGACAAATGGTGTTTGATTGCTGTTACGCTTGATTTACGGTGATAGTCTGATAGAACAAAACGTGCAGCGTTACTTTGCATTAGCTCAAGATACCTGCACAGGTTTTCATAGTGAGGGTTTCATATTGCAGGAGCATACTGATTTCGAGTGCACAAGGGTTTCCCAAAGAAGCATCATGAGTGCAAGTGAGGCTTTACTAAGGTTACGACGCATGTATCCCAATGTACGGTTGGCATTGTTCGTGATGACGTTAATATGAGCATTCTATGACAGATAGGAAGAAATGGTAACGCCTAAGTACCAGTATCACGATACGTGATCAAGAGAAACATCACCCAGTTTTGTATGTTGAGAAGTTATTGAGCAGGCGGGAGACTGTCATTTGTTATGATTTAATGCATTTGTTATTATTTATTTCCATAAACATTTAGTGCACTGATTCATAATGTTATTAACGTCTGTCTGCAAGATGTTCTTATCAGTGGTAAGTATTTCCCTGTAAAGCACACAGTCGTCGGCATACAAATGAACTGATGAAGAGATCACTCAGGTAGGTCATTATTATATATTAAAAGCCGAAGTGGTCCCAAAACTAAGCTCTTTGGTACACCCGATGTAACAGTCATTTCCGGTGAGTCATGATCGTGAATAATGATGTACTGCAGACGATTTGTTAAAAAGCAGTCGACCCATAATAATAAACCATAATAATAAAGCAGAGCGGAACACAGCAGGCCACAATAGAACACATTTATCACTGCAATATTATGCTCCAATTCCTCTGTCGTATAGCGTAAGAATATCAGAACATTATAAATACAAGAGAGATTAGGTTACGTATTGTCACCAGTTCGCTCTCTTCATGTTCGCACTCGGTCTATTTCAGTGTCGCGCAATACGTGAACGGCAGGTGGAAGTAGAAGTGGCCGCGTCGATGCTGACACTGCCATGACACCTCGGCGGCTGTAATGATTTATTCGACCCGTCCGAGGTGTTGGATGGCAGACGTGACAAGACCTGGGATGAAAATGAAGCACATGTAGTTGGCGCTGATTGCACGAACAACCGAAATGGCGGTGACCGCTAGGAAAGAGGCCCTAGTAACAGCTGCCGAAGAGAGCAGTAGTTGCAGCTTAGCTGGGGCCGATACCACGGCGGCGACGGCGGCGCGATCTTGTTCATGGCTGTGGTTCCGGGGGCGTCCAATGTGACGGCGTCAGCTCCAGTGTCGCCGCTGTCGTGTCCGTACCCTCGCCGCTGTTTAGAAGACCCACACTCTCCTGTAAGAGGCCTTGCATTTTCCATCGTGTTTTCAGCAGCCACACCAGGCCTCCATGGGAACTTCTTAGACATCAGCATGCCAGCTCCGAAGATGCTGCCCCGTAGAAAATGGTTCGTTGTTTGTTCTTCAGTGACCTGGTGCAACCGAGCATAAAGTGGCACCTCTGAGAACGTAGTCATCTTCTTTTTCTTCGAAGCACGAGCGCTTCAGTATTACGATGGTGATAGAATGATGATTTTTTGCTTTAAACGCCACGTGTATTCTACAGGAACTACGGAGTAGAATTGGGTGACATGTCGGGAAAAACTGCATGGTATCTTTTCTTTTTTTTACGAGTCCTTTTCGAGAGAGAGAGAAAGAGCCAGAGAGAAAGAGAAAGAGATAAACTTTCTTTCTAGTTCCTAAAATGTTTCTGAAGAAGTGGGTGGGGTCCTCAGTTCAGGGCTACACTAGCCTTTGCGGCTCGCTTGGCTTGGTCGAGCAAAGCCAGCTGGCTTTACCGAATCTAGCAAGCCAGGTTTCCCACAGCGTCGGTCAAGATGTTGTCTTCAAAAGGGGAGAATTGATTTTCGGGCAATGATTTGCACTACCTCGTAATGTGTGAAATAGTTCGCCGTTCGCCCACCACGGACAGCTGCGTGCGTATATTGTGGAATTTATGTGGTGGTTTCTATGCCACTTATGATTTATGCGGTGGTTTTTGCTCTCCGGTCAAATTCAGATGGTGACGACTGCGTTTTAGTCGTTCTCCTCTATGATTTTCTAGGATGTCGCGTGGAGTTATTGGGGGTTTCTCGAGGGTTGCAACTGGTGCTCGAATGCTTATTTCGCGAGCAAGCTGGTCGGCCCTTTCATCGCCCTCAAATTCCGCATGCGCGGGGCAGTAAAGGATTGCATGTGGATTTTGTAGAGTCTTCCCTAGAATTCTCAAAGTTTCCCTTGAAATCACCCAAGCCGGAAACATACTAGACTCAGTAAAACCGCTCTATATATATTTTTAAAAGCGGCCTCCTTGATTGTTCCACCGGGAGGCACTGTTCTTTTGTCTTCAGATTTCACCTTTGTGAATTCACACATCTAAATAATTTTCATGCTGTAAGCGGTCATTCCGGGAAGTGAAAAAGCAGTTAACTCAAACAGAGGGGGCACTTCAATGGGCAGCGCTTTTGTATCGTATAAATATGCTGTTGTTGTTAGCTGGAGCAACACTCCGTGGTTAGCATATTGAGCACGCACTTGTGCCAAGGAGAAGTCCTTGTGCCCCCGTTTGTCCTTCGAGCGCCTTGCTGTTGATCTCTTATCACTGGAAAGATTAACTAGTGCGCTTGGTGTAACGCGTGCAAAACTATGTATCAAAATATAAAAAAAAGGAAGCAAGGGCAAAATAGAAAGAGAGAGAAAAATTGGAAGAAAATAGAAAAAGCAAATTATAAAAAGAGATAACGATAGACGAAGAAATAAATGGAAATAGACAGAGATAAAAGGAAGAAAATTGTAAAAGGAGAAATGTTAAAGAAAGATAGAAAGAAAGAGACAAGGGTAAACTGAAGAGAAACAAAGAAGGCTGCCCATTCCCGCAGTTCTTTCTGGCTTGTCATCACAACTGCAAAACGGCTTTAATTTCTTTTCAAAGCAGCGTTATTGAAAAAAAAATTGAGCTCTTCACGTGAGCTTTCAAATTAAAAGCCTGTCTTTACGCAATTACGTTATCAGCTAATGTTTTATTTGGTAACCAATATGTTACCAATGGAAAAAAAGAAGCTAGAAAAGAGTATATCGGCAATAGCCGTGACGCCGTTACTTGCGATGCGAGGCCGTAACACTGTTTGTTAGATGCTCAGAAAAACGGAAATACACTTTCTCGTATGCACCATATTCGGGGACAATTTTCTGTGGCAATAAAGGGAAAGCTACGGGGCCGGAGCTTCTGCACATGCATGTACTCCTCCGACAAGCAGTCCAGCTATATAGACTCACTTTACGATTGCCGGTCGTGTCTGCATGATACCACGACATAGAATTTGACACATTCGCTTACACAGCTATTTTTGAGTGAAAGTTGGCACGAGATCCTTCGGCAAATAGTCGTGGAGGGTGACGAGCACTGTCCTAAAGACGAAGACGCTATTTTGACTGTGAGGTTCACCTAAAACGTGCGACGTTTTCAGACATGAAAATGCGAAATTATACTTCATAAAGCAAAACAAATATTATCTTCTTGGTTCATTCAGCGTCCCTTTATAAGCAGCATCTTGTAGAAAAAAAATTGCCCGCAGCTTCCCTCGGGGGAACACTGAGGAGGATGCGGAGCATATAATTGGTTAACGGGGTGTTAAAGTGCGACTTACTTGGGTCGATGGCTAAATTGGTTAACGTGGTTGTGAAATGGGGTGTTAATTTGCGACTTACTTGGGTCGATGGCTAAATTGGTTAACGTGGTTGTAGGAGGGGGTGTTAAATGAGTGAACACGTACACACGTATGCGAAAGGACGGCGCTGGTCGAAGGGACGTCGATCATTGTGTTTGTGGATTCGTTGGAATTCATTTCACCGCGACCTTGGACGTCGACGCGCCGTACAAACCAACCGACGAGCGGCAACTGAGCGAGCGAGCGCCGACCTTGAGCATATATACAGCGCGACGGCGCATGCACTGTCAGCTGTTGAATGTTCTCGAAGGAAAAGCGCGCGCGCGGCACAGATGGCGACGGCGCGACGGCGCATGCGCTGTCAGCTGTCGAATGTTCTCGAAGGAGAAGCGCGCGCGGCACAGATGGTGGGCGACGGCGCGACGGCGCATGCGCGCGCGTCAGCTGTCGAATGTTCGAGAAGCGGTGCGCACGGCGCGGACGGCGCGGACGGCGCACTACAAGGCGCGAGTATAAGATGCTTCCGCATCTAAAAGGTAATGATGTTTTTATGATATCCACGCGCGAAACACAGACGCATTTGTGGGACTACATTGTTCAGCGGTGGCACACGCACACTTTGGTTCCATAGCCTTTGGCTTCGTTGTCACAGAAAGTTGTCTCCGAGTATACCTCCACCTCATGCACACGCGAATATGTAGCAATATAGATGCAAAAAGTAAAAAGGACAGATCCCTCGTATCTTGGAAATCGATGTTATGCGAAGCATGCATGGAGTGAAGGTAACCGCGGTGTAATATTTTAGAACGCAATGCGACAAATTTACGCCAATATTATGTACAAATGTATGCATAGATATCTTTTTACAGTCGCATATACTTTGAATAAGCAGTTGTTTACACTTGGAAAACGATAGCAACAGCAACGTGGGCATATAACCAACTCCAGACACGGGAAGTTGTTTGAAACGCTTCCATACTATTATTGAGCCCGCAGGATCACACGGAGAAATAAACAGGACACCATACTAGCGGTTGTCCTGTCTCCTTTTCCGTCTTCTCACGTGCATCCGTCAGTAGATAATTTTGACGCATTCAATCATACCAGCTACCCCAGCTTAATACATAAGTCGATAAGTAGCGCTTGTGCTTGCGAGTATATATCATAGTCCTGGCTAGTGGTAGGGTTGTCAGGTTTGGCTATACTTCACCCATTTGGCTGCCTTTCCTGGTCGGTGGCCGCAAAAAAAAATCATCTTAGCTACTTGGCTACTTTTTGGCTACTACTTTTACCCTAAATTTGAGCAATGTTATCATAATCTGGTGACGCCGCAGCCGCAGGTGATCGAGTATACCTATGCAAAACACAGCAGTCAAAACGTGCTTCCAACCCTGAACACTTATTTTCGTGCTTTGATTGCACAGGTAATTCACTTTAATGAAAATGATAGCGCAGTGGCATAAGAAGGCATAAAGGGCCAATAGTAGCGATTATGACATCAATATAAAGAAGTAAACAATTATAACCTGACATTCGACTATCACAGTATGAAATTTCACACCCTTAACTGTGTATAGTACGGATGTTCACGTTGATTGATTGCTATGTGGGGTTTAACGTCCCAAAACTACCACCTGATAATGAGAGACGCCGTAGTGGAGAGCTCTAGATATTTCAACCACGTCGGGTTTTTTAACGTACACCCGAATTTGAGCACCCGGGCCTTCAGCATTTTCGCCTGCATCTAAAATGCAGTCGCTGCAGTCGGGATTCGATCCAGTGACCTGCGGTCAGCAGCCGGGTACCTTAGCCACCAGCCCACTGCGGTGGTGCTAGATCGAAGCTTAAAACTGTAGGTAAAACGTCCGATGTATGCAAAAGAACCATCCGCACAGTTCACTATAGCCATAACCTCTAAGTCAACGGGCCATCAAGTCCTTTACAAAAATTGACATTGACTTGATGTATTTTGAGTAGACACGCTTATTTAGTTACTGTTGGGAATATTCCTTTTCGCACATCCCAAGAAGTGTGTCATTAAAATCAAGAAGAGGACATCGACCATAAAAAAGTGCGCAAAAAAGACAATTCGGTGACCGTGATGGACCGTTGCTCATATTGACGGGAGCCTTGTTGCAGAGACGTAGCCACAAATTTTTTTTTCGGGGTAACGAATATGTTGTGGTGCCTGTGACGTGATGATCGGCATTCGTTTGAACAGATTGTCGTCATGTATAGCAAAGTCATGAAATACCCCCCTCCCTCCCCCTGCAGACGCTTCTGAAGTGAGTAAAAGTAAAGTAATCGCAGAAACAAACAGTAAACGACAGGTACAGTGCCGTTTGGAACAACGGCCTCTCGTCGCACCATTGAATGAATTATAGTCTTCGAATACAAATTATCTCGACGACCAGCCCGATCGGAGAAGACATCGTTAATCGTTACATTCTGTTAAGCGCAGGTGGCGTAATCCTCGTGAGGGTGAAGTGAATTTCACAAGTCAAGGAGGAATCCGCTCACAACGTGGAATGAGACGTATATGCAGCATGTTTTTTTTACATTCATAATTACCCTTTGGTGTTTATTACTTTGCTGAGGCAATAATTTCTTGCTGTCAATATTTCTGACTACATGCGTATAACAATAATCTTTGTTTAGCTCTATATGCTAAGCTACCCTGACGCAATCGTAGCCGTTCGGTAAGGCCATTTGTTTGGGTGTGGTAGGAAGTGGTCAACTTGTGCTGTGTCGAGAGAGAGCGCCGAAGATTGTCGATTACATGGGACAAACACGCACGGCCGCGATCCGTGAGTAATTGGCGAGGAGCGCCCTGGTGTAGGATGACATCGTGGAGAAAAACGTCCGCAACATAAATAGCGGTGCTGGTGGGGAGCGTTCGAGTGATGGCATACCTAGTCGCGTATATATAATCTATAGCAACGGTGACCCACTTGTTGCCCAATTTTAACTCGGGAAAAGGACTGAGAAGATCTATACAAACACGGAAAAAAGGCTTGGTTGGGATGGAGATCGGTTAAAGGAGTCCAGATGGGGGCGCAGTAGGTCGCTTCCTACGCTGGCATTTATCGCAGGAGGACATGTAACGGCGAACGTACCGGGTGAGACCGCGCCAAAAGAAACGGTGACGCACACGGTCGTACGTCCGAAATGTACCCAGATGACCAGCAGTTGGTTCATCGTGAAGCTCGTGCAGCACGGTTGAACGCAAATGTTTCTGCATGACAAGGAGCTCAGAGCCATCTGGCTGGAGGCTACGACGGCACAGCGTGCCATTCAGGAGGACGTACATGCGAAGCGACGCGTCGTTCGGAGCAGATTCGAGACGGTCGATAAATTGTCGCAGTGAAGCATCACGACGTTGTTCATCAACAATCTGAAGAAACTGGGACATTGACATGACGCTGAGGCTAGGCCCGATGTCTGATTCGCCGGGCTGATCAACAGGGTAGCGGGATAAGCAATCGGCGTCCAGATGAAGACGTCCAGACTTATAAGCAACCGAGTAGGAATACTCCTGTAGGCGTAATGCCCAACGGTCAAGTCGTCCAGTGGGGTGCTTTAAAGAAGAAAGCCAACACAGTGCGTAATGATCTGTGATGGCACGGAAAGGGTGGCCATACAAGTAAGCACGCAATTTCGAAACCGCGCAGACAAGGGCGAGACATTCCCATTCCGTTATAGAGTATTTGCGTTTAGATTTTGAAAGCAGACTGCTTGCATACGCGATTACACGGTCGTTTCTCCGATGAATTTGCGCCAAAACTGCACCTATTCCGTGCCCACTCGCGTCTGTGTGCACTTCTGTAGGAGCATCAGGGTCGAAATGTGCAAAAACAGGAGGTGTCGTTAGAGCGGTGATTAGCTGAGAGAAGGCGTCAGCTTGAAGAGGGCCCCAACAAAATGGGACGTCTTGTTTGAGAAGGTCGGTGAGTGGCCGTGCGAGTTTAGCAAAGTTTTTGACGAACCGGCGAAAGTTGGAGCACAGGCCCACGAAACTGCGAACATCATGAACTGAGCGTGGGACTGGGAAGTTTGTTACAGCGCGTACTTTCGTCGGGTCTGGTCGTACGCTGGTAGCGTCAACAAGGTGACACACGGTGATCTGAAGAAGACCGAAGTGGCACTTGGAGGTAATGAGCTGCAGGCCGGTCCGTCGAAATATGGATAGAATGGTCGAAAGGCATTCAAGGTGGGTTGCGAAGGTAGGTGAGAAAATTATCACGTCATCCAGGTAACACAAACATGTCGACCATATAAATCTTTGTAGGAGCGTGTTCATCATTCTATCGAAGGTCGCTGGAGCGTGGCAGAGACCGAAGGGCATGACCTTGCATTGGTAAAGACCATCGGGGGTAACGAAGGCGGTCTTTTCTCGGTCCTTATTATCTACAGCAATTTGCCTGTAGCCAGATCGGAGGTCGAGAGATGAAAAGAAGATGGCGCCATGGAGGCAATCGAGGGCATCGTCAATGCGTGGTCGAGGGTACACGTCTTTTTCGGTTTTTTGTTGAGGTGGCAATAATCTACGCAGAAACACCATGAGCCGTCTTTCTTTTTTTACTAATACCACGGGAAACGCCCAAGGGCTGGTTCGATGATGGTTCGATTACGTTTTTCGTTAGCATGTTGACCACTTCTTTTTGAATCACTTCTCGCTACGACGCTGACATGTGGTACGGCCGACGGTGAATGGGCGCAGAGTCACCAGTGTTGATTCGGTGAGTGACAATTTTATTCTGGCCCAAGGGACGATTGTCGGTGTCAAAAATGTAACTGTATGAGGTCAAAACCTGGATGAGAGCATCGGCCTGGTGAGGCGAAAGCTCCGATCCAATTATTTTCAATAGCATCGTCTGAGCTGGGTGACCATGAGACTGCACTTCGATCAGGAGCAGATACAGCGACAACACTAACATCGTCTTCTGATATAGCGGTTAGCTGGGCCAGAGACATCTAGCAGGGCAACACTTGAGGGGTGAAACCAAAGTTAAGGAGCGGAAAGAACACACAGTTATCCGCTATGGTCGCGATGGTATGAGGCAGAGTAACAGTGCGTGTCAGCCGAACGTCAGTAATCGGCGTGACGATATAATCACCATCAGGAACGGGAGGAGCCGATGACAAAGACACGTACGTGACGGCTCGAGGTGGCAGGCTCAAGCGGCCGGTGGGCTTTGCAGAGTATTCGGCAAAGATTGCAAGATCGAGGCTGATGGTATCAGACGAACAGTCAATTAGGGCCGAGTGTGCCGAAAGAAAATCAGGCCAAGTATGAGGTCATGAGGGCAACAGGCTAGCACGGAAAAAACGACCACGGCGTGACGACCGGCGATGCTGACACGAGCAGTGCACATTCTGATTACCGGTACAGTACCACCATCGGCAACACATATTACCTGCGTCGTAGACGACGTAATAATATTTTGCAACCAGCGGCGTATAGAAGCGCTCATAATAGACCAGTGCGCACCTGTGTCAATGAGGGCAGTCACAGGAACATGGTCTACTTGTACTTCAAGCAGGATGTGGTGCGTGGGAAGCGTCAGTAGAGGATTTTCGGCCGTCATTGGTATTGAAGCTTCACCTCTGTAAGCTGCAATATCTAGTTTTCCTGGTGTGATCGTTCACAGAAGCTCGGCGAAGAAAAGCGCCGAGGTGGCGGAGAGCAGGATTGGCGACGTAGCGGTGACGGTGAGCGAGAGCTGCGGCGACCGGACGAAGGGGCGTCAGTGTAGCGGCCGACCGGGCAAAAGGTTGTCAGTGGAAGGCTCGTAAATGACAACGAATAGAAATTGAAGGGTGCGGTGGCTGAACGTCGAGGGGTCGTCGGGTGCATGTGTGGCGAGGTAGAGAAGGTAAACGGCGAGCATGTCCAGGAGAGTAAAACGGGAATTCAGGGTGAGTCAAGGGACATGCTGATGGAAGGCCGAGGTTCGCAAACTTCTGCCTCACCACAGCTGGTATTAACGCCACTGACTGCTGTTGTTGGTCAGAGGCGAGCGTTGTGAAAACGGGTGGCTGAAGAGGAGCCGGACAGGTGACTTCAATTTCCCAAAGAACAATGCGTGTGACATTGTCATACGGGGGGACTGGCGGGCGGCCTCATACGATGAGGTTGCGGCCGTGTTGGGCAGCCGGGTGAATCGCTGAGTAATGCGGCGGCTCTTTGCTTTTTCGAACCACCAGCATTCTTTAATGATGGTGTCGACGGTGGTAACGTTGTCGTATATTAGAAGATTAAAGGCGTCATCTGCTATGCCTTTCAGCACATGGGCCACTTTGCTCAGCAATCTGGAGGCATAGGGCGATGACGTCGTGAATGTACGCGACGTCCGACTCCGTCGACGTCGGTGCACGAGCCACCAGTTGATTCCGCACTGCGATCTGCCATCCAATGGTGTCGCGAAAAAGGTCGCGGATCTTCTCTTTGAAAGAGCCCCAGCTTGTAATTTCCGCTTTGTGCGTCTCAAACCACACCCACGGTGGGCCATCGAGTTAAAAAAGCACATTGGCAAACATAAGAGCCGGGTCGCACCTATAGCTTGCGCTGACCCATTCGTACCGGTTGATCCATTTGTCGACGTCAATGCCATTATGACCGCAAAATACCCTGGGATCACGAGCAGGAGGTAGAACGACGTACGTAGAAGTCGTGGAAGGGGCAGGTGGTGAAGACAATAGTTCTTCAACCTGTAGCATGGTTGGCCCTATGATGATGCGGCCGTTGCGGAGCTTCGTTATGAAGACAGAAAAGTACCCAGTACTTCCATCACAAAGATGTTACGTAAAAATGCCACAAGCCATGCCTATTTAAAATCTATATTGTCACTGATGCGTATAGCACTGACTAAGATGGAGGACAGCACGCACAACCGACAGACCACTTCCTCGTTGTCGTCTTCTGACCGCTGATATGTCATCTACGTAGCAATATATATATATATATATATATATATATATATATATATATATATATATAATGCATTCTATTTCTCACTGTCACGCTACTTAGGTTTACGCCCACCACCTTTTAACACGATAGCGTTCGAGAGCTCGTGTAGCAGAAATTCCGCCTCCGGCGTCGGCACCGTTGGTTGTGAGCGAAAAATTGTCCATAAGTGAAAAATCGAGAAGGAAGCAAATAAAATCAATAATTACATTTTGGTCCCACTATGAATCGAACCTGGGCCGTTCGCTTGGCAAGCTGGTTTCCTACCACAAAGCCATAATGTTACCTGAACCTTCTCCGGAAAAAAAAAACACTGCATAAATGCCATGTAGTGGAAGGAGTCTCCTTAACGCATTTTGTTCGAGAGGTGCCACGACGAAAACGAGCCCATTCGGCGATTTGTAGGCGCATTTGAGAGGTCATCAAACTACGCGAAAAAAGGCCGGGATATATAGCGTGTATATATAGCGTATATATATATATAGGATATATAGGATATAGTGGGCGCAATCAGAAGAAAAAGTTTGCCAAATCCTCAATGAAACTCTGAAGCTAAACTTGGGAAGTAGCGACGACCGCATATCCCGCGCGCACAGGCTAGGCGGATTCGTAGTTGGCAAATCTCGACCAGTGATCGTAAAATTTGCTTCTTTTAAGTTTCGAGAAAGCATACTGCAGTCTAGAAGTAGTTTTCGCGAGTCTCATGTGTCAATCAGCGAGGATTTCTGCCGCGCAACAAGAAGCGTGCGCAAGAAGCTTTTTGAATTTGGCAGGGCGAGTGGCGAGAAGTATACCGTCAAGTACAATAAGCTTTACATCAACAAAAAGTGCTTTGTGTACTCTCCGGTGACCGACAGCGTTTGTGAGCCGCATACACATGCGCAGAACTCATCAGAAGCTTCGTCCTCCGCTACGCATGCCGACGAAGATACGCTCTTATCCTAACAAAGTTCACCCCTCGGCCACTTATCGTAACTACTCAGTTTTATATTCTAACGTACGAAGTGTTCTTAACAAATGGGATGCATTATCTTCAATTTTTGATGACTGCGCCGCCGATGTTGTAGTGTTAACGGAAACCTGGCTTACCCCTAAGATTGCAAGTGAAGAGCTGTTCGATTGTGAAAATAATTATACCATTTACAGATGTGATAGAGAAGAATCGCCAGGAGGTGGTGTACTTATAGCCGTAGCTGATTATATAGTTTCTAGCCATGTAGTAATAGCTTCACCTTTAGAATTTGTCTGTGTTTCCCTCCATGTCAACTATCAAAATGTCATAATTTGTGGCTGTTACCGCCCTCCGAGTGCGACGCCAGTGTTTTGCGAGCAACTGCATGATGCTTTGAATGATATTGTCAAAAGGCACCCGCATACACCAGTTTTTATTCTAGGCGATTTTAACTACCCGAAAATAAACTGGTCACTTCCTTCCTGTTCATTAAGCTCACTTTCAGCCGACAGTTTACATTTCGTGGAACTGTGCGAAGACTTTAACCTTACCCAACTCGTAACGCAACCAACAAGAATGGGCCCCACTTCATCAAATGTTCTTGATCTGATTCTCACCACTGTACCAGACCTTGTCCATTCTATTTCATATATCCCAGGCATAAGTGACCATTGTTTCGTGCACTTCAATCTAACAGGTTCTTTAAGGCGTCGGTCAAACAATCGGAAAACAATAAGAGACTACTCACGCGGCAATTATGACTCAATCAACAGTGAACTCGAATCGAATTTTGAGAGCTTTTCTAATGGCTTCTTTGATCGCAGCGTTCAACAAAACTGGAACTTGTTCAAAATGAAAGTTGAATCTTTGATCACGCGATACATTCCCACATACGTTATCAAGGGTCGCCAACGCCCCCCTTGGTTCTCAACTGACATAAAAAATTGCGGAATAAAAAGAAACGGTTGTTCCGTCAGGCAAAGCAGACTAATTCGTTAGCCCGTTGGCACGTGTACAAATCTGTCCTTTCCGAATACAGAGCAGCTATCAAGGAAGCCAAGCGCGTTTTTCTTAATAATGCCCTTCCCTCAATTCTTGTAACCAACCCTTCTGAGTTTTGGAAAACTGTTAAACCTAGGGAAAAGAAAAACATTTCGCTTACGAACTCAGACGGGCAGCCAGTTCGCTGTGAAGAGTGTTGCATTGCATTAAATGTTTTTTTTTTGTTACTTCTTTTTCAAGTTGTTCTGCTTCTGCGTTGCCACAAATGCCTAGTCGTGATTTTTTACCCATGTATCCTGTTACCGTTGATGCCGTTGGAGTGCAAAATTTAATTCACAAGCTTAAGTTATCCTCTTCTTGTGGCGTAGATGAAATCAACTCAAAGTTTCTAAAAACACTGCATTGTATTCATCAATTTACTTGTCCCTAATCTTTTCGCAATCTATTCAGACTTCCACTTTGCCGCTTGACTGGAAAGTGGGGAAGGTGGTCCCTCTGCACAAATCTGGTAACACACAGTCTCCTCTCAATTACAGACCAATTTCCCTAACCAGTGTTCCTTGTAAAATGTTAGAACATATAATTTACTCCAACTTTGTCTCATTCCTAGAATCAAACTCTTTTTTTACTCCCTACCAGCACGGATTCCGAAAAAGTTACTCATGTGAAACCCAACTTCTTTATTTTACTAATGACATAGCATCGGCTTTAGATCGCGGCTCACTTGTGCATTGCATTTTTCTTGACTTTCGAAAAAGCTTTCGATAAAGTACCTCACCAATTACTCCTCCTGAAAATTAGTGCCTTAAACATTGACCCGAACATTCTTAAATGGATTGAATGCTTTCTGACTAATCGCACTCAGTTTGTAACAACTAATGACTATAACTCACCTCTTTCTAAAGTAACATCCGGCGTACCCCAAGGTTCCGTATTAGGCCCTTTACTTTTCCTTATATATATTAATGATCTCCCCGACAGCAATAACTCCGCTATAAGGTTATTTGCAGACGATTGTGTAATTTACCGCGAAATAAACAATGAATCTGATAACCAATCTCTACAGTCAGACCTTGACACTGTCTCAACCTGGTGCAATAAATGGCTTATGACTCTCAACTCTAACAAATCTAAATGCATGTCAATAACCCGGCGATCTATTTCTCCCCCCCTGTACCTACAGAATTAACGCCGTTTCCCTCCAGCATGTCTCTTCATATAAGTACCTCGGCGTTTACATTACCAACAATCTATCTTGGCACACGCATGTTACCTACATCTGTAATAACGCTAACCGAACGCTAGGATACTTACGCCGCAACTTTTCTCGCGCTCCGCTGTCCCTCAAAATTCTATTATACCGGTCACTAATTCGCCCAAAGCTTGAGTACGCGTCCGCTATATGGGATCCCGTGCAGCAAAATTCAATCAACGCGTTAGAATCTGTTCAGAACCGCTCAGCTCGGTTCATTTGTTCTAATTATTCCCGTACTGCTAGCATATCAGAAATTAAATCTAACCTTGACCTGCCCAATTTAACTGTCCGGAGGAAACTGGCGCGACTGCATTTTTTTCATAAGATATTTTTTCACAATCCATCAATGAAGCGAGACCTCATTTCACAACCGTCATACCACTCATCGCGCATTGATCACCAGCATAAGGTTGCCATTCCGTTTTGCCGCACCAAATTCTTTTCAGCAGCCTTCTTACCGAAAACTGCCGCCGATTGGAACCACCTTCCCTCTTCCGTTGTAACAATAACAGACCCTTTGTTATTCAAGACTGCAATTTCTCAGCAATTTTTGTAACTATACGCAGTTTGCATTATCTATCTTTGTCTTGTATGTGCTTGAATTCTTACTTAAACATTTTTAGTTGACTTATGTTGCCTTCCTGATTTGCGCATCTCACACTTGTTTCTTTATTTTGTCTTTTTTTTTTCTTGTGTGTTATAAAATGTTGTACCCACCCCCTCTGTAATGCCCTACGGGCCCTGAGGGTATTCTAATAAATAAATAAATAGCCATCACCGCTCAAAACACACAAGAGCTTTCATACAGCTCTAAAAATGGACAACTATGTTTATCTAGCGCAAAAGAGATCATACCTTTCCAGAGGCGTTGATCAAGCAAACAGCAAACGCTAGATAATGTGCTGCCTTCTGTAAGGTATTGCTAGACTCTTCACGGCCTCCGAGAAAGCAAGCGCAGGGTGTGTAGTTTGGAGGTCGTGCGACTCTTACTTTAGATCAAAAACCTGTATGTACCACTCGCGCGCGCGCGTGTGTGTGTGTGTGTCTGTGTGCCATTTGTGAGAAATTGTGAAAAACGCGTCTCGACTACATCAGAGCGCCGTTCTAGCAGAGGAAAGTAGCCACACTGCACAGTCCCTGCATTACTAAGATACGTCACGTTTGCGCGTGCGTGTGTTTGTGTGCGTGTGTGGAGTGTGTGTGTAACAAAATATGTTATTAAGTATGCACTTAGCGGTTTAAGGGCTCACTTGGGGCCGGACATCGCTATTGCGTTCAACTATTAAAGGCGAAACCTAAAGGTCCCCTAATTTTAATTTATCCTCCTAAGGTAATGAAGGGTATTTCAGTAGGCCTTTAAAGGTTGCGATTGGGCTGCACGTATGCATCTGTGATTGCATTTTGTCACTAGAAAACACTTCGGAGTGCCTTTAGCCGTCAGGGCATATTAGAGATATGCATCAATATGTTGTACACTCGCATACAAAGAAAATTTGATGGGTGAGCCAAATGTTCTGTCGCGCGTGCGTGTGTGTGCGTGTGTGTATTTGTGTGTGTGTGTGTGTGTGTGTGTGCGTGCGTGCGTGCGTGTGTGTGTGTGTGTGTGTGCGTGTGTGTGTGTGTGTGTGTGTGTGTGTGTGGTGTGTATGTGTGTGTGTGTGTGTGTCTATATATTAGCAGAACATGCAAAGGTTCAATAGAAATGTTAGTTTCTGCAGCTTGAGTATATCTTAGCAGACGTACAAAGAGTCACGTTGTAATCGGTGTGAACGTGGCCTATCACGAGTTTGGAACTGTGTCTGACTGTTATCAATAAAATGGACGTCCGGCTATAGTGGATAGGCCGACAGGCAGAAGTGAAGCGCGCCGTCTGTATGCTGTTCGTTATCGAGCACCTGACTGAGAGTGTGGAGAAACCTAAAACGAATATTTTGGTGCCTTGGAATGCATAAATTACGTTTTTATTACCCCCAAATTCAAAGGACACTTTCGGTTTCGATATAAAGGGATGGCTTCTCAGTGACGTGTCATAGCAGTCTGATGCCACGGGAAGACAAAAACTGGGGATACATCAGGGACCATGCTAGTTGTTTTCGATGATAATGGATGGTTGAATGAATGAGTGTTTTTTATAACGAGGTGGTAACGTGGTGTAAACTCCACCAAGCTCAAGATTATTATTATTATTATTATTATGGCATAATCTCGTCCAGTCAAACTAGGGTTGTCTTGTTATATTAAATATACTTTACAAATTCACAGCGAAACTCCCCATGCCATATTGCAAATTAACCTCTGTTTCCAGATTTTCTTTTTGTTTTTCCTTTTTTTCCGACTTGCCTAACACCAAAACTCCATTCATCTTTTACTTATTTCTATCACCGACTTGTTTAGCACCACATCGTTGTCCCTAGAACATAGGCTTTATGTAGGCTAGTCTTCTAACCTACACGCGAGAGTATATCCAGAGTCGACTATCGAAAACTTTATTCAGAACCTATCGATTGGTGGCATGGCCTATAGGCCCCCGGGAACTCACGGCAAAGTTTAGCCTTGTCATCAATTCTAGTTGTCGGCCGAGTGTATATCTCCATGCTCCATCGTTCCCATACCTTCCCCACGCACGTTCATTTCTCCTCTTAGCTTCATATTGATCTATAAGTACGTATTCTAAGGCAACGCGACCTCGCTTCAAGCAGTAAACCACTTTCACTTGAAATATCGTAAAATGTATCCGTGTTTCTTTCGCTTTTGCCTTTACGGTAGTTACTACGAACCGCTTATCTTTCCATCGCTGCTATCTAGAGCATCTTTTCTGCCAGTACGACATTGCCCTTATTGCTAGTTGTTATCATTTCTCTTATACTGCCAGTCGTATAATGGATGATGAGTCTCCGAGTTCTTTCTTTTTCTTTATCAATTTCGAGCGAACACGCTTCCCATACAAACACCGGAACTTTTTCTATCTGCTGTTTTTTTTCATGTTCTGAAGTCTCTCCTCAAATCTAATTTACGAGACACCGCGATCACTTCCAACTACAGCGTCACCACACGTCTAAATGTCGTAGAGTGAAGTATATATAGCCTGTACTTTATTGATGTTACACTGTGCTGTATTTAGGCGCATAATACTTATGGTAATAAAAATCTTGTGTAGTGTAAAATAGGGTAATTTAGATGATGACATGGGATATTTTTTGTAATTTTGTGGGCACCACTGTGCGTAATACGCACCATTATTGCGTGCTGATGTGCCAGTGAATTTGCATCTCAACAACTCGCGGCCACGTGACCACAGCAGATAGCTCACCCATGACGTCGCACCACCGCCGTACTTAATGAATGCAAGACAAGGTTAGGCCCTCCTTTGCACAAGTATCACTATTTTGCCAGCGCTCGTGGTTGGTCCGTGTCACTGAGGGGTCAGTAACCTACGACACGTCGACGTCGATCAGATCGTTTTGCCAGCACCTATACCGCCAGAGTTGAGGTCGACAGTGACCTGCTGCTTGCTTTAAATAGACCGATTTAAATAGACTAGGTTGAAAGGGAGACTCAAAATGACTAAAGCATATTTTAGGAAAGTTCTTCTTTTTAAATACGCTGCCAGTGAGGGATTGTCGCCTTGAAATGCATACAACTCTAGAGTCGTTCTCGAAAAATTGTTGGTAAGGAGTGAGAATAACTACGTTTGACTTGAATTTCGACTGCTTTATCGGGCACGCACTTTCCTCAAATAAAAATAAGCACACCGAAAGAACACAATTAGCGAAACAGTGCGTACGCATACAAACAGTGCTTCATGAAGCACACAAAAGCAAATATTGCCTAGTGCACAAGAGTTTTGTAATATTATTGTATACGATCTACGAGACAAGAGAACAATATCCTTTCCCACCATTCAACTGTCACGAGGAAAAAGTATAATTCAATAATAACACAATAGTATACAGCGCGACTGGCTGTCACGAGATTTTTTTATTGCGCTTCTTTCATGTAGCGAAGCTCGCAGAGTATATCACGCCTGTCATCAATTTACATCCACGCCCCTGTGTCAACATATGTAGGCGTGCCTCACTTTGCTGCTGAAGATTACTCCAGAAACAATGACAAAACGCCTTCCAGTGCTGTAACAGTTGAGTGATCTCATGCCACCTCACAGTGACTCCCTCTTTTCATTGTGTTTTGTGAATAAAAAAAATGATCATGACTTGCGTGACTCTAGTGGTTCGTCCTCATGTCGGATCTCTTCATCCGCAGGCGCATTATCATTGTACCACCTCCCACTCCTGCTTGGGCCATTTTTAATGGCCTGCAGTACTCTATATATAATTAATTAATTAATTAATTAATTCACTAATTAATTATTAACTAATTAATTAATTAATTAATTAATTACTTAATAAATCAGTTGCCTGCTCATAAGGACTTGTGCTATGTGACGCCTGCTGCTTAGAGGATGTACCATATCCTCCACCATGTTAATGATGTGGCGATGGTCAGCATCATGTACTAGAATAGAACATTTCGTCATGCTTAAATATATTTGTGGCTCTTTGCAAGTAAGGGCCTGGGTTCTAGAGGACACCAACCACTCTGCTGCAGCTTCGTCTGGAGTGCTGTTGGGCATTATTTGCCAATCCTGAATGGGCGCGCAACAACTTCCACATACACTCGAACCAAGCGGCTTCGTTTCTTTATTTCAACGCCACACTACTATATAACACTGTCCTGAGTGTTCAGAAAGAGTTATTGTATATGCCACATTTAGGTAGCATACAATTAACTTGTTGTCCAGGTCTCTATACAAAGCGCGTGCACACACATTACAGAAGAGCTAGGAAGCTCAAAAGTGAGTGTGTGGCTGGCAGTGTAAGCGATATCACAATAAAGGGCGTGGCGAGAAAAGTCAGTTACGGGGAGGAGATTCCTTGTATCGCATTATTATAAGAAACAAAAACGGTTTTGAGTAACCTAAACGATAAAGACGAAACAAGATGTAAAGCATTTGGCGATTACTCGAAGGGATTTGGCGATTACTCAAAAGTGTGTTGGTTTCGGCGTTTAGAATTTTTTATGCAATGTATCAGCTGTACTTTTTTTTCGAGTCCTCAATTTGTACAAAAAATTGTTTTATTTCTTAGGTGCAGGTGTTGTCTAAACGGCCTCTCATGTGCTTCTTTTTTGTATATTTTCTGCGTCGAACCTGTTTCCTATTCCACTAAATATATGGCTAAGTCTTTTTTTTACATATACTGAAACAGCCTGTATGAGTGCCGTATTGCAACGTTAGCTTGATGGAAGCGCGTTTCATGCGTGATACCTCATTTTCACTAACAAGGCTTGTTTACCAAGCAATAAGTCGTCAATGCGCGAAAGGCTATAAATTCCCCGGTTTAAAGAGGACTCTCCGAGGCTCTCCCGAATATTTTTGGGGTAGATGTTCACGCTGAGACAAACCTACCCGGAAAATTATGAACAGTAGGACCACGCCTGTGATTGTGGGCTCGCCATTGTCGCTGTCCGTTTATGTTCGTTGCTCAGCCGACTGTAAGAAGGTCGCGTGGATCGCTACCTTGGCTCATATCAAAGTTAATTGACGCCCGTATGAACTGTGGCGAAAACGTTTACTTTCTTTTCCTGTTTTTTCTCCTTCACTCTTGACAGCGACTGCATTGCCCCGTACGCCCACTGCGAGTAGACGTTGCGTATCGCGGCCAGGTTCGGTGGCAAAACGAAACGAGGTACGTGTACTTGAATGGGACCGCCCACAGTCGACCAGACTAGCAGCATTTCATTCAAGGAAAGGCAGTAACATTGTTAGCAGCACTACTCCGCATGAGACGCTCCACGTGTCGGCGAGAGAGATGGAAAAGTGCAAAGAGTTGGCATCCCTGAGGGTTACTTCGTTCCAACGTTACCAGACTAAGTTGCTTCGTCCCACCTCATGGGTTAATCACGCGCAGCTTCACAAAGCATAAGACTTGTCTCTGCTCATTCCCTACATAAGAGAGCGCGTAGCGTGAGGAAACGTATATACATTTTAAAAGGACGCAATTCGCTGCGTCCATATACTCTCCAGGTATGCTTCAAAATACACCCTCACAAGTGTCTTAACGTTATGCTGCTAAGCAGAAAGGACGTGGCTTCAATTCCAAGCCGTGACGGCTGCATCTATATAGTAGCGTCCTTTCATGGTAAAAATTCGAAAAAAAATCACAGAAATTCTCGTGGTGTTCAGCATTCCGTGAATCGACCCGGTGCTTTGTAGCTCCATCACGAAGCGGTCAATCGTGCCCATCGTTGAACGAGCGTCTATCGCCAAGTCTGTATACGAGGTGCAATTTGTAACATTACGTTTGCGTCAGCAGTCGAGCGCATCGAATCACAGAATGGTGATTTGAAGTGGCCACAATAATGGGGCCGATTCTGGAGACAGTGGGTTACCGACATTTACTTTAACGTGGTAAGACGACCAAGAGAGAGAGATGATAAATATGCAAGGAAAGGCAGGGAGGTTAACCAGACGCACATCCGGTTTGCTACTCTGCACTGGGGAAGGGATGAAGGGGAGAAAAGAGGTTGTAGAGAGATAAGAAGCTTTTGCGGTAAACTACCAGCCTCGAGAAAGAAGACGTTCGGAGCTTCATGCGGGTTTGCTATATGTTAAATGAACTGGGCTTTCTTTATGGCGCATAGTGGTTGCGGTGGTGATATTTAGATGCATGCCCGGCCAAATCAGGGAACAGTCGGCAACCATTAAGCATATGGAGAATGTTAGATAGATAGATAGATAGATAGATAGATAGATAGATAGATAGATAGATAGATAGATAGATAGATAGATAGATAGATAGATAGATAGATAGATAGATAGATAGATAGATAGATAGATAGATAGATAGATAGATAGATAGATAGATAGATAGATAGATAGATAGATAGATAGATAGATAGATAGATAGATAGATAGATAGATAGATAGATAGATAGATAGATAGATAGATAGATAGATAGATAGATAGATAGATAGATAGATAGATAGATAGATAGATAGATAGATAGATAGATAGATAGATAGATAGATAGATAGATAGATAGATAGATAGATAGATAGATATAGATAGATAGATAGCACCAACCAAACAAAGTTAATGACGTTTCCGTCCACCTACAGGAGCCTTGATTCCAATGAAAGTAATAAAATAAACAATTATACGCCCTTCACGATGTGACCTAACGAACATAACCAACCGGTGTATAGATCGGGCAGATTGTCAGAGCACGTGCGCCATAATTTGATTATGAAAGCATTCCTGGTATAGCCATGAACGCTTGTTTCTTTTTTTTTCATTTATATGTTCGCGTTATCCCAATTATCAACATGACCCAAGAAATCTTGGCGTTCAGCCAATGCGTTTGTTTTTACGTGCTTCTTGTTGCCATCATTCTTGTGCTGCTTCAATTTTTTAGCAAGATCGCTTGTTTCACCAGTGTATGCACGTGCCCACCATCAGCAAGGAATGATATCTTATATGCTACACCAGGAAAGATATATTTTGCGAGCATTTTATTCTCAAAATTCGAAACATGAATTGTCCTATTTGTTTTACATATTCGCTGCTAGAAAACGTTGATTCAAATATAGGTAACAAATGTGAAGCATCATCTTGTGTACGGTAGATATTTTGAGCATTTCTATCTATCTATCTATCTATCTATCTATCTATCTATCTGTCTGTCTATCTATCTATCTATTTATCTAGACACCCACGTCGGGGTGCTTTTGTGATCACCTCATTAGCTTGGGGTAGACCAAAATGAGTACGGGAAGGTAAGAAGATATGGCTATAAGGACTCTCTGACGATAAGATGGATAAAGTGAAAATCCCCTCGCGTGCGAAGCAAAACCTTTTCCTGCAAACACGCGCGCAACATACCCGTATACCACGGGCCACCACCTGCGGGTATGAGCCACATGTGTTTGACAGTTTATATTTTCCGAGGAATGGTGAGAACAGGCATTCATAATTGAGATGCAAAGACGTTAACAAATCCTGACATAACCAGTGTTTACCTGATGAACACAAAGAATAATTGTTAAGATCTCAACGGGAATTGAACCAAAGCATCCTACGTGACAATCAAGTATTCGACCCGAGAGCCACGCCAGGTGTCGAAACTGCTTTTGAAGAAAACCCTATGCAGGCATAATGTCGCTAGAATGTCAATTGTATTTGCAGTGCTGCCCATCTAAATTTATAAACAATACATATCTATTCCAGTGAATCAGGCGTTACGTCGTGTAAGCGTCGATTGTAGTAAAGCGCCATTCACTGAAGTTGGCCTACGTATAGCCCTATCCAGGGCTACCATCATCGCAATTATCAGCTCTACATTTCAGCTTACCGCTGCTGGTGTTGGTAATACCCATGTATTTCTTGGCATCGTTACGCAATTGCAAACAACCATTTGTAATGTAAATTACGAATGGTTGCAATTACAACTGAAATTGTAAACTGCAGTTGTAAACAGACACTTACGTCGTATATGTTTACATAAAACATATACGACATAAGTGTCTATGCGTATAACATTTGCACATGTTTGGAGTCATTTCATCACGTTTCGCTCAACAATACATTTACACCACGGTCACCTTCTCTCCGTATGCTTCGCATGACATCGACTACCATTTTAAGTGGTCTAGGTCTCTCGTGTATATGGTAATAACTTTTGGGATTTAATGCCCAAAAACTTCGAAAAAATTATGAGAGACGCCATAGTATAGGGCTCTTAAAAACTCAGTCACCTAGAATTTTGAACGCGCACCTAACTTTAAGTACGTGGGCCTCAAGCATTTAGGCCTTCAGCACCGCCTCTTGTGTTAGTAATACGAATGTTATTCTTGGAATCGTTACGTAACTGTAAACAACTGGTTATATAAAACATTTGTTACTGTTCAACACACATGTCTGTGCGTATAACATTTGTACAAAGGTTGAGCATCACTTCATCGCATTTCACTCTAAAAAATTTACACCACAGTCACCTTTTTTTGTCATGTTTCACATTACATTGACTCCTATGGTACGTGAAATGCTTGGGTTCTATTTCCACCGGGACCTTAGCATCTATTCTTTGTGTTGATCAGGTCAACGCTCCCGATGTTGTTTTTTTTCTCATGTTCTTGCATTTGAACTACCAATGTTTATTCTCGCCATTACTTGGAAGATATAAACTGTGAAACACCGGTGGCTCATACACTTTTTTAGTGGCCCATGGTATTCGCCATGTCTACGGCCTATAGGTGGGGTACCGTGCAATCGAAGATTGCTGTGAGAGGAGGGCCAACCCATGAACTCTCATAAGAAAAGATAGGATGCGCGGATGTACATACGTTCCTTGCCGCTTTTACCGGATGAACACTTGATCGCCGAATGAATGTATTGGGATTATAGAACTTTCCCAAATGATACAAACAGCTAAATGTTCGCTACCTCATTTTTGCCGCAGTGCGAAGGGTAGTGCTGTCAGCTGACTGACCATGCCTCAACGATGCCTTGCATAATTCTGTGCGTGCTAGAGAAAACTGCGCAAACTACAGGTTTTCCCGATCACGTTAATCCAAGTACCAGCTCAAATAATACACACTCTATTGAAATAATCTGAGCGTCAAGCTATTTATTCCATGTTCCAAACCTTTAATCGAAGTGCCAGCACATTTAATCCAAGCGCCAATTCCGTTAAGCCGCGTGCTAGTGAGTTTCATCCAAATCTCACCATGTCTATTCCAATTGCCAACGGTATTTAATTAAGGTGTCCAGTCAGCTAATTAGGGTGCTAGTCAACGAGAAACACACGATTTGCAACTTCATACTGTCTACCATTCGGAAACAGTAAACGTGGAGCGATGGAAAGAACTTTTCGTTTGCCTATACATGCCAGCGCTTATGAAATGAGGTGCAGTGCTATTTCCCCCTAACGTTTTGGTGTCATAGCTTCAATTTGAAAAAAAACAGTGCGTAATAATTGTGTTTACGGGTACTAAATGAGACTAACATGGGCTCATAGAGCATATGTTAGTCTATGCTTCATCGCCATTGCATCATACCGGCTAATTATCCACACCATTGCATATGCAGAAACTCATGTCAGTGGAATGACATGCCCATAAAAATGAAGTTCACCAAGGTGGAAAGGTGGGCATGTTGGTATTCAATGTTTAAGAAGGGTAAGAGCGCACTGATTACGAATACAAAAAGAAAGGACACACACACACACATACACACACACACACACACACACACACATAGCGCTACTTTCAACAGTTTATTTTTGTGATCGCAACACTATTTATAGGGCACAACGATGAGCACAACTCCTGCGCAGAAGTAACCGCACCATTACTACGCATCATAACGGACACCAAGGAAATCGAATTCCTTCTTCGTCAGCGCGATAGAAGGCATACTAACACACCTGTCACCCAACTTTTCAATCTCTCCTTCCTCTATTTTCTCGCGTGTAAGCTGATTCCTATTTCTTGACAAAACCCCGCACGTGTCGAACAGGGGCATACAACCACACTTTTTACAATGTATCGCTAAGAACCCACCTGCCCTGTTTTTTGCATTGTAATGATGCTCACGCAGCTGGTCATTCAAGCAACGTACGGTTTGTCCGACGTAGCAGTGACCACAATATAGCAGCAGGCAATACACATCATACTCAGCGCACTCAACAAACTTAATTTTGTGATTATTTTTGCACGCCCGATTTTCGTTTGCATTTCTCGTCATAATCTTGCACAACCTTTTCAACTTGTTTGGCGCTGAAAAGAGCACGCGCACTTTGGCCCGCTGGGAAATCTTCTTGAGATTATGTGAAACCGCGTGCACGTAAGGTAACACCCTTGTGCGATTCCCTTGCTCAAATAATCTCGCCGCATTCCGGTTTTCGTCTTTGCTGTCCGTCAAGGTATACATTCATTTACGGAGACAAGCAAAGCCTGGGGAAACCTGGCATCCAGCAACTTCTTCCTTTGCTGATCGAAACTCAATTGCACCATATAGTGACACGACTTCATTAGGGCATTCTTGAAGCAAAGCTTCGTAATCACCCTCTTAACTAATTTGAAATATGCTGAGTGGTAGGGAAGAAGGGGTTTACTTGCACGAGGTTCATAATGCCAACAGGCATGATCGCAGTAGAACGACAGGCGAAGGTCCAGAAACCTCATGGTGCCATTCTGCGGAAGTTCATGCGTCACCTCTAAGGGCTCAGGGCAATCCTTGATTACTGGTAAAATGCCATTGAACTCAGCAACTAGCCGCTCGGTAGGACAATTCACAAAAAACAAGAAATCATCTGCATATCTAAAAGTTCTAACTACCTTAGTACCATTCAACTTTTCCGACAGCTTCAGCTAAAAACAAGTCGCTCAGTCGGGGAGTCAGGCAAGCACCAATGCAGATGCCTCTTTTCTGCAGCTGTGCACAATCCTCCCATAAAATAAAGGTAGACTTAAGGTAGCACATCATAAGTTCTAAAAAATGCCCACATGAAAGCCCAACCTCGTTTCGAAATCTAAAACACCATATTCGTTAATAACTTTTTCAACAGAACGTAACAAATCTTAATGAGGAATAGAGTAAAACAAATCTTTTACTTCAATAGAAAAGGCCTGGAGGCGTACGTCATGGTTTATGTTCATAAAACTAATAACTTCTACCAAATTTCTGACAAGGAACCGTTCACAGATAGGTAAAATACCAAGCTTAGCTAGAAACAACGCCACTTGTTCTTGTCAAGTGTTGCATTCAGAGATTATAACTCTGAATGGCACTTCTACTTTATGTGTCTTTGCCGTGAAAAACACTGCTAAACAATCGCGCATTTTCTTCTCAATACTTCTGACCAATTTATCTAGCTTCAACCGCTTACACAGCTTCTTAGCCTCCATCCCTATTTTTGGAAGACACACATTACTGCGACTGTCAAAGACCGCAGAGATGGCTTCGCCAGCCTTTACGTGGTACTGGACAGAGGAGAATACAACGAATCCGCCCTCTTTGTCCGCAGGCAACACACACAACGAATTTTCGACCAAAAAGTTCACGGTCGAAACTAAACAGTCACGCCATGAATTGTTGTCCTTGGTTAGACAGATCTCAAAGAATGTGCCACAAGAGGAAGCAGGCCGCATCGTCTAAGCAGGTGTTGATGTCATCTCTCGATGTAAGATGCCCGATTCAAAACTCTCTGTTAAGCGTGTTGGCTCCTATTTGGTCACAGTAATCCATTACCGGAGATGACCAGGCACTCTTCGAAAGATGGATGACGTCATCTTGCAACATCTCTTCGACCTGAGCCTTTATCATTTTACGTTCCTTTGCCGAAACGCGGTAAGGGTGTTGTTTTATGGGCGAGACCACGGTATACGTAATTATTCGGTGTTTGGTGATTGGAGTCTGACGAACTTTCGAGGTGAACGCGAAGCACTCTTTAAATTGATATAGCAGTTCACGTACCTATGTCTGTTGTTGTGCTGAGAGGGTCAAGTTGACATCAACTTTTGCAAGTAGTGAAGTCACGTCGCTTGGTGTCGGTCGATGTTCACCGTCTGATGTAGATGCGAAGCATTGAGAAACGTCTGCGATAGGATAGACGAAAGCGATGGTGGTGTCACGAAACAGGTGCCTGTACTCGCTACTGAAATTAGTCACAGGTAAGGCACAGTGTCCGTCATAACTTGTTTCCTTTCACATATGTTCTTTGTACATGCCAGTTATGTAACCGCAACTCCTGTCTTGGCCCTTGGGCTGACAGTATGAATAAATAAAGAATAAAGCGTGACGAGGCTGCGTGCAGCGCAGACGCCTAGCGCGAAAAAAAGCGCCAAGTTGCCTTCGGCGGCAACCTCACCATCCTGTAACTTGTCGGACACCACATCAACCCGGACGCTTGAACGCGGAGGCAACGTGATGCTGTCGGCAGAAATGCGAAGCGTGCTGTCACGGATGTCGTCTGATTTGTCGGAGGACTCAGCTGTTTAAAACGTCATGGTACGCTCTTGAAGATCGATAATAGCACCGTGCTCCCGCAAAAAGTCAACTCCCAGGATAATGTTTCGGGAACAGTCACAAAGTACGAGGTAGCTGGCGAGAAACGTACGTCCCCGAATGCTCACTCTGATAGTGCACATGCCGATTGGGGTGACTACGTACCCGCCGGCAATACGAATTTGTGCTTCGTACTAAGATGTAAACACTTTATGTGCACTGCTAGTTTTCCGCTCATGATCGAATAGTCTGCACCTGTACCCAATAATGCACTAACGTCGTGGTGACCAACGTACGTCCCCGAATGCTCACTCTGATAGTGCACATGCCGATTGGGGTGACTACGTACCCGCCGGCAATACGAATTTGTGCTTCGTACTAAGATGTAAACACTTTATGTGCACTGCTAGTTTTCCGCTCATGATCGAATAGTCTGCACCTGTACCCAATAATGCACTAACGTCGTGGTGACCGTCGACTACCACCGGCATATCCAAAGAAAATCTGCTTCTGGCTTTCGTCGCTGTCGTCGGGGAATCATTCCGGGTCAGTGCTTGCGTCAGTGGGAGGCCTTGCTTGCGTCGAGTGTCAGCGGCCTCGCTCCCGAAGGTTGATTGATATGTGGGGTTTAACGTCCCAAAACCACTCTATGATTATGAGAGACGCCGTAGTGGAGGGCTCCGGAAATTTAGACCACCTGGGGTTCTTTAACGTGCACCCAAATCTGAGCACACGGGCCTACAACATTTCCGCCTCCATCGGAAATGCAGCCGCCGCAGCCGGGATTCGAACCCGCGCCCTGCGGGTCAGCAGCCGAGTGCCTTAGCCACTAGACCACCGCGGCGGGGCTCGCTCCCGAAGGTCGCTGTCGTTAGCTTTCCCACCTAGGGCTTGTCGAGCGCGCCGGCGCCGCCCCCGGGAGGCTCCCAAAATTTGGAGAAGATCGCCTTGGGGATGGGGACCGCGACTGTCGCCGCAGTGGCACGCGCTGTTGTGAAAGGTAATCTTCAATAGCTTTCGGTCTTTTGCCGAATCTTGGCCGTGGCTAGTCGACGGCAAAACCCTGTAGTCCGAGGCGACGATAGGGACATTCTCGGCACACATGTCCAGCTTCACCACAGTGATAACACGGTGGCCGTCTCTTCAGCGTGCGCCATACGTCAGATTTTCTGGGAAGCGGCTAACGATTTTTCAAGTGCTGAATTGCCTGCAGCGAAGCAAGTGCATACTGAGGCATAGGATTAACGAAGCACGGGGAAGCAGGAGTATATAGACTGACAGCCTCTGCGTATGATGCACGATGTGACTCCGTCATGACAGGCGGGGCATAACTAAAAGGTGGCACTTGGAGAGCCTGTCGTACTTCGTCTAATTGTGGCCTCGTTTTTGACGAGGCCACAATTAGACCCTGCAGTAGGTTGGAACTGGCACTGAATCTTTTGTAGTTCATTGCGCACCACCAATCAATTGAGGCCGCACATAGACTCGATGTTGATGCTGCTTCCTGCACCTCCTATCTGACCTACTGACGAAGCGACACTCACTTGCCGGCTGTACACAGTAGAGCGCTGCTGCAGCACTTGCTCCATGGTTGTGGCTTCGGTCAAAAATTCTGCCACGTTCTTTGGGGGACAGCGAACGAGGCCAGCGAAAAGCTGCTCTTTCACTCCTCGCTTTAAATGACGGACCTTCTTTTCTTTCCCCTTGTTGGGGTCGGCTCCATGAAAGAGGCTCATCATGTCCTCGACGTACATCATGACACTTTCGTTCGGCATTTGGAGGCGCGACTGAATCGCTCGCTCGGCTCGTTCGCGGCGATCGGGATTGACCCAACTTGCCAGCAAGTATCGACAAAAGACCCTCCACGAGGGAAAAGGCTCATTGTTTTCGTACCAAGTACGAGCGCCGTCCTCCAAGCTGGAATACACGTTCCTCATCTTGTCGAAGTCAGTCCAACCATTGTCATCCGAAACCCGTTCGAACTGGGCCAGCCAGTCTTCGACATCCTCCAAGACGGAACCGTGGAACACCTTCGGCACACGTGGCTTCCACAGCGTATGATGCGTGGCTGCAGCGCTTTCCTGTGCGTTGGAGGCTGCAGCGACTTCCGTAGCGTTCGGGGGTGTGACAGACGTCATCTCGGGAAGAGGTCCACGCTCAGGAGGTAGTCCTCGGAGTCTTCGGCTTGAGCGGTGGACAGGGGTTGTCACTGCAGGTACAGGGCTACCTGGAGGCGTTCGGAACATCGGCTGGGGTTTACCCAGCAGCTCCACCAGTTGTCACGTGCTACAAAAGATCTTTAACTCGGAAGAACTGAGCCAGCGGGAAGACGCACTGAAAACTGGCAAGATAGCTGCTTCAATAATCAACAACTAACCAAAGCGCGCTGCCCTAGAACATCTTCTTGCATTCTAGCGGCCAGCCGTGGCTTGCGCTCGCCGTACCTGTCGGCCAAGTGGCAATATATGCATAACGTAGAATTTTCTACGGGTACCTTCTAGAGATATGATTTTCTGACAAACTTTATTCAAGTATTGTTTAAATAACAGGCGCAAGATTATTATCGGGAGATGATTTCGCAACTGTAATAAAAGAAAAAGAAAACACCGGCGAAGAGACCCCGCTGGGTTGCCTAGGCACAGGCCCCGAATTGGCCAGATGGTTTAATAATTTTGTCACCACCCCAATCTGGTTTGTCATACTGTTTCTCAGCAACTTCACACTAAGCAAAAGAGAATTTTTTCTAGGCAAACCTAATTCCTAAGAATTGAAAAAGTTTAGCTTTGCTGTATCAAAATTTACGGATCTCCTCAATTATATAAAAAAAGAAACAGAATGAACTGCATAATGTACTACCTTTCCCCTATCTGTGAACATTTTTATCTCCCAATTTTCTGTTCACACTTTTCCTGCTTATTTTTCGTTCGATTGCGCTCATAGCTGGCTTATGTATATAGCATTTCTTATTACGGACATCATATTGCGTTGTCCACTCGTCAGGTTTCGTATACAAAGCAAGTTTAACATTCATTGCCCTGAAACGTGGTCAACTGCAGATGATTCAGAAAAATCTATTCACTGTTGCTAGACACAATAGGCGTGCACACGAGTTGTGCAATAGGAATGATGTCACCCCCTTCCTATACTCTGAGAGGGGGGAGGGAGTCTTCTTGTATTTTATCCTAGTAAAACCTATCCCGTTCTTATTTCAAGTTCAAGTTGATGGCTGTTCAGGTGCTAGAAGGTAATGGCGGCCGAGGATGACTGGTGTTTGATTTCAAAAGCTCTTTCACCCTGGAAAAGCGGGGTACAAATGCAGGCCGTGTGGGAAGAACGCCTTCACTTCGTTTGCATATTTGCATTCACTGACAAGCCTTCCTTCCGAACACTACAAGAAAGACGGAAAGGGGCGCTGAGCTGAAACTTCACCCCCCCCCCCTTACTTTGGAACCCTGCGCACGCGTATGTTGAGCACAATATAACAGAGGAATATTCCAGTGCTATTCGAAAATATTATATGCACACTACTTCGCATCAACACTACCAGATCATTTGCGTAGTGATCCGAATGCTGATATTCAGACAGCACCGTAGCGCACACGTTTTAACTGCGAATTTTAAGTTTCCTCAGCTTTAGTAGTTGCTTTACTATAGTTGCGTTCCAACTCAAACAAGTTCCATGTTGTTACAGCCCCTGCGTTGTATCAGCCTATAGTTTCGGTGGCGTAATTACTCCACATACATGCCGAGATCATGTGACACTTCGTAGTAAACTTGGAGATCTGCGTAGCTCTGCTCTAATAGAAGTCAAGGCCTTACAGAGCTATAGATAACACAATGAAAAAAAATCAATAGGCTGTACTCTTATCGTTCATCACCTGCTTATGCAATATCCTTCACGGCAAAGAAGAAGAAAAGCCAAGGGCGCAGAGTTAACTAGATGATTTCGCGTGCAAGTATATATCGTCTCAGCGCTATCTCCGCCGACAAGCGGTGGCGCAACTACGGCCGACCTTTACTTGCCCGATGTTGGCTTCGTAGTGCGGCAGGTCGCGGCGTGCGGAGCAATCTATATTCCGTGTCCTCAGCCGGCACGGCCTCGCGACCGACGGCACGCGCGTACCGCGTGCGAAAACATTCGCCGGGCAATTAAAAATAGTACCGGAGGGCGCCGCCGAGCGGATTGCATTGCCACCGCTTTACCACGGGGAACTATGGACACACGCAAGCGGGCGACTGGTCCGGCGGCCGAGGCCGACGCTATCGCCCCCCGAGGATCATTTCCGGAGTGATGCCACGAAGGTCGTCTGGGTTCGATCCCTTCGCGTGTAGGTCGCGCGCAACGACGAGATAACGCGAGTGCGTAATAAAGTCATTGCCACTTCATACTGGCAATTGTGCACCAAACTCACTGCCTTGAATTGTGCTTCTTTGTCTAAGGTGATTATTAATATATGAATGGATTTATTTTGAATATCATATATGGAAACACGTAAACTGTATCACGTGTGTAATATTAACATTATTATTATTATTATTAGTAGTAGTAGTAGTAGTAGTTTTACACGTTGTATGAGGCTAAAAACCGGCGGATATTGTTCCTGCCTATAACGCCTGTTCTGCAGAGGACAGTTAGCCTATTTGCAAGGATTGTCTAGTTGTGTAAAAGTAATAGGTGGCAGTAAGATCTGTTAAGGATTTCTACAGCAGTGTGTGATCAATGCCAAGTATACAGCCATTTCATGGAGACGCTTTACAATCCAGCCTTTTTCTTTTTTTTTAACTTGTAACATCCAACAACGGTGGTTGAGTGGATGGGGCGTCGCGCTTCTGAGCATCGGGCTTCGGTTTTGATTCCGAGGCGTATCAGAGCCTGCATTTCAAGGCTGTACTTTATCAGAATTCTCTGTAGTAAACATTTTTTTGAAGCTTAACGTGTTTGCAAAGTCAGCGTGATTCATAAAAATTTCTGACAGCGAAAACTCGCGGCATATGTATTATATGAATGATGATGAGTCGGCGAAGCAACGCAGTCATAGGTGTTATCGTAAATCACTCGTCACATTGACCACGCACGCGTGCAGAAGAGTGGCAAGCGGTGTACAGTTACAAGCAATGTCTATTTGTGATTAATTGGTATGTTGTGTTGAGTGGTCAATTTTCTTTTGCTTTCACTACTAGTATCTTTGGGGCACCGGATCTTGCCTGAAATTAGCAAAGACGAGGTCTGTGGCACGTTCTCCTGGTGATTGCTGGTTGTTTCCATTCATACGAAATGCATCGTAAAGCATATTGAGATGGCGTGTACTGCACAAGCCAGTCGTTGTCAGTGGTCACTATTGTCATCATTATCGTCATAAGCGTCATAGTCATCATCATGGCGTATAGTGGGTATCTCGCATGTGCTGTTCCATGACACCAGAAAGAGAACGTGTGGTCTGGAACGCGCTTGTTTTCCATCCTCATGAGCGTCATCGCCAACGGCGGCTACGCCGCACAACGCCGACGTACAACACTTGACCATACGGAGCTTCGCCCATGAAATATGGCTGATCCCTCTGTCATAAGAATCGGTATAACACGAAAGCGAAAAATGTCTTCACAGAAGTAGTGCTTATTGGGCAGCGATTATAAAAGTTTGTGTAAACCCAGCCGCGATGGTCTAGTGGCTAAGTTACTAGGCTGCTAACCCGCAGGTTGCGGGATCAAAGCCCGGCTGTGGCAGCTGCATTTTTGATAGAGGCGAAAAGAATGTAGGTCCATGTGCTCAGATTTGGGTGCACAGCTGCACCCTTGCCCCACCGCGGTGGTCTAGTGGCTAAGGTACTCGGCTGCTGACCCGCAGGTCGCGGGTTCGAATCCTGGCTGCAGCGGCTGCAGTCCTGATGGAGGCGGCAATGTTGTAGGCCCGTGTGCTCAGATTTAGGCGCACGTTAAAGAACCCCAGGTGATCGAAGTTTCCGGAGCCCTCCACTACGGCGTCTCTCATAATCATATGGTAGTTTTGGGACGTTAAACCCCACATATCAATCAAATCAACAGCTGCGCCCTTGCCTAATCTATTAGACGAAGCAGGTAGCATTGGAAAAAAAAAAGAAACTCGTCCGGCTCCTTACGCATCCGCCTAAGACGACTCGAAGGTGAAAGCCTTCTTGTTTGTTTTCTTCTAAGCCCATGTAGTGATGCTCCCCTCTCAACTCCAAAAGCTCTCAGCACCTAACGTATTTTGCACAGCCTCCATGATCGAAGGCATTGCAAGGTTTCTGTATAACCCCCGTTATCGACCCACCTTTGAACAAGCGATGACGGCATATGATGACTTCACATTATGTGACTTAACGATGACGGCATAGCGACCTAATCATGAGAGTAAAGTTGTGTCATGAAGGCGCAGGGGCGTAGCCAGGGACTGGCACAGCGCGCACGTGCGCCCTCCTCCGAAATTTTTTCGCCATGACATAGAGATTCAAAAAATGATCATTTCGAGGGGGGTACCCCTCCCAAAATCAAGAAGGTGCCCCCAACCCCGAAAAAAAAATTTCTGGCTACGCACTTGTGAAGGCGTTATAAATTTTGCGAAGGGTGACGTCATGATTCCGTCCTATGGTGATGTCATAACAGGACAATTTTCCGCAGCAGCCCATTGAAACCGCTGACAGTCAATATTCGTGTTTTATGAGGCACCTAAGCCTTTGGCCTCAATAGAGATATTCTGCCTCAGTACGTGTATACACAGTATGGCATCCAAGCCATCAAGTGCCAGTGGTCGATTCGTATACGCTCAACGAACAGGATCTCGCCGCCGATGCACCGTGACATTGCGCCGACAGTCCCGCTTCATTGCGCCATCTCCCTCGCGCTCCCACAAGGTCCTGTATAGAATGACAGGAAAGTAATAAACCGTCAGAATGATATAATGAGCCGAACGTGCCGGCCGCTCCGCTCAGGAGGTCACACGCTCTGGCGGATGCAACTGACAGATATGGTATGCGATTCGCTGCCTTCCAATCCCCTCCTGGTGTTTCAACCTCCATGGCTAAACATGCTGTGGGCTAAATTTCGCGATAGCTGCGTGTTTTGTCGGCATACGGCACCGGCACAACTCTCTGTTGTAATGAATCGCCGAGAAGCGAGATACAAAGGCTTGTTCGTACGCCTTGCACACCGGCAGCGCGTTCAAGGCGAGCGCGTAAAAACAGCCCCCCTCCACCGTTGCGTATACAACCGCGATCGAGACACAATCTTTCCCGGACGAGTTTATAATTCCGATAAGAGGGGTAAATCAGTGCATGTATGCCTCGAATACCCTGCGACGTAATCCGCTGCTGTTGCTTTGCCGTGAAGCACCCTCTCATATTACACTCATGGGGCGCCTGTAGTGTTATGTACGGGTGTGTCAGCGATCTCTCGCGCAAATACTAGTTCAATTGGCGTAACATTGTTTGAAATTATATTGTTAACAATAATAACTTTTATTTTTTCAAATGAAGCAGTGGATACGGCTAGGCCTGAAAAACCCAATAGGAGGCTTGAGCAGCTTGAGCCTAGCAAGCAGAAAACAAATTGAACGCGTTACACGATTGCAGTTAATCACAAAATAGAGTTGTTAAGACAAAATAACGTGTACATAAGATTAAAATCAAAGTGCATATAAACTGTAATCATCCCCATAATAGAGTAGTTGCAATATTGAAAGTGAACAAAAACATAAATACAGGGATGTTTCACAAGCAAAATGCCACACAAATATGCTTACAAATTTGTGCACATGAAAAAAAACTCCAGATGCACCTCACGCTTATAGAAAAATACGCAATAGCAGCTTTTTAGTTTTTGTTTTGTTTTTATGCGAAAAATGCTGGCGGCTGTACATTAAAATAAGTTGAAACACAATGTGCTCGTGTCCTAGTTCCATACCTTGTTGAGCATCCTGGTCTCCTATCACGGGCTCTGGGCCTTAATAAACGGGAAGTGGCATATTAAACCAGAAATTCTTTGGACCGGAAATATTCTAAGGTAACCGTTTGTATTAATAGATAATTGAAATTAGGGCTGAACAGCATTTTGAAAAAGTCTCTATCGAAATTCATGCATATGTCATAAAATGTATTTTTTTTAAGATCGAACGTTCACTATCTAAGCCCTTGAGCCGGCAGATATCATTGTGTCCGTAAACAGTTATTCCATACCGCAGTATACTGTAGCATAGAGCATTTGTGATCATCTTTCCTACGAGAAACGGCATAAAGTATCGTATATTATATACAAATCCCGAAAGAAGTATTTTGCAAACATAGGCGAGATGACTATTCCAAGAGAGGTCGCTATCAATGTATAAGCCGAGGTGCTTCGAAACAGATGAATACTGCAATAGTTTACAAGAGCAGGATAAATAATCCTAACAGTTCGGAATGCAAGGATAGTCGAGTGTTACTTTTATCAATGGATTATGAAAGCAGATTTCATTAGCTTTAGACACGCTTATGTTAATAAGATTGTATCAAAACCAATCCATGGCTTCAGCGGCAGCTGACTGCAGAAGAGTAATCACGTCTTAGATGTTGCTGGCAGACGTCAAGATCACCGTTCCATCGTCATATTGATATAGAGAAGCCGGTATCCTAGTATAAAGGTCATTTACAAAAGTATTGAACAATGAACTGAGAATCGATCCCTGCGATACGCCTGAATTGATAAATTGGAAAGCGCTAGAAAATTGCTCAGCGCATACTAGTTGACGTCTGTTTTGTAGAAAATTAGCTATCAAACAACGGAAAGCACATCTAAATCTTAAGTAAAACAGCTTATCCAATAAGAAGGTGTGATGGACACTATACAATGTCTTGCTGCAATCAAGAAGGAGCGCACAAGCAACCTTGTTATTATTGAACACTGCGTTCAACTGATCGGGAAAGCCTTCTAACAGTGCCTGAGTGCTCTTTCCTAGCCAAAAGCCACACTGACAGGGCGATGAAGTGCTGTGGCTATCGAGAAGCCTTGTAGTTGTTTACAACAAATGTTTTTTTTCTACTATCTGTGCTATAGAAGAAAAAATTGATACCGGACGACATTTTTAAATTTTATTACGCACACCGCTTTTGTGTAGAGGTATAGCTATTGCAGTTTTTAAGATTAGAACGAGTTCGCCAGTAGAAATAATGCGACTTTGTAGTGCTACCAAAACTTGATTGATTGATTTGTGTGGTTTAACGTCCCAAAACCACCATAAGATTATGAGAGACGCCGTAGTGGAGCGCTCCGGAAATTTCGACCACCTGGGGTTCTTTAACGCGCAGCCAAATCTGAGCACACGGGCCTACAACATTTCCGCCTCCAACGGGAATGCAGCCGCCACAGCCGGGATTCGAACTCGCAACCTGCGGGTCAGCAGCCGAGTACCTTAGCGACTAGACCACCGCGGCGGGGCTTGATACCAAGACTTCATACAACATTGAGATGTACGGCGCAAGTAAATTATAGAAATATCATCGGTACCAGCAGATGTTTTACATTAAACCGAGATTGGTAGAGCGTAAGTGATCTTGCGAAATTTAAGGCAGATAGGTCGATTCGCTAGCACTGTAACGTGAAGTGTAGGGGCCAACCTGAAAGTTTGCGTTTTAATTGTCCGAGACAAAAAGCTGTTAAGTTCATCAGTAATGCCCTAGACCTGAAAAAGACCTGTCCTATATCTATTGCCTAGATCAGAAAAAGTGTTATTTAAATAATTGAGACGGGTGTTTACGCCTCTAATGGTGTTGACAAGCACCCAGTTTATTTTTTCTATTGTTGTTACTGACATCTATAAATTTAGCTTTGAAATAAAATGGCTTAGCCGTAGGATTCATAGCATTGACATGATTTCTACTTTGCTAAAATATAACCCGCAAGTCTGAACAGTTAGGATAACGCTTACATTGTGTTCAAAGCAAGTCCTTTTCTTTTATTTCTGCGAGTAAAAGTGAGGACATTCAATTATTCAAGTTACGCTGTTTACTATGTATTGTTCGTGTAGCACTTTCTTATAGGCTTGTTAGTGCTTCTTCGAGCCTATCATGAAGATCAACAGGAGACATTATTGGCTAAAAAATTCCTGTTATAAAGAGCTACCAGTCTATCCAATTATTTTGATCTAGCACCGATTTTTTTTTCCTATCGCTTGTAAACGTCGCCGCATGTGAACAACTGATTGAACGCAAACAAAATAGTGGTCAGCAAGCTTCGTCTGTACTATTGTGTTTTTTTTTCTTTGTGAACAAGTTTCGCGCGTGACCTGCCGTAGTGGTTTAGTGGTTTAGGTACTCGGCTGCTGACCCGCAGGTCATGGGTCGAATCCCAGCTGCAGCGGCCGCATTTTTGATGGAGGCGAAAATGCTGTAGGCTCATGTGCTCAAACTTCGGATGCACGTTAAAGAACCCCAGGTGGTTAAAAATCATGAGCCCTCCATTACGGCGTCTTTCATATTCTTATATGGTGGTTTTGAGACGTTAAACTCCACATATCAATGGAATCAGGTTTTGCGTGCGCACGAAAATATGGTCAATGCATGACAAGACAAGCTTGCAAGCCGAAAATTTCTGATGTACTTTATTTGATTGATGTGTTGTGTTTAACGTCCCAAAACCACCGAAAATTCCTCCCGAGTAGTCTGATTTATTCCGCACAGTTCTAGCCCCATTTCAAAAGACCGTCTAGATAATCAGCATCGAGGCCCACAGTGGGACGCAACAGGTCAATATTGTTGTCACCTATGATGCACACATGCTCTTCCAGCTATGTTATTGTGAAATCAAGTTCGAGTAATAAAAACTCTACATTAAAACTGGGAGACCGGTAGACCGATAAAAGGGCCACCGAAAAAGAGGGTGTGTTCAATCTCAGCCCTAATACTTCGGCTTGTGAAAAGAAAAACCGTGAAGCTGACCATGTGTTGCTCATAAAAACTGCAATGCCTCCACCTTTGCTTGTTGGCCGTGTGTAATAAAAGGCTTGGTAACCCGGAAGGGCGAACTGTGCAAAAATTTCAGGTGGAAGGTTGATTTCAGTAAGAACAAAAGCTTCTAAAGTTACGCTAGACCCCGCCACGGTGGTCTAGTGGAAGGCACTCAACTGCTGATCCGCAGGTCGCAGAATCGAATCCCGGCTGCGGCAGCTGCATTCTTGACGGAGCCGAAAATGCTGTAGGCTCATGTGCTCAGATTTGGGTGCACATTAAAGAACCCTAGGTGGACGAAATTTCCAGAGCCCTCCACTACGGTGTCTCTCATATTAATATGGTGGTTTTGAAATGTTAAACTCCACATATCTATCAATCAAAAGTTAGGCGAGATGGTGAAGTAATGGCGCAGAACTGATCCCAAAGTTTCAATCAGTGTAGTTCAATCAGCATAACATTTGAAACTCTCAACTGGTGTTTACTAGGGCCGCAATATTGGGAGCAAGATAAGCTGAAGCACTTGCAAAAATTCACAGGCAAAAGTGAACTCATTACGCGTAGATTAAAAAAAAAACAAGTCGAAAAGCTCCCCTTGTGACTTTACACATCTTTCTTTGAAACTGACGCATGCGCCTTCAAGCTAGTGGCAATGTATGCACGAACTCAAGAAATGATTTTGAAAGGTATGCGCACGTGCTTTTGAAACCATTATCTGTGCCCTGCACATGTGAAACTATGTACCTTGTTTAATGTTGTAACTTTCGCCATTACAATTTGCAGGAATGGTCGTGACCATTCCCATGAACTTTCAGCGCAGCGACAACTCATTCGACGCATCCGCCATACTTTTGTTCAACCTACCTCATCTTCCAATCAGATTCAGTTTGCCCATCTATTAATGATTGATTTGTGGTGTTTAACGACCCAAAACCACCATATAATTATGAGAGACGCCGTAGTGGAGGGCTCTGGAAATTTCGACCACCTGGGGTTGTTTAACGTGCACCCAAATCTGAGCACACGGGCCTACAACATTTCCGCCTCCATCGGAAATGCAGCCGCCGCAGCCGGGATTCGATCCCGCGACCTGCGGGTCAGCAGCCGTGTAACTTAGCCACTAGACCACCGCGGCGGGGCAGTTTCGCCCATCTATGTGATTAAGATACTTATGATACCTCGATACATTGTAAACTTTGGTATATAAACTATAGTAAAGCACAAATGCCTGCGTACCGAAATGTCTGCCTACAAAATTCTGCACAGCTAACTACTTCGTTTATTTTAATGAAATATTGTTTAGTATCCGAAATGTTCTGTCTTTCCTTGTGAAACTATATTTGTGTTTGCTCAAAACAACTCATTAAGATTGGTTTGTTTTGGTTGCTTAATATAGTAAATATTAATACTCTGTGCCATCAGTACTTCCAGAGGATCACTTTTGTAATTGATGGAAGCCATAAGTGTAGCCAAAATTTTTTTTCGGAGAGGGGGAAAGGCAGCGGGGTTAAATTCTACTTGTATTTTCATGCATGTGTTCCTTTGTGCGCGTGTTATATACGCAAGCAAAGTTGAAAAATAAGAGTAGGGGAGTGGAACTCCCCCAACTTTTTCGGCTATGCCCATAACGGTTGACGCCGCTCTACTTGTTCCTGACCAGCTAGCGAGTTCGCAACTACTTACAAGAACGTCCATATCAAGCCTTCGCAGCATAGAGTTTCTTAATACACACTAGAGGGAACTCTGGCGCTAGTGTCTATGGGAGCTGCAACACATGGCGCTTCAGAGAGCGTGGAAATGATGGGTAGTAAACATATTTGTCTAATTTTCGTACTTCTGGCCTGCTTCTGGCTCCGTGTGTGTGCGTGTGGCTTGGAGCTGTTTTTTTTTACGAAAACATAAATTAGCATATGTTCACCGTTTGCGCTTCACAACCTTATTCTTTTAGGCTTACCATCTCGAATTGAGTCACTAAGTTCAAAAGGGTTCGTTCTTTCTTTCAAAACAAAACTGAAACACAGCAATAAACAAAGCCGCAAGTACGATTCGCCGCCCGCAAGTACGAAGACTAGGCAAGTGTGTGTACTACCCATCATTCCCATGGTCGCTGAACGATCGCAGCGCCAGAGTACCCTCTGGTTAATTTTGGGAAACTCTATGCTTCGCAGCATGGTTGAAATACCGTGGTGCGGCATTGCTTTATCCCTAAGTATTACTGTTTTAGAAGTACCGGATCATGTGTCAGATGTGCATCGGCAAGATCAATGGCAGTGATACTTTATTTTCCGATGCGGAGCATTTAGAGTGGGGTTCAATCCGGTGTGCGGCGTGACCACCCTTACCGCGCATGCACGTCATCTCCCCATCTCTCGCCTCAAAACGCCGACGCAGGCAGTGTCTCTTAGAGAGTTTCCTGAGTGAAAAAAAAACGACTACCTGCGCTGTACAACCGTTCAATGGGCACCCTGTATATATATATAGGCACGGGGTCTTGGCCTCCAAGGTAGTGCCAGTGGGAGATTTCTCCTGTGCGTTGTTGAGCAATAAAAATTCGCAGTGTGCCCGTTAACAGTGGGCTGTGGGCCTCTGCGTCAAATCGGAGTCTTCTGTCTCGCATTGCCCATTAGCAGCGATTGGCTTGTTTCAGTAGGAAACACCGGTACATCACTGCGTGCTTTGCGTCTCTCCAGGTTTTTCTCCTGTGCAACGCCGCTGCCTGCAGTGTACGCGTTAGCGCCCGCTGCTTGGCATCTACACATGGTTCCCTTTAGCGGTATATGGTGTAATTTTTGGTTGATTGATTGATATGTGGGGTTTAACGTCCCAAAACCACCATATGATCAAGAGAGACGCCGTAGTGGAGGGCTCCGGAAATTTCGACCACCTGTGGTTCGTTAATGTGCACCCATATCTGAACACACGGGCCTACAACATTTTCGCCTCCATCGGAAATGTAGCCGCCGCAGCCGGGATTCGACCCCGCGACTCGCGGATCAGCAGCCGAATACCTTAGCCACTAGACCACCGCAGCGGGGCAGTAACAGTGAATACATGAGGTGTTTGACGTTTGTAGAGTCGAGCACCGTATTTACTCGCATAAGAGGCGCACTTTTTGTCTCTGAAAACCCAGTGCCAAGTTTGGGGTGCGCCTTCTACGCACGGCAAAATTTCAAAAAAAAAACCATTTTCGACTATAGCTTGCACATCAATATTTAAGAACGTAAATCGCTGAATTCGTATTATAACCTTCGTCATATAGGCTACAGTAGCGAGAAACGTGTTACCATGCAGTTTCGTGTGCCCTAGAATTGAGGCGTACAATGCGGTTTGCTTACTAGCATGTATTCAAACTTACAAAAATACCATCAGAAGATGCGCGTTGCTGAGAGAATGTACAGTAAAAAAAACTACGGAAACAAACCGCTGTCACGGAAATTCGCTGATTACAATTCAGGCCACATAGATTATGCACATTATCACGACCAAAATTTTGTGCGTTGAACAATACCGAGTGTTCATTTCACGGCCTCACCCCCTATATCCCAAGTCATTGCGATCAAATTTCGAACCACCATTCGAGTGTTAAAAGCACTACCCATGCCCTCTTCTCTTCAAGTAGCGCCATGCACAACAAAGAGCTATGCGTTGATTCCGTACCAAACCACAACTTTGATCACCTGCGACCGCTACCGAAAGCAACAAATTCTGATTACGCTTAGTCTTTATTGATTGATTGATTTATATGTGAGGTTTAAAGTCCCCAACCATTATGTGATTATGAGGGATGCCGTAGTGAAGGGCTCCGAAAATTTCGAGCCCCTGGAGTTCCTTAACATACGTCCAAATCTCAGCACACGGGCCTAATTAGGCTTAGTATATAAGTTCGGCATTTTGTCAGGCAAGTTGCCACAAGCCATTGTCAAGATGTGGCATCAAAAAAATTACATTCAAGCCCTGATCCAAGAGCAACGCGCATGATGCTATGTTAGGTTTGCGGCCGGCAAATCAATGGCGACAAAAGTCTGCCGAGATTGTTCAAGTGCATGCGCACATATATACGGACAACAAAAGCGAAAGCTCCCCTAAGCCGGGAAGCTTGTTAAGTAGCGAAAAAGGTAGCAAGCGCAATAATGAAGAAGCTTTTCCGGGCAGGAAACTCATTGCGCACTGGACGAGGACGCGATCGCATGTTATACAAGCGGGGCGCGCGTGGTCGGAGCTACGCCGGTGCCAATGCAAATATTACACCGGCAACCACCCTTCCCTCGGCAACCAACAGCGGTCTGTTTTTTTGATAGATTGATATGTGGGGTTTAACGTCCCAAAACCACCATATGATTATGAGAGACGCCGTAGTGGAGGGCTCCGGAAATTTTGACCACCTGGGGTTCTTTAACGTGCGCCCAAATCTGAGCACACGGGCCTACAACATTTCGGCCTCCATCGGAAATGCAGCCGCCGCAGCCGGGATTCGAACCCGCGCCCTGCGGGTCAGCAGCCGAGTACCTTAGCCACTAGACCACCGCGGCGGGGCGGTCTGTTTTTTTCTCGCTCCAATTAGGTAACAGGTCATTGAATTGCAACCGTGCAAATACGGTACAAAACAACTTATCACGGCAAAGTTTGGGGTGTACATACTATGCGCGAACATGAAAAAGTGGCAGATCTCACGTGGAGTGGGAGTCTTTGCTTATGCTATATATGATGATATGTGAAGCATAAATGACGAAGGTTCAATTGTCACAATAAAATCAGCGCAATGTTACGAGGTGAACGTAAACTGTACCGTACATGACTTTCTTGTCATAATTATCACAATCGCGCCTAGCGTTTGTGCTCGTCGTTCATTCACGTCACGTAATACAAACTTTGGTATATGCGAAGCTGGCGAAATGTCCGCGAGCGTGCTATGAGCGTAGCATGTAGTCATGTTTTAGGTGACACGCATGTCATAATTATCATGTCTGAACGTGTCATTTATCTTCGTCGTCCATTCATGTCACGTGATACCATATTTGTTATATATGAAGCTAGAGAAAGAACCACGAGCACATCATGAGCGTTGTATGTAGTCATGTTCTCACATGAGACGCATATCATGGTCATCATGTTTGCACCAGTCATATACTTTCGTGATCCACTGACGTCACGTGACGCCAAATTTGGTATATGTGAAGCTAGCCAAATGGCCGCGAGCGTATTATGAGTGTAGTATGTAGTCCTGTTCTTACATAACACGCATGTCATGATTTCCACGTGAGGGCCTGTTACTTATGTTTACCAGGCAGTCATGTCATACCATACCCGATTTGCGATATGTCATTTGAATCAAACCACCATAGGAGCAGCAAGATCATGACAAGTAAATCATGACATTCATGACATGTATGTCATGATTTTTCTGTTTGACTAGTCAATTATGCTCTTCATACAGTCATGTCATGCCACACCAATTATGGTATAGGTCCCATTATCTAAACGACCAGCAGAACTAAATGTTGTAGATAGATAGATAGATAGATAGATAGATAGATAGATAGATAGATAGATAGATAGATAGATAGATAGATAGATAGATAGATAGATAGATAGATAGATAGATAGATAGATAGATAGATAGATAGATAGATAGATAGATAGACAGACAGACAGACAGACAGACAGACAGACAGACAGACAGACAGACAGACAGACAGACAGACAGACAGACAGACAGACAGACAGACAGACAGACAGATAGACAGATAGATAGATAGATAGATAGATAGATAGATAGATAGATAGATAGATAGATAGATAGATAGATAGATAGATAGATAGATAGATAGATAGATAGATAGATAGATAGATAGATAGATAGATAGATAGATAGATAGATAGATAGATAGATAGATAGATAGATAGATAGATAGATAGATAGATAGATAGATAGATAGATAGATAGATAGATAGATAGATAGATAGATAGATAGATAGATAGATAGATAGATAGATAGATAAAACTGACCGAAGTCGTTAAGATATGCTTCGCACTTAATGAAAAAAATCGAGATTTCTCGCGACCGAACTCGGAGGGTGGCTGTTATGTGAGTAAATGTGGTATTTAGAAATGTAATGAACTATAACTGAATGACACAAACGAGATATAGTTTACCATCATCTGGAGCTCGCTATGGCATATTTTTCTACTTTGCCCTCAATTGGTTGCATAATGCCAATTATGGTAAATTCTTTATATTAAATTTAGGACCAAGTCCTTAAATTATAACCTGCTCACGGGAAGTTATTTTTTGCAGCCTCTTTTCTTTCTTCTTGTTTACATTACATTGGTTTTAATAAGTTCCCCTAAACATTCCTTGGCATTATTGTCTGTTAGATCTCATTAATATTGTGTCAAAACAAGGAAAAATGAGCCCTTAGGTATACACTTCTTTCCCTTAAATTTATATATATATATATATATATATATATATATATATATATATATATATATACATAAAGTCTGTGTTAAAGAAGTACTGACACGATTTTGAGGCACTCCCCAAAAGGGACATTTCCATGATGTGCCCTGTCAACGCTGTCCACCACTGGAGCAAGACAACACGTATAAAATACGTCGCTTTGATTTTAAAGTTCATCACCTAGGATCTGCAAGCCTGCTCCGCTGCAATAACCATAATCACGAAGAGTACTTAGATCACCGGGTTTGCGCAGTTGCGCAAGGTCTCCGTTCTGCATGAAGCCTATATCGCAGAAATCGCTGTCCGTGACCCTGAATGATTATTCAATCATTGTTGTTCACTTGAAGCACAGAAAATTTACAGCAAATGACACAACTGGTTCCAGTAATTCGCGAGTTTAAATCTTGTGACGTCTTGCTTGTGTTGACACGTCACTACAAACCCGCATACTCGATACTAAACTGAAAGTACTTTTAAAAGGTAGCCATACAAAGATATTTGCAATGCATACTCAATGCAAAATATATTCAAGCACTTCGACAATGTTTTGAGGGTTTTCAACACCCATGTTTCTATTTGGAATAACAAGCCAAAAACACAAATCTAGTTTCAGTACTCCTTTAACGCGTGACAGTGATTACAAGAACTTAATATCAATTTACCAAATTTTGACGTGAGTATGTTGTAACTGCTCCTTGTTTCTGGATTTCCAGTCAGTAGACACTATTTTATGCTTACTTATGTGGTCTACAATGATTGCAAACGGAAAATCAGTCATGCGAGATTTTGCTGTGCCGGGATCCCGATTGTGGTCAGTGGTACTGCTGTGAAAATAGGCTCGGTACCCAGTTATTTCCATTATTTCCTTCGTTCCTCCCCCTTAAGACACAAACACTGAACTGCGAATATGGACGCGCCTGTAACGGTATCCGGTCTCGTCAGCCACGTTTCGATGCCAGTTTACGGACAAATCGCATAGAGCAACATCGCATAGAGCAAGCCGTAGATCGCCGTAGCCACGACCCGCCACTGTAGTTTCAGTTCCAAAATACAACATGTGCGCAAAACATAATCATTATGGTATTTAGTTCATTACTTAGATCACAGTTACTATGAAATTCCTGATCTCTACTGATTATGAAGAGCGGCAAAAGTGCTTACCTTCATCATGCATGCTTTTGTTTTTCAAGTATTTTTTTTTATTATTCACTCGAAAACCCGGCATACCACTCCTATACAGTCGAGGTTCACGAGCTCGTTGTGTTTTCCTCTCTGTTTCAATGATAAGTGCCGTTAAGCTGTTGCCCGTAACATCTCATCAAACAACATGTTACTTATTAATTCATTATGAGGCAGAGTCGATAATCTACCGGATAATCGCAAATCGGCCACCACATTCCGAAAATCCCGCAGTTATCCTCGATTCCCAATCGCGTAAGTGGCCTCCACGTGCGCGCAGGTCACTACCGTCGGCAAGCCGGCTCTGTGGTGAAAGTCACTGATTAGTTGCCAGAGCCCTCTCGCACACGCGTCAACCGCACGACTTGTGGCGCGCATCAGCCTCACAAAGCCTGCTCTGCTCTGACGTAAATAAAATGGATCGCAAAACTTGGAATGAAAAGTGTCGGACACCGATTACCACAAGCATCAACGCCCGCCGATGGTTGAAGTGGGACTAGGCGAAGAGGGGGTAAAGAACCAAAACTAAAAACTCAATATTAATTACTGTTCAAATAGCCGTAATTTTATATATATTGAAGTTGACTGTAAACTTGCTTTACAGTGTATCTCACACCTGGCTAAATTGTTTAGTGCCTCCATTTTCTGTCGAATGTCATTAATGAGGAGAAAGGGGAGGGTGTATTCAGGCAATCTGCTATCACAACTTGTGTCATAGAGTAATATATAAAAAGTTAAGAGGGGACACTCCCATAATAATTTTCATGTGTAGGGTTGTCCCAAAACCGCCATGTGATTATGGTAGACGCCGTAGTGGAGGGATCTGGAAATTTCGACCACCTGGGTTTCTGTAACGTGCACCCAAATCTGAGCACACGGGGGAGACTGTTATACGCCCCTGCGGTTGATTTACATTCGCAGCGCTCCAATCGGTTGTTGGGAACCTTCGAAGCATCAGAGATGGGAGACCACATAAAGAATGTCTCGAGACTCGAATGCTTCATTCTGGCGATTCCAAATAATATACAGCCTCCGAGACAACTTTTGTGTGCGTGCTTGTCTCTAAGGTCAAGCTTTATTTGATATGTGAGGTTTAACGTCCCAAAATGCTTTATTTATTTTAACGTGTTGTTTGCATGCATTGATCAGCTTCGTGTAAGCTGCACCACCAGAGCGGCAAGCACATGATGGCACTCTGTGTTTGTGCACACATTTCAAATAAAACACAAAAATCGTTGGAGAAGCGAAAATATTTAGTTTAAAGTGATATTCTTGGTAAGCACATGCACAATTTGTTATCGTTTGATGAACGCGGGCACGAAGAGATATGTTGATTGCGCTGCAAGACGCGAAAATACAGCTATCGTATCATGAGTATGAATCTGACGCAAGAAAGAAAAACATTATAAGAAGACCCGCAGAAGATAAAAACTTGCCCCGCCGCGGTGGTCTAGTGGCTAAGGTACTCGGCTGCTGACCCGCAGGGCGCGGGTTCGAATCCCGTCTGCGGCGGCTGCATTTCCGATGGAGGCGGAAATGTTGTAGGCCCGTGTGCTCAGATTTGGGTGCACGTTAAAGAACCCCAGGTGGTCTAAATTTCCGGAGCCCTCCACTACGGCGTCTTTCATAATCATATAGTGGTTTTGGGACGTTAAACCCCACATATCAATCAAATCAAGAAAAGAAAAACTTCAATAAATGCACACAACCACAGATACAGTGCCCAACGCAACACGGCAGTTGTTGTCACAGCAGTTGACTCAGGCATGAACCGAACGGAGAAAAGAAACGTTTTGGCTAAGTTTTCTTTCTCGCTTCCGCACAATTTTGATTCTACGCACTTCACATCGTTCATTCGCGAAAAACAGTCACAAGCAGTTGCCGCAGCAAAACAAATAAACTTTAGGTGCCATGCAAACTGTTAACGAGGCAAGAGAGTTTACTCAAATGATTACGGCCTAGCTTTAGCTAGCGAACAATTTTATAGATTCCCAACTTCTCCCTTATTGTGCTCGTTGGAGCTTGAAGCAATTTGCGAACGCCACAGATAACAATATAAGCATCACTACACTTTTCACAAAAATCTCACTCATGCAGTGTATTCGAATACATGTACCGACACAAATAAAAGCTAACAACGTGAGCGGCGACTCCTTTCTTTAAGCCAAAAAACAATTTTTTCGCCAACGCGCTGCGTAGAATTTCAAATAGTTTTTCTTTTCGTGTGAATCAATCGACAAAACTGTTACGACAAGGGGAGAGCAGAAAAAGCTTTCTGCGCCAAACAGCCCTATGCGAGAATTGTTAGTTTCGATGACGAATGCGGCACTTTAGAAAGTAATGATGGCCCCGCCATGGTAGTCTAGTGGCAAAGGTACTCGGCTGCTGACGCGCAGGTCGCGGGCTCGAATCCCGGCTGCGGCGGCTGCATTTCCGATGGAGGCGGAAATGTTGTAGGCCCGTGTGCTCACATTTGGGTGCACGTTAAAGAACCGCAGGTGGTCGAAACTTTCGGAGCCCTCTACTACGGCGTCTCTCATAATCATATGGTGGTTTTGGGACGTTAAACCCCACAAATCAGTCAATCAAAGTAATGATGGCGTTCGTACCTTGCAGCGTCCAAGCTGAGAGACATACGAAACAAGCGGAGACCATGATGCACGCAGCGCACGTTATCACGCATATTTTATCGAGTTGCCCAGCTGCTGTACGTATTTCTTCATTGCGTTAAATGCTCATGAAAATGGAGCGTGTGACAACGTTGCCGTAGCGTCAACCCCATGCTTGTGCAATTCTCTCACAATCAACTCATATCAGCTCCTACCCGACCATGTGCACCCGAGGCGATTGAGACGGATAAGAAAGCCACAATCGCTGTCGCAAAAACACGTACCTATAATGCACTAGAAAAAAATGGCCTAAATCTGCATGTTACACCGCATATGTCATCGAAAGAGGATAGTCTTGCGTCTGGAGAGAGTGAACGAAGCGTTTATTTGATGTTCTGAGCAAGAAAATCGGTGAATGGTATTCTGAAGGCGCGGCGTTAGAGTGCCTCGAGTGTGTAACGGAGGCGAACGAGCACATCGAGGCACGTTAGACACGAGTTCCATCTGGCAGTTATCTTCGAAAATGACGGATTGCACGTTCGCAGACAAAGATGCGTGTCAGTCTCGGAGGAGATAAGGTGTAGAACGCAAAGCGACGGGCAGGTGCCACCACCGTGTCGTCGTAGGAAAGCGCTGGAAACACTTACCATTTTGATCATCACGTTGTACGGTTGGCACAGTGCGATAAACGCTACAGTCCTTAGAGTTACTTGTGTTAGCTCTTCTAGTATAAAGGAAGACATATAACACATCGGCGTATTGTTATGGTGCCTCAGATATGCGCAATAATTGCTTTTTATTCGGCAATCGCACAACTAAGAAGGCTAAACCTTGAGCAGTATTGGTGGGCGCTGCGAATGAGGTTGGCCATTAGATGCCGTTTGAGATACTGATTAAGGTGGACAAACAGACAAATATACGGACAGACAGACGAAAATTTTGTGACGAAGGTCCCCAAGAAAGACTATCGTCATTAATTTAAAAGCAGTGTAGTAGATAACTATAGTACGCGCGTTTCTTTGAAAGAATGGAGTGATGTGTTGCCCTCTTACGGCTGGTGTTAAGTGGCGTAGCACCGCTGCTTTTGGCCGAAGTGATCAAACCTAATTTTTGTGTTACTCTTCGGCAGAACCATACCAATTTTTTTTGCGAGTTAGGGGGGGGGGCAACAAACTTACCCCATTCGTCAGCCGGAATATATTGTCACGTAAGAGTGAGGGGGAAGGGCTTGGCCCCCCAACTCTTCTCCGTGAGGGGGGCTCGCACCCATTGCCCCCGGCTGATACGCCTATGCTATATGGTTGTGTTTAGTTCGGTGTGTTCTTTGGTTCAGTGCATTGCCAGGTCAATGAGGCATCGCTCACTTTTCCGTGGTGGTTTCGTGCGTAGCTTTTATAGTTTACTTAGTTTTATGAGATGTTCACTTGTGCGACGTTTCAGAGTTCAACTAGCTCACAGAATGTGTAGATAGCCACCCGTGTGATGGCCGACTGCTTTCTCTGACGCAAGGTCGACGTGCCCTCGCCTTTGGTGACGGTGAATGCGACGTGCTAAGTAACGAGACGCTGTAATCTACGGCTGCCAAAGCTATATTTTCAAAGCTGCTTTTTCGCTGCAGTTGTTTTCGACGACTGGGCAACGTAACTATTTGAACTATTATTGCTATTCTTCTTGTGAGCAGTTGTCTCACCAGTGCCTCTGCGAAGTTTCTTGTGTGGGGTCTAACTGTAGTTCAAGTGCAAGAAGAAACACAAGGAACACAGGACAAGCTTTTGATTCTGTTGCAACTGAATTCTTGACTATATTGTAAGTCCGTCATTCGGCTAATAAAACAACTTTGCTTGCTCAATCTTTGGGTTTCCCGCTTCCACGTCATATTTCTTTTTATTTTTTGTTTGCTCTTAGATGGCGATGGTGGCAACAAGCCGCCGTCTACTGCATCCATAGGCTTTATAGAAGTTACGCTACTAGTTTACCAGTTATCTTGATTTTCCTGCTCCCCACGAGCCAAAGGGCATTGTGCCCACACTTCTGCCTATGGCACGGTGCAAGAATACTTTAGGCAAGCAAACGCCGCGAAGAGAGTGCTTGGCGGGGAGGAACTGATTATGTTCTCGTGTGCGGCATGCCGATAGATGGCTCGCCGGACTAAGGACTGTGGCGGGTTGCTGGCGAATCCCGCAAAGCACATCCGGCACGTGGGCGAAGGCTTCCAAATCTGAGAAAACTGGATTATCGCGCGATAACAACCATGCGATATGCATATAGTGACGCTGCGAAAGAGGGGGTGATGAAGGAGGAGGTTCACAGTGCGGCGACGGTGTTGTGGCAACGATAAATGAGCACCGCTACTTTCCTACGGACGGGAATTTCCTACACCGAGAGGAGGGGGGGATGAAGCAGGGGCTATCAAGGGGTTTTAGCCGGGGCAACGTTTGTAGCGCTATCTCTCGGGCTCCTTGCGAAGTAGAGCACTATCGGGCAGCGGATAGTCCCGGCGTTCGCTTACCTGAAGTATTCTTGCACCATGGCCCATGGGGAACAGCCGCTGTCGTTTTTAGACGTTTCGCAATGTCATACAATATAACAAATGTAAACTGTATGCGCATACCAGCGCGCCAGTCTAAACCGGCGGATCCATCTGACGGTGATGGGTCAAATAATGAACAGGCGTCGTTCACAGCTTCGGGAGGGCGCTCCGCAGAAGCAGCTCTGGAAGCTAAATTGTGGTCGTCGTGTGGTTCGTGCAAGGCTATGCTTTTTTTTTCCACCACGTCATTGATGCTTTTCTTTACTCCGCGTAATAAATGTTTACAAATGGGAATTGATGTTAGCAATTTTTTCACATTGTTATGGCTGGTACTGAACGTGCCAAGAAAGTAGTGGATGGGGCAATAAGTATTATAGTGAATTGTTTGCTTCAGAGAATGCACGGAAAAAAAGGAGATGAAATGTTTGTACTAATCACCGCACTTTATAACTGTATAGTTCAAGCAGCTAACATGGAATGTACGAAGAGAGAACATGGAGAGAGGAAAAATATTTACACATTCACACAGGAGGAGATAATGAATCATGATTTTGCTTGCGAATGAAATTTTTTGATAGACAGTGACTGAGAGCATGATTTAAGGCACCGTCACCAGTAGACACAGGGCCTTTTATCCTGTCATAGAATTCCAACGCGTCAGGTTGAACCCGTTGATTGATTTGTGGGGTTTAACGTCCCAAAAGGTTGAACCCGTGAGATGAACCACTCATAAGATGAACTTAAAACGTATGGACGCTGGTCAATATTGATGCACTGTATAAATAAATAGGAATTAAGATTAACGGAAGATATCTCGGCAAATTGCAGTTTGTAGGTATCATTGCGCACTTCAGTTTTAATGCCGAGAAATTGCGACAAGGTATTAAAGACTTCCAAGAAAAAACTGTTAAAGTGTACCGTTGGATGTGAATATGCAAGTCACAAAGAAATTCGCAATAGCCTGGCGGGCGAACATGACTTTAAGTGTGGCAACCGGACCCTAGAATTTGTGCATTGGTGTGTATAATTATGCCAGGGTATAAATTGCCAGTGTATAATTATGCCAGTGCCAGAGCCTACTTGTGCTAAGGGAATTCACCAAAGAATGAGAATGGGCTGATTGATCTGTAGGATTTAACGTCTATAAACCACCATAGGATTACGAGAGACACCGTAGTGGAGGGCTTCGGGAATGTCGACCACCTGAGGTTCTTGAACTTACACCTAAATCCGAGTGCATGGTCCTGCAGCATTTTCGCCTCCATTGAAAATGCAGCCACCGTAGCCAGGATCCCGTGACCTGCGCCTAATACTTTAGCCACTAGACCACCGCAGAAGAGAGAGTATGGGCTAGATCGCAAACAACAGACATACCAAAACTATGACCAGTAGAGAGAAAGAAGGAATGTAGGAAAAGTAGGGAGGTTAACTAGACTATGCGTCTAGTTTGCTACCCTACACATGGGGAGGGGGAGATGGGAGTAAAAGAGAGAGAGAAGGATAGACACATGTCACATCACACACACAATGCCGAGTTTCACAGGCGGTCCCTCAATGAAGTTGCTGTCAAGTATCTCAGGAGGGCTCGTGTGGCTTTCTGTGCTGATTATGACCACTAGCGTACCACTAACGCAAAAGCGTAAACTGTACAATAATTTTATATTGTCGGTACCAACATGTCAGGGTAACAGAAAGTTGAGATGAAATTGATGACTGCGCGCATGCGTCTGCTGGCACGAAAAACAAAAAAAAATGATAGGTGGAATGTGAAGAAATACGAGTGGAGCAGAGTAGATCAGAGGGTAAACAGGGATATAGCCGATATTTATATAGTAGGCATTAAGAAAAAAGAAGACCTGAGAGGCTCTCTTAATGCACAGGACAGATAACGGCTATGATTAGTTATAGTGACAGAATGAATACCAAGAGACGGGAAACGTAGGAGGGGTAATGGACTCAAGAAACATGCTAGCATTTAATGAAATCAGCTCTAGCGAATCGGGGTCAATAAGATATGATTGTGCTGCTGCTGCTGCTGATGATGATGATGATGATGATGATACGCAATTTAAACGAGATATAGCAGTAAATGCAACTGTCTACGGAACAGACCAGCAGCCCTTCTATGCGCTGGAAAACTATACCACACAGGAATAAGAAAGGGAAGAGTGACAACTAACGGAGAAGAAAAGAATGCACAGGTATGAAGAGAGCGACAATTAATGGGGCAGAAAAGTATATAAGGAAAAAATGAGACAAAAGAACAGATAAAAATACCGAGAAGAAAGAAAAGCAAGGAAAAAGATTGAGTAAAAAAAAGAGAAGAAAATAAAGAGGAGCAAGGAAGGGCACCCCTGCTTCGCATTTTCTTCAGGTCTGGCTCCGCTAGCGCGAAGCTGCCCTAATTTTTACTCCCCCGCAAGAATTGGGAATAGTCTGTCATTACCCCATCGCTGTCGAATATATGTATGAGGCTCTGCACTGTTAACGTAACATTGAGTCAAGAGTGCTACGCAAGAGAGATTCCCGCTTCGTGTTCATGATCTAAATCAGAAAACAAAACAGACGATTCAACGCAAGCGTGCGCTGCACTAAGGATGTGCGCATGAATCTTCTCGGCACGCTGACGGTAATTTTTCCGTTACCATCGGAGAAAAACAAACAAACAAAAAACCAATCATGTAAGTCAAGCAGCGATCTGCGGTATATCTTTAGCTTTGGGTGAGGCGTGCCGTCGCAAACGTTGCTGGGGCCTCGAACCTCATTGGCAGATGTTCAAGCAGTAAAAAATGGCAACCGAACTAGAGAAAGCATAAAACGCGACTCATATTACGTCATCCAAGATATCGTCAGAGATCTCCTCAGAATGTAGTGTTACCCGCGAGACATTTTTTTCCTCCCTGGAAAATAAGAGGAAAATGTCAAAACCTTGAAGGGTGCTTCGCTTTTGCTTTAAAGAGGGGAATGTGATAGCGCCACTATCAGACCATGTTTCCATCGCCTTCTTGTTTTAATTCTGGCCACTCAAATACCGTAAAGAAAGGCATTGCGTCAACTGTGCTAAGTGTCACTCTTCAGAAGTCATGCGAGTACCTAATGGAGCATGCATTTGATGCGCAAGTGGCTCGCCTTGTAAATTCTGGCTTTACGAGTGACGTGATTTGTTCCGTGTCGGAAAAACTAATATCAAAGCTGAAGGATTTTCTTAGCCTTGATTCTAGTGCCCCAGATGTTATCAAGAAAAAGAGGCATGTGGTTATTCCACACACACACAGAACCACGCATGGTTTGAAAAACGTTGGGGCTATTTATGGAGCAAACGTGATGTTCTCAACTCATAAGAAAGCGGGTTATGTGTGTGCTTTGGTGGATACAGCGTTATGCAAGCAATCTGGGAGAGGTAAAAAATGTGTGTCAAATCCAGTCCACAAATATGCGCCTGGTGTTACTGGTGTGGTTTATGCATTACACTGTCTTGCTGCTGCGGATACGCAAGCCAAACGGGGTGCAGCACAAACGTGCGTGAATACGATAGCATGAGATGGTGCTATAAGGTGCTGCAATCAATCTCGTCTCATTTAGCAGCTCATTGTAGATTATGTGAGTGCATGCCCCACTTACAGAAAACAGCTATCAAATATGGACATATTGATCAGCGCACACGTGAAATGGCCGAAGCATTTTTCACTAAATCGAATAACAAATGCATAGATCATTCATCTATCACTCTTTTACATAAACATTATAACTACCTGTTATACAAGCAGTTGTGGGTTCAGCGCCGCGTCCCTTCTCTGTCCGTACCTAACCCGTTGCGTTGTAAAATATTCTGCGATCTCATTCACCTCCTATACGTAGTTCCTCCGTGAACCATACTGTGCGCGAGAGAACGTCTGCGCGCGTGACATTGGCAATTGTGAACTCTTCTATAGGGTGCGTACCACAGTTGCAGTAGACTCACAACGCGTCTGCATGCAAAGCCATACGTGCACCTACCTAGCGGCACATTGAACTTTGATGCATTTCGAGCGCTTGGGCAAAATATGCGAAGAGAAGGCATAAACACGGCAAGGAAAGAAGGGGACAGTATAAGATCGGTGGTCTTCAAACAAAGTCATTGCACAAAATGAACGTTTTTTTTTTCTTCATACAGTCAACATTTGCCGACTGATGCTGAAACAGAAAATTCGGCGCATGCATGTGGCCACTCACGATAAATGCATAGGTTCCTAAAAATGTCCGCAGCGGTGGTGTAGTGCTTAAGGTGATCGGCTGCTTACCCAAAAGTCGCGCTTTTGATCACGGCCGCAGCGGTGACATTTCGGGGGAGGTGAAATGCTAGAAGCCCGTGTACTGTGCGATATCAGCTCACGTTAAAGATCACCAGATGGTCGAAATTTCCAGAGTCCTCTACTATGGCGTCTCTCAGAATCATAATGTGGTTTTGGGACGTAGAACTTCAGATATTGTATTGTAAGCTTTCATAAAGATAGCCTCCCCCTTTCTGTGAGAGCGTGACAGAGGCAGCATTTACAGAGTTCTCATACAGAGGGCCTCATGAACAAGACAGCAAAAAAAAAATCATCGTTGTCAAAACTTCTGTACTGCAAATTGCTGTGGCAACATTCTTGCGCGCCACATTCCGTGTTTCGGCGTCTGTCGGAGCATGCTCACTGCTTACATATAAAACCCCGCTTCTTCTGTAAAATATATTTGGTTGCAGATCAGAGTACTTCTAAAGGATTAGCGCTACCAACAACTGTTTATTTTCGTTACATCCTCCGAGTTTAAATACACCTTTATGGTGTTGCGATTGGACTACGTGGCATCGGAGACGCGCGATAACAAGAGACAGAAAATGCATATATGATAACGCGTGCCGTAAAACAAAGTGCAAGTGACAGCTGCGCATGTTACAATGAGACTTGCATAAACTCATATTGAGAGACAAGCAATGATATAAAAGCCTCACTTATACATGCACCAACGTTCTTGTTGATAAAGAATGCTTTTCGTGGGGCAGGAGAGGAAGTGACCTTCACTTGCTTTTAATATTACTTGAAGTTTTGCGTCCCAAGACCATGATGATTATGAGAGCTACCGTAGTGGAGGGCACCAAAAGTTTCGATCTGGTGTTATTTAACGTGCAGTGATATTGCACAGTACTCGGGCCATTTCGCCTCCATAGAAATACGACCGCCTTTGCCGACTATCCTGTAGTGACACGGAAAATAAGATCTCACGCATGCAAGAATGTGCGCAACCAAATGCACATTCTTGTCCTCTTTCTTTTTTTAATTGGTGCGTGCTTCTTAATTCTGTCCAGGATGCGTCTTTTGGACTGGCGGACGCACATTTTCCCCTAAGACCGAGGAATGTAGTGAAAAAACAAAAACGTGGCTGATGTCTTTTTTTTAGAAATCGGTACAACACAAAAGTGAAACGTGTCTTCACCGAGGTAGTTCAGCGTTTATTGGGCATCGTTTCGCCACAAAGGCGAAGGCATGAATGCTACAGCAACAAATTGTGCAATGTCACGCGAAGAACGGCCGGCCGCTCTAAATTCGCCGCGTGCACCTCAAGCAGAAAGTACGCACGAAAGGAGCATACACAGGACGAGTGCGGACAACCAACTGTCACAGCGTGACACTCCGAACACGCTGCTCAAACAGAATGAAAGAAGCATGAAACGAACGCACAAGTATATATACAGACGTCGAGCGCGAACAACTGTCAGAATTCCTGATTCTTCGTGTGTAAGCAGCATCTTCCTTTCATAAACGTGGCCAAGACCGCGAGAAAGTGACCCTTGTGCTTTATTTGGTGATTGATGAGTGGGGATTAACGTCCCAAATCCACCATATAATTATGAGAGACGCCGTAGTGGAGGGCCCCGGAAATTTCGACCACCTGGGGTTCTTTAACGTGCACCCAAATCTGAGCACACGGGCCTACAACATTTCCGCCTCCATCGGAAATGCAGCCGCCGCAGCCGGGATTTCATCCCGCAACCTACGGGTCAGCAGCAGCAATGTTAGCCACTATAGACCACCACGGCGGGGAACTTCTTGCTTTCTTTAACCACTCTACTTTCAAGGCAAACTTGCGGTGGAAGCACTAGGCTTCAAAGCACTCAAACCCCAAGATAAGCACATGTGATAGTGAGCACCTGCGCCAGACAGCATCTGTACGCATTTTGACCACTCTATGTGAAGGCGCGCGCGCATGGCAATGCGCGGGGTGACGTGGAGCGACAACAATTTGAACGAGTGCTGACAACACATGCTTATCGCGCTATCTCACTACTGAAGTTTCTGAGCTCTGAGGACTGCCAACGGTACATGGTGTACACAAATGGCTTGCCATTAGCACCCTTACCGCCGTATTCTAGGTCCCTTCACTCAACGCTTCACCTTCACTTGCGAAAGCCGATGGGAGCGCCGTCTCTAAGCACGACAAGTCACTGCATATGAGCGATAATCTGCTGCGATTCTTGACTGGCGCAGCGTCATTTTCAGCCGAGCGGTGGCGCAGTGCTCAACTCTGTCAAGTGAAGGGTGAAAGTCGAGCTGAGAAGCGTTTGTGAACACGTGGTTTAATCTTGCATTCTCCGTGGCCTAGTGGTTACCGCCGCGCACTGCGATTTCAGAGGTCGCTGCTATGACGCCCCGCAACAGAAGTTTTCCTTCTCGTTCTTTTCTTTGCAATCTATAAGGATTTATTTTACATCGGCATATCCGTCATGGAACTACGTCAGCGGAGCTGTGGTGAACCCTGGCATAAAATACTTTCGTCTTAGAGCTCCAACAGAGCAATCCACAAATGGGGGCCGCTCCTTGATTTCAGCAAAGGGGGTGGCAGCTTCTTGAAATGATCATTTTTCGCTTTGTATGCCATGGCGAAAAAAAATTCTGGGAGGGTGTCCCACGAGCATGGAGTGCCACCCCTTGGTTACGCCATGAACGAAAAGGTTTGAGTGCCCAGTGCTGCGTCCTCGCTTGCTTTAAGCGCAGATTCGTGGACAAAGCTTTGCAGTTTCTTCGGGGCAGACACTTCATGTCTGCTTGCCTCCTTTTTAGGAGAGTGTGACAGGGTATGCATGTTTTCTGTTCCGTGTTTGACTCTTTTCAAGAGCGACTCGGTGACAACGGCCTCCGAAGGGCAGACTGCCACCAAAAGATTGGTCACTTACCAATCAAAGGTTTTTTCCGTGCGATGTAGGCACGACCTTCCAAGAGCAGATCTCATGCACTGCGCAACAATGCCCCTTTTAATGAGCTTGAAATGAGCCGATTCACAAAACAATAATTGTTGGTTCGCAAAAAAGAACGCTCAGCAAACATGATGAGCATGAAAATGCAGGTTTAGATCTAGAAATTTGAACTGATTGGAGTTCAAACTTCTCGCGCGCAAAATTAAGCTTCTAGTCTGATCAATTAAAACCTTTTAAATGCCTGACACACTGCTAGGTAAAAACGAATTACTCTATCTGGTGAAAATAACCCTAAAGTCATCGACATATTTGAACGCTTTTCACCCTTCGGCCCCTTTAGAAGCAGCATGCAAGGAAGTATCAACATCAGACAAAAATATTGCGCACAAAACAGGCGCCACGCACGTTCCAATACAAACGCCTTGTCCTTCCAAGTAAGGTTGCTCATTTAAAACAGTAAAAATGATGCTGGGATAAGATTCGAGCAAGGTAATGAAGTTGTCATGAAAATTCTTGTGATTTTAGAAATCCAACTCGCTGTTATTTTTAATGCAGGACTTAACAGGTACCACAAGCTTCTCTTGAGGCACAGAATAATGAAATCCTCGATATCCACCGAAAAAGCGCTTGCCGTCTATTTTGTTGAATCAATATACTCGGTAACTACATTCAATTTCTTAACGCGACAAGCATCCTCAACAACCAGCTCCCTCAATTTGTGCTGCAAAAGCAGGCTCACATTGTGTTGCCACGCTCCTTCCTCACTCACAATTGTTCCAAAAGATACGTAGGATTACACGGCAGGTGCCATCTTATGCGAATTTCCTGCCTTTTTTCGCTGTTCGTTTCCCGTTCCACATAGCGCATTCCGAACACCATGCAGATTTCTTGGTGGGTGTGACGAAAATAAACTGTTTATAATATTGCCAGTTATTTGCCTCCTCTCTTTTCTCTGTGCTTGTAAATTTTTAGCGCTTTATTTTTCAGTGTTTAGAGATAGCTAACTAGCCCAATACAGTCTGTTCTGCTAAACCAGCGTTCCAGTGTGTCTTTTGTTTTCCGTGTTTGTACGTTTTTTTTTCTCTCCTATATTCGCCTAAACGCTGAAAATGCATCAGAGTTAAGTATTCTAACTAGCCCAGCAAGCAGCTTTGAGTAGTGGGATACTTTGTCGATTACGTGGGTAATGGTGACTATAATAATTATAATTAGTTATGGCTTAGCCCCTTGTAATAGCTGTGCACTTTAAACTGCCCACTTGTGAGGCAATTATACGTTACGTAGAACCGCACACGTCGTGCGATTCAAGGCATCTGTTACTTCACAATGCCTTCAGAACGTGGGATCGAAATAAGACCCCAGCAGCCGAATTTAGTATAGAGGCGGAAATGCTTGACGCCCGTGAGCTTTGATTTGGGTTCACGTTAAAAAACCCCAAGTGTTCCAAGTTTCTTGAGTCCTCCGCTACAACGTTTTTCATAATCATATTGTGGTTTTGTGATGTTAAAACTCAACAATTATTATTGTGGTTGTTCAGAGAGTCTTCCGTTGGGGCTCTTACGATCCGCCTTAGCATACTGCCGAAGTTGTAGTTGGCCGAATCTCAGAAAGCTTGCGGCACGGTAAAGGTTGAGGATGCCTGTATTCATAATTAAGACTACAATCGCAATTTCGTTAATTTGCATTGATCGAAATAACCCCCCCCCCCCCCGCTCGCCAACACCCCATTTTCTGTGAAGCACGATCTATCGCGTTAAAGCACATAAGCTTGGAAGCACTATCGCGTCAGCACATAAAGCATTCGGATGAGCAACCGCTTTGGAGAGAAGTGGAAGATCAATGAAAGGAAAGTATAGGTGAACCAGACAAATACCGCAGGTTGGGCAAGTTGGTGCATTTTAATTTGGTATTGACATAGCACAGCTCAGTTTGAGCATGAAAGAACTAACCACAAGAAAGGAAATCACATGCAAAATGAGCGCTAAAATGTTTCCTGTTATTTTCTTCTTTGCTATCGTTTGTTTGCGCCTCATGTTCAAACTACTAATAATATGTGGGATTTAACGTCTTAAAACCAAATATGAGAGACGCGGCATGTAATGGAGGGTTCCGCAAATTTCGATATCTGGTGTTATTTAGCATGCATTGACATCGCACAGTACAAGGGCCTTCATTTTGACTACATCGAAACGTGACAGCCGCGGCCATGATCGAAGCCGTTACCTTCGGGTAGGCAGCCGAGCACCCTAGCCATTGACCCACCGATGAGCACCATGTTCCAACTGAGTGGCGCAATAAAAATAAGGCAATATAAGTCAATGCGACTTGTGTCTGGTACATTTGGTACCCAGTACCGGGGAAAAAGGTTTTATGAGATATTTTATCAGTGCCCTTTTCTACAAAGCAAGCGAATTATGCGAGCCTTTTCTACGATAGATGACGTCATACATGCCGAGCGCCCTCATCTTCCTTGTTATTACTCTAACATCATCAGCATCTTTGTGGAGTCAGCCTTTTCTAACACATACTTCAGAATTCTCTCTTCATAAGCCTGGCTGCTACGGAGCCTCTCGAGTCCTGGGACTACGGAGTTGATTCGTTCCTCTGATTCACAAAGGAAACTCAGTTGCAGCTCTCGCACCGTCCTTCGAGTAGTTTGGGTGCCATGTCAAACAGGCAAAACATGGGTATATACAATACTGAGAAAGTAGCACTGAACACGACACATTTTTTAAACGAAGTTATATTACATTACAGCGAGGCTGCCATAGTCGAAACCGAAATCCGTCCTATGCGCGCAGCAACTCCTCGTGCCTAGGACTCCATGGTCACTGGTCCGCTAAAAATGGAGAATGGATTAGGATTTCGAAACAAACGTAACCGGCAATTGACAAAGACTTCAAAGAATCGTCAGCATTAAAACCCGTGATAAACACACGGGCAACAAGTTTCAGTTTCGCTGCTTAACCGTGTGTACTATGGCTCTCAAACATGCTATTCCCCGGTCAGCAGCTTAGGCAAGACATTATCTATCTATCTATCTATCTATCTATCTATCTATCTATCTATCTATCTATCTATCTATCTATCTATCTATCTTTCTATCTATCTATCTATCTATCTAAACATCTATCTATCTATCTATCTATCTATCTATCTATCTATCTATGACAATATTCAAAGTTTACTGGGGTACCTAGCTATTGGTGAAAAACCTGAATAGGCCCTGCCACCCCTTCAGCAACAGCAGCCGACGTACGATATTTCCAAACATAAAAGCAAGCACGAATATCAATGAATACACTTTTTTAGACGGTATTATTATACCAACGTGGTTTTGGGACGTGAAATCTCAGTGCGTATTATTATTTTATAACATTTTAGACGGGTAAAATGTATAATACACGAAATTTTAGAGTGACATAAAAAGGAGAAACTAGGATCAACGTTACACCGTTCGCTAAGCGCTTCCAATCATGAATCATTAGCATATGAAAATCATTACACAAAAACCTAATGAAATAAGACAACCAAAAACAACCTTATTAAGGTAAAATAAAAAAAATATTTCAGAATAAGCGCCCACCGTTATTTTGGAGATCAGGTTGGATATCTTTCTGAAAACCTGACGTGGAGTCACTTTCAGAAACTACCTGGACATAAGGCATGAAAAAGGTCTTCCAAATCGCAGCGTTTGCTGACATATTGTACAGCCTGTTTCCCTGCACACCTCCTCCTGCTTGTGTGACTCTCCGGGCTATAATAATAATAATAATAATAATAATAATAATAATAATAATAATAATAATAATAATAATAATAATAATAATAATAATAATAATAATAATAATAATAATTATAACAACAATAATAATAATAATAATAATAATAGTATATTATAATATAATGATAATAATATATTATTATAATATTAATATTATTCCTATTATTATTATTATTATTATTATTATTATTATTATTATTATTATTATTAGTATTATTATTATTATTATTTATTTTTGAAAGTTTTTATTTCCTATCAATACAAAAAGCTTGACTAAGTTTTCACATTGTTTTACAGTAGGCAGCAGCAGAAAGCATCCTTATGTTGCATCGGCGTTCACCAGAGAGCAGAACAAAAGTGAGTGAAAGAGAAAAAAAAAGGTAAACAAAAAGGCATACTAATGCACAAGGAAAAGAATGAGTGAAGCGCCTTTCCGCGCGTTCCGTTTTGTGGCATGTGCGTTTATCCTATGAAGGGTGCAAGATGACAAGTCTGCATATACAGAGGTCATTGGCAAGGATTTCACACAATTTAAAAAACAGAATAACAACAGGTGATAATATACAAACATGAAGAATGTGATAGCGTCAATACTGAGAGATTCATCAAATGTGCCTACACTTAAAACAGTCATAATGTGCAATGTCGGCCGGCAGATTACATGACGGAGAGACGAATTACAATGTTGCGTAGATTTGTAATGGAAGTGTCTTCAGCGAAATGTTCAAGTTGGGTGGTTTATTTACAAGAAGCAGTAACTTGTAACTAATCACCTCGTAGCCGTGAATCACAGCCGTAAACGGGAGACTCTGTTTCATAACGGGGGCTCACTGCCTGAGGTAATTTGCAGCCGCTGATCTACGCCGAGTGATGGTAAGAGATTTCTTTCGCTAATGTTCGCTTCACGTGTGTCACAGCACAGCGGAATCATTCCGCATAGAAGCGCAGTAATGATGGTAATCTTTTTTTGACATTTGTTTTCCGGAGTAGGCGATGTGCCCTTCCAGGTGGCAGTTGCCAGCTTGCTCTCTCCCTCTTTTCTCTGTGTCCTTGTGCTGATCTACGCCAAGTGATTGCAAGTGATTTCTTTCGCTAATGTTTGATACAAGTGTCACAGCACAGTGGAATCATCTCTCATAGAAGCGCAGTGATGATGGTAAGCTTTTTCGACATTTGTTTTCCGAAGCAGGTGATGTGGCCCTCCAAGTGGCAGTTGCCAGATTGCTTTCTCCGTCTTTTCTCTGTGTTTTGCGCATCTGTATGCAATAATTAAATAAAAAATCGGCAGATCCCATGTACCTGGGAATTGACGTTATGCGAAACATTTGGAAGGAAGGTGACCGTGTTGCAGTTTTTTCATAGAGTGACACGTCATTAAATGACGATAAATATTAGTACAAATGTTGCACGCACAGACATATGTTGAAGAGTTGCAGACGTTTAAGTAACCATATATTTGCACTTGCGCAAAGATGCCAACTGGAACATGCGTATTATCAACACCAGAAGCTGATATGAAGCGCTGATGCTTCCGAGAATGCTGGCCCTGAACCCTGCTGCATAAATCAACTTCAGCGCATGGCAACTAACCACAATTTATGTAAATCCGAGAAGACGGCTGTATCAAAGGAGTACAAATAAAATTTGGCTGGCAACGCTCTCACTACTATTGACGTTTCACGAAGATTATCGTCTATGTGAAAAGTAGTTCTGAGACCTGGCGCAGCTCGGTGGTAAAATGCTTCATTGCCACGCAGAATGCTTGGGTTCAATTCCAGCTGGGACCCGACCATTTATTCTTTGCATTCGTGGGGTCAACGCTACCGATGTCGGGTATTCCTTAACGCCCACGCGTTAGAGTTGCCCTTGTGTGTTCTCGTCGTTCTTGGGTAGATCCTAAGTGTCAATCACCTGTGGCACATACCCCATACAGTGCCAGCCCATGGGTATGTGCCACTGTCTGGCGGGATGTGTTTGACGACTTACGGGACGAGATAGTGACTATATTTATGATTTGGCCAGCGTGTCATATTCGTCAAGCCATCTTACCCTCCCATCTTACCCTCCCATCAAGCCATCTTACCCTCACGCCAAGTTAAGGGGGTGGCCACGAGAGCACCCAAACGTAAGCGGCTAGACAGATAGATAGATACGCCCAAAGTCGCCGATGTTCGCTAAGAAATGCTTCGCATCTATTAAATAAATAAATATTACGTGAATTAATTTACCTTTCAGGCGTGTGGACATAACAGAAAAGAGTGGATGGGTCGAAAGGGTTATATTTGTTGTGCCTCTGCCACGTTGTTCGGACATCTGTGCTGACTAATATGGGCAACTATATTACACACCTAGTCAACTATAGTGGACTATGGTGTAGTATAGCATAGTACAGTATACTATAGTGGACAGCGACTATGCTTTCGCAGTGAGCACAGCAAATTAGATAATCAAACTCAGTCGGAGGAAATAATTTCACAATATCGCCAGGATGCAACGTCATGAAGGCCCTGCAAGCGCTAGAGGGCTTTTTGCGATCAACTGACCTTCCTGAACGGTTCTAGTCTGAACGCCCATCCTGTGTGCGTTTTTGTTTTCTCCTTAGTGCACGTACGTTTTCGTCTCCTTTTTTCTCCTCTCTCTCTCTCTCTCTCCAACGTCTATCTTGACCTGTTGCCCCACCCCGAGAGCTGGGTGGCAAGCCGGATGCCAATATTTGGTTAACTTCCCGGCCTTGGCCTTCTTTCTATCTCTATAGCTATGAGACTTTGTTTATTAACATGCACGTTATGCGTGAGGTTAGGGCATACATTTTTGTACGTAGACCAATTCAATCCAATCATTCAATAGCACCACTTTATATTGCAATGTTTTCCCGCGATATATTGCAAAAGAAAATTTTGTTCAAGCCCATGGCATGAGTTTCAACTGTTTAGTGCAAATGCATGCATGTAATGCACCAACAAATGCGACAGTGTTAACTTTAGCTCACTAGTATGTTATTGGTGGTGGTGATTTCGGCTAGCAGGGCTGGCCAGGCCTGTCACGAGATTGTTCTGCAAAAGCGTTTTGGTTGCAAGTAGATACATCAGCTCGCATCATAATGACAATGCGCCGAACAAACCTTTTCTTGTATTTTTTAATAAATAAAGAAATAATTCCTATTGCGCACCACAAATTGCTTCCCATTTATGGAAACTATCAACAAGCGTATCAGTGACGGCACCATATTAGTATCTTAGTTGTTCGTTTCATAGGCGTTTACACGGTTTACACGGCGTTTACATAAGCACGGTTCCCTGTGCTTTACCTCGTTTGCAAATATCGAGAAACAAAACTGCATCTGTTGCATGACGCTTTGGAAACCTGCATATCTCGCACACCGGCACGTGCCCATCTCCAGCGTAGGAAGAGTTACTCACACTGGTGTTGCATATCTCGCATTTGCTTCTGATGACATGTTTTTTTTTCTGCGTTACCAAGAAAATCTGCGACTAACCAGACAGTACAAGCGTAAATATTTAAATAAGCATTCTTGGGGAGGAAAAAGTATAAAGCGTGCCGACACTGACACAAGATAACATTAACAGTCAACATTTTCTGTCATCCTAAGCAATCGCGTCGGCTCTAATGCACTGCCATGCGGATGGTGATGCAAATGGGACACTCTCGTAGTCTAGTGGTACTGCACCGGGGAAAATGACAAACATGATTTCGCCGTGGCATTGGCGCTATATTTTCACGACAGACATGTGTACGAATTGCAAAATGCGAAAATTTCAATTACGGCACCAGCCTCACTCGAAATTCTAATTCTTCTCTAACTGTATTCAACAGGAGTGCAGTAGGTGGATTCACTGAATCATTTATGCTGTATAATTACCATACTTAAGGCTCAAACCTCAAAACAATATTTGACGAGCCGGTTTTGCGTGTGTAATAGATGCGAGATATACCTGCCGAGCATAATCTCGCGCGTATTTCATGGACACCTGTTGCTCCAAGTGCCTAGATTCCACAAACACGATGAGCGTGGAAGTTCTCACAAGATGGCTACTAAACGAAGTCCATCGGAGAATTTTTCTTGAAGTTCAAGCCTTCAAGAACGCCTTATTGACACTAAATAAAAATAAATAAATGGAACAACATGGCGCAATTGGGCAACAATACGAAAGTAGAGGGCTGAAGCAAGTGAGTAGCTAACAGCACAACATATTGGATTCTACTCCTGTTTTCGGCATCCTCGCTTTTAGCTGATATGAGGATTGACCTGGCCAGGAGCTCCAGAACCGGGGAGGGGAGGGGGGCAAAGGGGGCCGTCGCCTTCACAGGAGCAAAATCAAAAATATGTAATAACACCCCTTAAAGTTTCTCGTAAATGAAGTCTTGCAGTAATATCTTCCTCAGTGGTTTTCATTTTGCTTCGTGATACCTTTCTCATTCGCTCTTATTTTGCTTCTTCCGAAGATAGCGGCGGTAATAGCGGTAACTGGTGTTGTCTGAACCCGGTGATGTTGACATCGCTTTATACAAGCGAGCTTCGAGCGATTCTGCATCGTATTGTCTTTCTTACCTCACTTGCACCATCCCGCCTGCATGCTCTCCGGTTGCATGCCGCTTGAGCGGATTGAATGGCCCTATATGGCCCTGTTCTTACTGACTGGTGTGCCTCTTCTAACAGCACGTCTCGCCTCTGGTTTTGTTCTTGCAAAGGCAATCGCTATTAATAAAAAACTCAAGATGAACGACACGTCTACATAAGCAGTGTCTATACCAACTGGTCTCATTATTGCATTCTGTGCGGCTGACTGCGTGCGACGTTCAAGGAAGAAGAAGCGGTGAGTTCCACCGGGTTGGAGGCATTGAAACCTAACCTGGACATCAAGTCTTCGGGCAACGTAAACTGGGGCGATGGGGCAGCCACAGGCTTTTCTGCACACCAGTCGAAACACTGCGTGTTAGGGACTGCGCGTTTTGTCCGAATCCTGGAATTCCTTGTCGCTCATAATTCACGCGTCATCGAACAGCTTGCCCATTGCCTCTCCAAATTTGGAGCCTCTGCATTTTTGGTTGTTCTACTTTGCGGCAGAGAGGGATTTCCACTGGTGTGCTGCGGTGGTTGGTCGTCGGGCGGATGCATGCTTACTGACAAGAACAAATGTACTACTGATTGGTCAATATGATGACTGTTCATAGTATCTGTACACCATCTGCTAATGTTTCAGAATAGACTGGCAGTATTGTAAATAAAAAAAATAAAATAAAAAGATCTTCATATATTTCTCATACTGCAGCCATCAACTATTTGCTCAAATTGCACTGATCTTGGTCAGTGGACATTGGAAAAGGTTAGTGTGGGTGTGCATGACTAGGTGCATCTCCTTTTTATGCACTTCCCAAGAAGTAGACGTGTATTAGGAGAACTTAAAGGACCTTGACAAATCGCACGTGTTTATTAAATTCTGACCTTTTCGAAATCTGTATTAGGTGGCAGCACGCTGTCTAATGAATATCACACGATTTTTTTTGGAATTGTGGCACCTATATGAACAACCCGCATATATTCCAAACCGTGCCCCTGTCACTCAGATCAACTAATTATATTACGACTTTATATATATATATATATATATATATATATATATATATATATATATATATATATATATATATATATATATATATATATCCCTGCTCACACACGTCACCCCCACGCTTTAGGTATACTTCCGGAGCACCTGGACCTGTTGTATATCGTGGCAATGACGTCGAAACTTTGGTGTAAATAAATACTGCATTTTGGCAACCTAGTTTACAAAGTGTAGTTGTCGGCGTAGGTATTGCATAGCGGTGCCCACAGCAAGAAAAGTGGTGATGGGGGGGAGGGGGGGTTCAATTTGTCTGAAGTGCTGCAGGCGCGCCGTGGAATATGAAGCGACGAAGGGGTGGCAAGAGTAGGAAGAGCAAGCCATGTGGCTGCCATTATGCCCGATTACGCGAGCAACGAAAAAACAGGAGACAGTTAATTCTAGTGGCATGTCTAAACGGCAGTTACGCGCATGTCACGACCACTGCCCTCCTGTATTAAACGTACACATACACCGTGGAGCAATTGTTTTCTCCCACACGTGCAAGCCCAGACCTTCCTCACTCGGTGACGCTTGTGGTGACACGATTATCGCAACGTCCTTCTTACGGAATTGAAAACACAACCGACAGAGTTATGCACGCAGTCATGTGACCATCAGAAGAAGACTAGAATGAATAGGTGCATAAAGGCACACTTATCGGCTCAATTGCCTGAGCCGTAAACAATCACTCCATATCAATAATATACAGGAATCTCACCGACAGTTACTTTAGTGAATAGTGATGCAACCGCCACTTCAAATAAATAACGAACATCTGACGTCAGTTGTCAGCGTATTCGAAAAAAAAAACAGTGAGAGTGCTTGCCGCTCACACTTGGGTATGCGGAGATGTCAGGGGAACCAAAAGCATGTGCAAATGAATGTTCTGATTTGAAATCAAGACTGCTAATAAAATTCCACAATTTCAAAACACCTCACGTGAACAACCTTCATGTAAATGGGTTTCGCTTTCAACGAAGATCTGATAACTGCGTGTCGATAAGAACTTTACGGGGAATCATATCTGACGAGGAAATCAGCTGCAACAACTTTGATGACCTCGACGGCACCGTTTCAGCGTTCCGATCACTTTTGCTATCAGAAATAAGGAAGTTTAGGACTGGAATATGATCATCAGCGTTTGTAACTATTCTTCGGAGCCGGTCTCCTAATTTGTGTTCTACTGCGAACTAAAGCGAAAAATGGGAAGCCCGAATACCGTGCAAACTGCTGTAAATATGGCACCTATATTTTTTTCTCAATATTCTTCTTGACGCTGAGAACAAGCTGCTCACTGGTTTGTGCGTTGTTGTTGTTGTTGATGATGATGTTGAGTAAGCGTCTTCATTTTATTGCTGCTATTTTAATGTTTAATGCTCAAACACTCTGGAATAGACTGTACAAGCTACAAGCACTATAGGTGGTTGACTCGAGCACACACATTTCATTTCATTTCATTTTTATTTCCTTAAAGACCCGCGAGGGGGTATTACATAAGGGGTGGGTAATTATAAACACATCAAACGGTTGCGGGCATCACAGTCGCTGAACAAATTGGTTCGGACTCGCAAAGACAAGTTTAGACGAGACGTATTATAATCTAGCAAGCAGGCACTCTAACCTCCATATTTTAAAATGTCCTTTCAGTGAATGCACCTTATTGACCTGAGAAAGTTGATGGCAGAGTCATCTTTAGGCAGAGAAAGTCACTGCATACCAGAGATAATGTGAAGAGATTATTCAGAGGCGCTGCGACATTTTCAGTCGAGCAGCGGCACTGTGCCCAACTCGCTCAAGTGAAGGGCGAAATGTGGGTAGAACGGCTTGTTTAATGATACGGGAGTAAAGGCGCCTTCGTACTGAGTATTCCAGCCACCGAAAATGGGCTGAATCCGATTCGGCAGCGGCGAGATCCGCTGAAAGGGCCCTCTCCACGCCGATCACTCTCGGACCGATTTTTGCGGCGTCTTCCACCGGATCGGTCGCCGCGAAGCAATTGGAGCGCTAGTCAAGAAATTTCGAAAAATAACGCCCAAGCCTGACTCATTTGTCATGTTGCAGTGCAGGTAACTTACGCTGTAACCAACGGCAGTTTAACTCACTTTGTCCCTACTTCACGTCCCTATTTCGTGGAAGTGGTGACCGAGCTTCTCGTTGGCGTGACCGAGCTTGTCACGGTCTTGCAGAGCAAGACGAACCCACCAACGCCACTGGCGTTGGCGGTTTTTTTTTTTTTTTGCTCTTCATGCAATACAAGAGAGCGACTTGCCAACAAAGTAAGCAGTACTGCTTCTTCTTGCTTTTTGCGTGCGAGAATCATCGAAGTATAGACCACCGGATAGCGTAGTAGCGTTTGCGAGCCGCGACAACAACCGGGTAAAAGCGCATCTATCCCGCGTTCGCCCCGTGGTGGTTGGCATTTTCGGCGGTTCGAGGAGTGTCTAGTGCGAACGACGCTGCGTTTCGGTGGCAGGGGAATGCCGGCCGCTGTAAAAAGTGGATGCTTCAGTGAGAACTAGGGGCAAGGTCAATTTACGCGTAGTCAAGATGAATCAGACTCAGCCAAGAAAATGCAGGCGTGTATAAATACCCGGTCAAAGATACTTGGCTAAGACGAGAAAAAAAATAACTCGCCGAAAAAAAAAGAACAGCCAATGACAAAAAGGGGACGTAGATGATTGGACGAGACTACGATAACGATGTCATGCTACAGAAGTTATATGCACCGGTGCTATAATATATGGTCTTCAAACTGCCATCATAGAGGGTGCGCGCACCGGCACCTGCTACGACCGCAGCCAGAAGCGACAGCACAGCCGAGAACTTGGATTACGCAAGCTTCGCTTTTCCAAGGTCAAGGATGATGCACGGCTTAGCGCGCGGGAACCATGATACAACCTGACTGCGCATCTTTCCTGCTAATTTGCGTTTGCTGCCTTGCCCGTTTTCTTCAGTGTAAAGTGGTAAACAGAGGTTACGGAAAAAGTGAGGCCGCCGACGCAAACATAGCGCTAACGACGTGTCAATGACCTCCAGTGGCGCCCGCGTGCGCCTTCAGACGCGCTGGGTCAGAGCACGAACTCAAGAGACGCCCGAGTCTTTAAAGGAGCGACTTAAACGACGGCGCGTGTGGCACGAGCTCATCTACGAACAAACACGCGAAAATGGAAAGAGAACAAAAACTGCCTTGAGAAAATTCCACACGCTTACGTGTGGCTTACGACCTCTTTAAAGCCGACTAAGTGTGACGCGTTCCTGCATAATTGTAAGCAGGTATACGCCGCTTACAATAGCCTATTCTCATATGCCTGTGTGTCACTTGTTTTATCTCTTTTCCTTAAAAAATTGCTCAGGTAAAAGCGTTTCTCTTCGAACGAGCGAATCAGTTGGGGAACTACTTTAGCAATGACGCTCTATGATACACGCGCAGTTTGTATTTGTCGTAAACCGAAAAAAAATTATTGAAAAATCTTGGCGGATGCGCAAGCTTCACCTTCAAAAGTGGAACACTATAGTAATCGGCACCCGCTCGCACCACCTTCTCGTTCGTTCGCCAAGCTTCGCTATACTTGGTGAACACCTCAACGGTGCCGCGAGGAAATAAATATATGTGCGCGTAACGTCGTTTGTTTTAAAGTTTCCTAGAAAGCCTACTCCAAGCGTAGCTGCGAAGTGCCCTCACATATATACACAACTAATGCTCAATTTGTTGATGATGTTGCTGATGTCCAAATATAACGAAGCACTACGTAACGGGTGGCCTTTTAAACCACCTACTCGCTGCGCAGTCCACATGGTGCGACTGCATGCGCACGTTTCACAGGTCTCACGACGCTTGTATGTTATTTTTTTTTTTGCTGAGAGACTTTTAAGCACTGGAATAGCTATTGAATAGAATGTGTGCTGCCATGCCGAACGACTGGACTTGACTCTAGATTGACCCCCCCCCCCCATCCGCCCTTCGCCTGATTTCAATCATTTGAAAATTTTTCGCTCACTGACAGCGTCGCCGATGCCGATATTTTTGCAATACGGGCTATTTAACATTATCGCGTGAAAAGAGCGTCGCTGCACGAAGCCTGTCGCGCATCTCGCGCGACAGACTTCATGCAGGCCTTTGCGAACGCCTACATCTTCCCGTCGCTGTTTAATCCAGCCAGTACCCGTTGGAGCACTTACAGTGCAGAGATAAAGACAGTCTGCCAGCCAAGTAGGGTAATCATTGGGACTGGTTCGTCGATGACTTTTTCTGTATCTCTGACGTAGGCTGACTTTATACACGCAATTTCGTTCGTCCTGTCATTTAACGCTCTTTTGGACTTGACTCCTATCCGAGTGATGTCAATAAACCCAGCCTGCCGAATATAGGAGTTCCATATGGAGTGACAAAAAAAAGTAAGGAGCTAGAAGACTGTTAATAATATTTTGAGATTCACGGTGCACTTAAATATGCGAAGGAACGATCAGTAACCAACGTTTCCACCAGGTCCCACGTAGCATGGCCTTGAATGCGCCACACAACAACCGCCTGTTCCGTTTTCAGGGGCACAAGCTGACCCAGCTTTGCCTTGTAGCAAAAGGCCCTTCACTTGCTCAACGTAATATGAGGCAGCACAAGATTGGATTCACTATAGTACATCACACTGCGATAACATTCATTTACCTTCAGCACGTTTACCGTAATAAATTGATCCGTCAATTAGCGGGATAGATATGATGACGACACAGCGAATTGTTTATATTTATTTCTCTTAATGAAAGCAATATAATCACCAAGTGGCATTACTACTTTGTGAATATGGAGAGTGGCAGATTAAGAGCCCGTTTTTTTGTTATACACAACCTAATTAAACCAACAAACTATGTCCCGCCGCGGTGGTATAGTGGCTAAGGTACTCGGCTACTGACCCGCAGGTCATGGAATCGAATTCAGGCTGCGGCGGCTACATTTTCGATGGAGGCGAAAATGCTGTTGGCCCATGTGGTCCAATGTGGGTACGTTAAAGAAACCCAGGTGGTCGAAAATTCTGGAGCCCTCCACTACGGCGTTTCCATTATTCATATAGTGGTTTTGGGACGTTAAACCCCATATATAAATCACCCCAACCAACAATGATGTCTGGAAGAGAAGCCAAGTACCAAGGATACAATAAATATAGTATAATATAATAATTCTTTGGCGTTTAACATCCAAATACCACCATATGATTATGAGAAACGCCGTAATGAAGTGCTCGAGAAATTTCCACCACCCGGGATTGTTTAACATGTGCTTAAATCTAAGTGAACGAACGTACCGAGAAAACTATTTATAAACGGTCGTGTAGTAATTATGACACAAAAGGAGAAGGACTTGTGGACGAAAAAGCAAATTTTCTACTGATGGGCACCGTATACACCTCTGACCTTCAGACAACGCCGGTCTCCCCGAATAAAGCTATTGTTGAATGAGCTTCACTGGTGTGGCTTGGCCTCCATCAATGTGCTTCAGATGTCGATGATTCGGTGCTTGACGACAAGCAGCAAGATTGCTTACTTCAATTACAACGTATGCGAGAGATAGATAGAGAAAGAGCATGGGGAAGTGGTCATTTATGGCTTAATGAATCAATGAATAAACTTTATTTTGGATACGGCATGTTTGTGGCTTAGACTAGACTGCACATGGAGGTACCAGGAGGCCTTAACGTTAAAAACAATTTGTAATTGTTGTTCGGCTAATTTCCACGCCTTCGATGGCAGTAATCTCCTTTGTATCAGTCACATAATAACTACGTAATTTGCATTGCAATATGTGGTGAGCAAAAATTGAGAATTATTCCAACAGAATTGCAATGCGGAGCCCTGACCTATGGATCATGAAAATTGAGGCTGCGGTACAACGTAGGCTTGAGAAGCTCTCGCCGTTGTCCGCATTGTAGCCTCCTAAGCTGACAGTATGTAATGTAGCAGTAATGTCTCGTTACTATTACTTGCTGTTCTTACATATACAATAAAAAATGGTATTGAAGGGGTCTGCTGCGCACCTCCTTTGACATCAACTGCTCTCGTCAACTCGGCCCTTAAACATATAACAACGTCAAAACTAAACGGCTAAATCGGGTTACGACACACATCTTCGCGAGAAATTGTGTGCTCTGTTGCCGGAAGACTAACTTCCTTTACCCGGAAGTTGTCTGGGTGCGAGACGCGCTCGCGCTGAATCGACTTCAACGCTCGAGGTCAAACGCTGCCGTCTCGCGCGCCGGGCACCTCCGTAGTCACGTACATATAGTGGCACGCTCCGGTAATTTGTAGTCGCGTCTTCTCTGTCGTGACTCAACCCCCTCGCCTCCGACTTCAATTCACTCGAACTTCATTAGCATAACTAATTTGAATGAACGTCATATGGACGGAAATAACTGTTGTCATTAGTAGGAAAGAGAAAACTTTACTAAAATGGTCAAAAAGGTGGAAATTTAAGGGTTCGTTTTTCTTCGTCAAACACAATATTGATCAGAACATGCAGTGTTGCCGAGGAGAGTATAAGACATGTTAGAAGTAGTAATTGTTCATGTAAATGGGAAGGAAGAAAAGTGTTCGATAAAATAAATTTCTGTTTGCAGGGGCTGAGCCTGCAACTTTCGAATAACGCGTTCGATACTTTAGCATGTTTTAAATAAAGGTACTTTCTTAGTGCGCAGGAAACGTTTCAAAAAGAAGACTGGTATGACATAATTTCTTTCAAAACGCAATATCAAGTTACCAGCCATCTTAAGTAGACACCTTTTTTGCAGAATACCCTACAAACTGAGCCACTTTAAAATAGAAATCGCCACGTGCATGCGGCAAAGAAGCAAGAAAAAAAAGACGACAAAGCAAGTATGCATGTGCTGTGAAAAAAAGAAGCAAGAAAAGAAAGACGACAAAGCAAGTATGCATGTGCTGAGAAAAAAAAAAGATGTTATGCCGGATGACAGAAAAGGAAAAAAAAAAGAACTGGTTTGCGCGCAGTAATAAAAGAGACCTACCTGCTGCTGTTATGTCGAAATCTACGTTAAAAAACTTTGCTTTGACGTCGACACAATATATGTGCATTTACAACGGCAAGTATTAGCACAGCTAGCAGCCATGACGACGAATGTGGGACGTTTCTTCTACCTGTTGGCGTCACGCAGCATTTATTCTTACTATGAGCTGGCAGCTTACCAATAAAGCCTCCATACTGCATCAGGTCTGCTAGAACGAGAACCTCACTAAGAGTGGAGGAAAAATACCCCCTACAGTGGTCTAGTGGCTAAGGTACTCGTCTGCTATGCCGCAGGTCGCGGGGTCAAATCCAAGCTGCGGCGGCTGCCTTTTCGATGGTGGGGAAACTGTTGTAGGCCCGTTTGCTCAGATTTAGGAGCACATTAAAGAACCTCAGGGGGTCGAAATTTCCGGAGCCTTCCACTACGGCTTCTCTAATAATTATCGGTGGTTTTGGGACGTTAAAGCCACATATCAATTAAGGGGAGGAAAGAAGAAGAAAATAAGGGCTTGAGCGTTTTCTTTTGTCAGGCACAACGTTAACGGGTCATTCAAAGGTCACAGGTTCACTCCCTGTCGGTGGCATGTTATCTTTTCGTCCACTTTTCTTTTTTACATTTACAGTACAACTGTAACTAATAACATCCCCTATACTATCCTTCGCATTATTGTCTGTCAGCTCTCATTATTAGGGTCATTTCGATTTGAACACGCATATGCCTTTCTTCATTTCTTATATTTACTGGATGATGCAGATTGGATGATGCAGATGATGAAACAAAGATTGATTGATTGTATTGACAAAAAAACTCAGCACGTATTTTTTTATTTGTTAGGTAACAGTTATCTCAGCCACGAAGACAACACAGCTCAATCATACCCACTAATAAAATTTTTGTCAGCTACTAAATGATTTCGTTTAATGAGGCATAAAGTTTATTTACTGCAGAGAACTGTGGCCCTGCTATCGTTCAGCCACTATGGAAATGATGGATAGTACATAGATTTACCTAGTCTTCGTGCCGGTGGCTTTGAACGAACGTGTGGCTTTGTTTATGGTTGTGGTGTGGCTTATATTTCGGATAAGGTAGTGGCTCATTGTGAACTTTGGAAGCTGATTTGAAATCATGAGCCAAAAGCTGTCAAGTTGGTGAAGTGGGACTGCTGAACTTCGTCTGGTAACAAAGCGAGTCGTGCCACACGGTGCTGAAAGAGTGAAGGCTAGGCGAATTCATTTATTACCCATCATTCGCATGCTGGCTGAGGTGTTGTGTGCTGCAGCTCCCATAAACACCAGCGCCAGATTTAGCCATATTGTACTGTAAGGAAGCACTATTAGGCAAGCTATTCCACGCAGACAACTCGGCGAGGTTTTCAAACAACGATACTATTTTGAGTATTTCAAATGCAAAACTTTGTAATGTGTCTGATGACTACCAATATTTCTTAACACATTCGCTGTGGTAGCTTACCAAGTATCAAGTCGCACTGATGGGCTCACGGGTGCGAGTTCGATTCTTCGCGACGGCGTCCGCATTGAGACGGAGGTCAAGTGCAGGTATACCCGTGTGCTTAGATATAAGGACACGTTAAATAACCCATGGGGTCAAAATTAACCCAAAGCCCCACACAACGGCGTGCCTCATAATCGTGTCGTAGTTTTGGCAACGTATGACCCTAGCCAGCACTACAATTCTTAGTGCAATGGCATGAACTCCCGAGTTTATAAATACTGTAACACTCGCTATACACTGCTTCGCAAAGCCCCAGACTGATTGGAGCACACGATAGTTTTCAAGTTGTCGATTACATTTACGTGATTTAGCACATACATCTTGTACATACATCGTCATTACACAGTTGAAGTTGAAATATCTGCGAAAGCAAGCGCTTCACTTAGAAAGCCTAGTGTTCTGAGTGATATGATCTCACGAAGTGCAGCTGCTCCTGAAACTCGCTCGGGAAATGTGTATCAAGCTTCCTGCAAATCCCCCTGATTGTCTGCTGAGCTCGCTGGAAGGCATCGTACTTCTGCTGAAGGGTTGTACGAACGTTTGTGAATTCTGTTCCATGAATAACGAGTTACAAAAGAAATCGGCGGAGCTTCGTTTATTTGCGATAAAGTCACGCTGCGACTTATTATTCAACTTATTCGAGACACAAATTCGTGAACAGCATGTTTTTTTTTTTTTACTAAAGAACATCGGTCGTCGTATTTACCGAACGTTTCATAAAACGCTGTTGTTTCAGCTTATCTACCCAGGGGCACTGTCGCAAAGAAATGCGCCAAATTAACAACCTTCTTAATACCGCGAGGTTAATTTTAGCCAGCGCGCGCCACGGCAAGGGGGCAGAAGACCACAGTCAACAGCTTTATCTTGTGCTAGTATGCGCAGCTTCACCTTCCTGATTGTCATTTATTTGCGAATACTAGGCAGCAAAAAGGGTATCATGCGCTTACAATAAATTGTCAGGAAAAGACGGGAAGGGAGAGAACGGCTTCGACAGCAATCGGTGCGATGCGTGATTGAAAAGATGACGCACTTGGCGAGAAAATGAGCGGTGAAATACCGGGAGGAGAGAACATCGTCAGCGGGTGAGCGATGGGCCCATGTCTCGCCGTAGCTCGGTCAAGGTTTCCGAAGATCTTGCACTTTTGGCCCCCTCCTCCCCACCGGTTTTCACAAGGAAGTCGGGTGTGCCGCCTAATCACACGTATAGCCGAAGCCTTTCCATCGAGCGACCACCGAACGTCAGGGGCAACACAATGGGGGAATGGCACACACGCACGCATCTAGTCAGCAGTTTGTACGCGGAATCGCCTGAAGGACTTCGTAAGGCGGGAGCAGAGCCATATCAGACTCAATGCCACGGCTTTCCAGACCCTCCTCTCCACTCAGTGCAACGCGCGCGCATCAAGTAGCTGTCGCAGGATGAGGAGGAAAATGGGATTACAGCGAGAGAGGAAAGGGCCTCTCGCCCCATTCGTTTGCGCTCTCTCAGAAGACAGTAAATAAAGGCGGGTGTTCCGAACGCTCAAACGTCTCGGCGGCACACATTTACTGGCCCGGCTGCGTACCGTACCTTTCTTCGGCAATTGAGGAGCAAAGTCTTCGAACATGGAGGCTGTTGTGACCGACACTTTCTTGCCGCGTGACCCGCGGACGATGGGCTGGCTGCTGGTCGGCAACAAGCAGTTTTTGATCACGCTACTTCTCGGCTACGTCTATTTGGTCAAAATAGGTGGCCCACAATTCATGAAGGGTCGCAGGCCTTTCGACAATTTGAAGCCAGTGATCATGATTTACAACCTGTCCATGGTGATCCTCAACGCGTACTTCGTGTACAACTTCCTGAAACGCTCCTACTTCGGCGGCGGCTACAACATCATTTGCCAGGGCATCGACTACAAGGCCCGTGACCAAACTACCATGGAGTTTCTGGAACTGTGCTTCTGGTACCTGTGGGTGCGCATCGCCGATTTTCTCGACACCATCTTTTTTGTGCTTCGCAAAAAGGACTCGCACGTGTCGTTCCTGCATGTGGTGCACCACATTCTCGTTGTGTTCAATGGCTGGTTCGGACTCGCGTACGGGCCCGATGGACAGGTAGCCCTCGGTCTGACACTCAACAGCTTCGTGCACGTAGTGATGTACTCCTACTATTTCCTGTCGCTCTTGGGACCCTCGGTCAGGCCCTACCTGTGGTGGAAGCGCTACCTGACCCAGTTCCAGCTGGTGCAGTTCATCATCATGTTCATTCACTGTACCATCCCCGCCTTCAAGGATTGTGGCTACCCTATGACCCACATGATGATTACTATTCCTCAAGCCTTGTTCTTCTTCGGCATGTTCATTCGCTTCTACGTGCAGGCGTACAAGCAGCATGCTAACTAACGACAAGCGTCAGTAGGTTGGCGATAAGCAGGCAAGTACAGACTGCTTCGATCGTCGCTGCTCGGTACAGGTTTTCCTCTCAGGCGGCAACTCTTCAAACATGCCGCTTGCAGAATTGCCGCCCAAAAGATCTCTGTCGCACTGGCCGATGTAGTGGCTGAAAACATTTCGTCTTTCGGATGTCGCACGTGTCCCTGACGCCACTTAGGTTGCAAGTCTTACCAGCGGGAGGACACTAATTCATATGTGCCGCGTGTCGCTGTGCCAAGATGTGCATCGCTACGTGTATGAACCTTGCTGGTTTCTCTTTCTCTCCAAGATGACGTGCGGCAGAAGGACCAAGAAAGCGATTGTGAAGTGCTTCTGTATAGGAATGTACTGTGCCACTGCTTGAATCTCGAAAGATGTTGACTTCTATGTACAGTCTGACAAATGCAAATTTAGCAGTTTATTCCAAACGCGTCTCGTGTAAATAAACTCGCATTCCGCCCCTATTGGGCTACTTTTAATTTGATGTGTCAGGGGCTCTTATTTTTGTTTCGAATATGCTGCCACATTTTGCGGCTATACCTGCCCGTGCAATTAGTGCATTTTTTTCTGGGTATCGTTTTCGTTTTATACTTGTGGTAAATAATCGGGACAAAAATTTGTACAAGAGTTTCCCCGGATATTGGTTAACACTTATTTTTCTGGTAGAAATAATGTGGCGGTGATTTTCCTTTCTGATTTCGAACTTCTTGTCAAACTGAGATCCCAAAGAATGACGGTACATGTCTTGGCATGTTCCCAAATACGCATGGCCCAGTCCCCGCTCTTTCTTTGTAAAGGGATTGTCATGTCGTTGAAACAGCCGAACCAGTCGATGCTCAGAATCGTTTGTAATTCGCGCGAATGCAAACAGTAAGTCGAAGCACGATCGCCTCTCAAACACATATCGTAGGCCACGTGGCAAGAAAGTCACGAAAGGCCTAATCGCGTATAAGTGAAAAAACCACTACTAACATGTGGCGGACAATCGTGTGGGTTAGTTTTATAGATGAGTGTGCATTTGAAAGAGGATAAAACCAACATCTGAACAGGTTTAAGTAGATACCCCTGTAGATATTCACTCCAACCAAAGCCGCAGTCTAATTATCTGTGCCATTTTTTGCCTTTACCTCAAGCACGGCGAAGACTGCTGGCATCATGATTCTGACAGTGCAAGCACTCATCTAGTGGGGATATATCACTTGTGGAAAAGCTCGTGTGTTTGATGTGTTTAATAACCGTGCCAGCCTTGACGTTGCTTTGTCGCAATTATCCACTATACTTGCGCTGCAGTTCTGCGTAACGAATAGTCTCCATCGAAATTTTGCAGCTGAATGAAAAAACTCAGTATAAACCGCCGCTTTTAGAAATCGCGCTCTCTCACCGTGTAGAAGCCCTGCAATATTTTTTTTTTTTCAAACTTACGGCAGTTCCTAGACCAAGCAGGAGAGGCGAAACAAGGGAGCACAGTGGAAACAAACTGAACAGGTTTTAAGGCCAGTTCCTTAACTATTCTACACGACAACTGAAAAACAAGAACATACTAAGTAAACTGAATAAATATACATAGCCATAAGAGTGCACACATTCGTTGAGTCTCAAGCACAAAAGTAAAGCAGCAAAACAGCAATAGTGAGAGGACGTTATGCAGCACTGCACTAACAACGTTGTTTAAGCAACAAGATGCATGTATTTTTCGAATTCACCAACGCCATGCTAAGGAAAAGCATACGTGGGCAATGTATACCATTCAATAATGGTTGGCGGGAAAAAAATGAGTGTTTAAGAAGGTTATAAAATGCAAACTATGATGTCAGATCATGATTGTGACTACGTCTGGTTTGTCGGGAAGGAGACGGGAAAAGGTATTCATGAAGATCATTATTAAACTGCCAATTTTCAACCACCAAAAGGAAATCGGTAGACCCCGCGTACAGTGGGAAGTGATGGTATGTGAAGCACGAATGAGGAAAGTTGAATTGCTTCATTAAAATCAACAAAGCATTACGAGGCGGACATAAATTATGCCGTACATGATATCCATGTTATGATTAACTGATTATCATGTTTGCGCCTGGTAATTGTGCTCGTCGTTCATTTACGTACTGTAATACCAAATTTCATATATGTAAAGCTAACAAAATGGCCGCGAGTGCGCTATGAGTATAGCATGTATTGATAATTTACGAGACATTTATGTCATAATTATCGTGATTGGACGCGTAATTTACCTTTGTCGTCTATTCATGTCACGTAACACCAAAATTGGTATATGTGAAGCTAGTGAAACGGCCATGACCGCATCACAAATGAGGTACGTATTCATGTTTTTATTTGACACCAATATCACGTTTATCTTGTTTGCACCAGTCATACACCTTCGTCATTCATTCACGTCACGTAACACCAAATCTGCTATATGTGAAGGCAGCGAAATGGCCGTGAGCACACTATGAGCGAAGTAGGTAGTCATGTATTAGATGACATGCATGTAATGATTATCATGTTTGGACGTGTGATTTGGCTTTGTAGTCCGTTCGCGTGATATAATACCAGACTTGGTATATGCGAAGCTAGCGAAACAGCCACGAGCGCATCATGAAAATGACATGTAGTCATGCACTTACATGGCACGCATGTCTTGATTATCATGCTTGCACCAGTCACACACGTTTGTCATCCATTCATGTCACGTAGTACAAAAATAGGTATATGCGAAATCAGTGAAACGACCGCGAGCACATCATGAGCGTGACATTTAATCATATTGCATATGAAGCGCATATTATGATTATCATGTTTGCACCAGTCATGTACCTTCATCGTCCGATTCACGTCACTTAAGACCAACTTTGGTATATGTGAAGCAAGCGAAATGGCCGCGAGCGCACTATAGGCGTAGCATGTAGTCATGTTTTACATGACACACATGTATTGGTTATTATGTTTGCACAAGTCACATACTTTCTTATTCCATTCACGTCACGTAATACGAAATTTAGCATACGTGAAGCTATCAGCCTAGCGAAACGACCGAGAATGCATCGTGAGCATGGCATGTAGTCATGTTCTGACATGACGCGCATGGCATGATTATCATGCTTGCACCACTCATATACCTTGGTCATCCATTCACGTCACGTAATATCAAAATTGGTATATGTCAAGCTTGCGAAAACACATTGAGCGCATCATGAACGTGGCTTGTAGACATGTTCTTACATGACGCGCATGTCATGATCATCATGTTTGCACCAGTCATAAGCGTCATCTATTCACGTCATGTAATACCAAATTTCGTATACGGGAAGCTAGTGAAACGACAGCCAGCGCACCATGAGCGCGGTGTGTAGTCATGCTTTACATGACACGCATATCATGATTTTCACGTGAAGGCCTGTCACTTATGTGCGCTATGCAGTCATGTCATACGATGGCAGCTTTGTGATATATCATGTGAACAAAACCACCCCAGGAGCAGCAAGACCCTGACTCGTACATCATGACATTCATGACAAACATGTCATGATTTATAAATGAGAGGCATTTCTCAGCAAACTTCGACGACTTTGAGCGTATCTATCTATCTATCTATCTATCTATCTATCTATCTATCTATCTATCTATCTATCTATCTATCTATCTATGACTTTTTGTTCTCCTGGCTGTTTCGATAAAGGCATTGATAGCAAAATTGGTGTGACATAGCATGACTGTACGACTATAATAAGTGACTAGTAATAACATAAAAAACATTAAATTTATGTCTTGAATGTCAAGATTTACGTTTCACGGTCTTGCTAGTTGTGCGGTGGTTTCATTCACCGGACATGTTGCCAAACCATGGTGTGGTCTGACATCACTGAATGGCAAACATAGCTGACAGACATTAACGTGGAAATCGTGATATGCATGTCATGTCACAACATGACTACATGCTACGCTCATAGTGCGTTCGTGGTCACTTCTCTAGCTTCACATATACAAAATTTGGTGTTACGTCACGTCAATGGATGGCGAAGGTATGTGACTGCTGCAAAACACGATATTCATGACATGCGTGTTACGTAACAACATGGCTATTTGCCACGCTCATGATGCTCTCGTGGCCGTTTCTCTTGCTTCACATATACCGAATTTAGTATTTCGTGACGCGAATGGACAACGAATGTAAATGACAAGTCCAAAATGATAATAATAACATGTAATTTATGTCACAACATGACTACATGCTGCGCTCATATTGCGCCCGCGGTCGCTTTGCTAGCTTCACATATACAAAAGTACATGTTACGTGACATCACTGAATGACGAAGGTATATGACTGGGGCAAAAGTAGTGATCGTGGTATGCGTGTCATGTAAAACATGACAACATACAACGCTCATGAATCGTTCGCGGCCATTTCGCTAGCTTCACATATTCCATATTTGGTGTTACGTGACGTCAATAGATGAAGAAGGTAAATGCGAAGCATGATAATCATGATATGCGTGTCATGTACAACATGACTACATGCTACGCTCATATCGTGCTCAAGGCTGTTTTGCTAGCTCCACAAATACCAAAATTGTATCACGTGGCGTGAACAGACGACGAAAGTAAATGACACGTTCAAACGTAATAATAGTGACATGAAAGTCTTGTACGATATATTTTACATCTGCCTCGTAATGTTGTGCTGGTTTTAAAGTGACATACCAACAATCCTCATTCGCCCTTCACACGTAAAATCCCACTGTACGTGGGATCTGCCATTTATTTTTCGTTATGACCAGTCGCTTATTCTCGTCTAACAGTCATTTTATGCCATACCATTATTGGTATAGATGTCATATGTAGATGCCCCGACTCGCAGAACTAAAAGTGGCAGGCGGCTAGATAGATAGATAGATAGATAGATAGATAGATAGATAGATAGATAGATAGATAGATAGATAGATAGATAGATAGATAGATAGATAGATAGATAGATAGATAGATAGATAGATAGATAGATAGATAGATAGATAGATAGATAGATAGATAGATAGATAGATAGATAGATAGATAGATAGATAGGATAGATAGATAGATAGATAGATAGATAGATAGATAGATAGATAGATAGATAGATAGATAGATAGATAGATAGATAGATAGATAGATAGATAGATAGATAGATAGATAGATAGATAGATAGATAGATAGATAGATAGATAGATAGATAGATAGATAGATAGATAGATAGATAGATAGATAGATATGGTCAAACTCGCGGAAATTCTTCAAGAAATGCTTCGTATTTAGAACTTGAGTCTGGAGACAGCTCTACGCTCTTTTAGTGTCAAATGTAGCCATAAGTGATGAAGGTGAATCAAGATTGTGATAATCATTATAAATGAATCTTACCGCCCTTCTCTGCATCTTTTGAAGTTTTTGAATGTCTCGACTGTTTGCTTGCGCCTGCCGTGGTGGAGCAGTGGTTAAGGTGCTCGGGTTTCATCCCGGCCACGGTGGCCACATTTCGATGGAGGCGAAATGATAGAGGCCCGTGTGCTGTTCAATTTCAATGCACATTAAAGAATACCAGATGGTAGAAATTTTTGGAGTCTTTCCCTACGACGTCCCTCACAATCTCATCGTCTTTTAAGGGCGTAAAGCCCCAGATATTATAGTTTGCTTGCTTCGGCTGTAAGTTCAAGAAACTGTTTTGAGGCACCTGTGTTCCCTGCATATCCACAAGCGTATATAGGAAAGTCGATCGCGACGCGGCCATGAGTTGCGAAGGTTCTTCAGCGTGTGTGGTGTACCCTTGTTCAGTTTAGGAATCCAGTCCCGACAGCGCATATGAGCAGTATACATATTACACTCGCGCTTATTCGCCGAACACTTATGCGCTCACCCTACACGCAAATGAAAAACCAGAACGGCGCCTTGTAGTTTCGCTTTATGTATGTGCGGCTGACATGTGTCGCGCGGGCGCTTTTTGGAAGCGTCGAGTGCACGCTCCTTCGGAAAAACCGACGCTGCGTGGATCGTGCGCCTTGAAAGTCAGCCAGGATCACCAGTTGCCTCATCGCATGCGCACTCTGTGACGCGTGCTTGTTCTTCACGACGGTATTATACTTTCCATTCTGTGCTCAGATTTGGGTGCACGTTAAAGAACCCCAGTTGGTCGAAATTTCCGGAGCCCTCCACTACGGCGTCTCTCATAATCATATGGTGGTTTTGGGACGTTAAACCCCGCATATCAATCAATATACTTTCCATTCTTCAAAATGTATCAAATATATGTTAAGATATGCCACATGGGTTCAGTTGTAGACCGCGAGGCTGCGTCTACGTAAATATTCAGTGGACGCATTCTTTCACGAAGACACAGCGTTAACATCCTTCCGTGCCAGCGGCCGCTGTATACAACCGCGAGTTGGAATGCACAGACGTGGCTGGTTGTGGATTTGTTAAACATGTGCATACATGCACGTGGCACTCGCAGGGTACCAGAAACAAGCAACTTGTAGGGCTTTACGGTGATTCAATGATTACGAAGTAAACCTATTTATCGAAGCTTTAAGGCTCAGCAAGTGATACCCGTCGCGAGTGAGTGCTCAACATAAGACACGTACTTGAACGCTGTATTCCTGTATTCACTTGAACCTGTATTCACTCTAGGCAATAGCAGCCAAGCCATGCATGGTGAGCGTTTCAGCCGGACACAAGTTGTGGCCTGCCTGAAAGGATGCACATTGTCCACGACTCGGTATACCTATGCTTATATGAAGTACACGCGGTGAAATTTACAGAGCAGCGCATTTTCAATTCGTCTTTGTTTACGGACTTCTTTTTGCCGTGAAATTCGCTGGCACAAGACGTGCTGCAGAATTCATACCATGATGGCCGAAGCTGAATGAAGTGTATGTTGCCACTTAATAACAACGGTAATATGATTCAATTTGAATGACGCATAATTAACCTAAATATTCATGTTCGCACTGTTTTTGCTGGTGTTCACTGTCAATAGCACCACTTTCCGGTAATGTTACTACGCTTTGAACGTAGAAAATGCACGTTCTAGTCACGTATGGAGCTTTGGATTGAGAAATTTGTACAAAAAGTTTTGAGCCACATTTTGCGAAGATAAGTTTCTTCAGTTGAAACAAATATTCTGCAATATGACAAAGCGGCTACCTTTTGGTCAATATCGTCGTATATGGTACATTTAAATTGCAGAGATAGCAATTAAAGAACTCGATTAGGTTTATTTCAAAGGTGGGTGGAGGCGAAATTGATCAACTGAGGGCGAACGTTTAAAGATTCCGGAAAAATTCGTAGTAAAAAAGATAAGCTGGCCACATGTTTTTTGTTAATTACCCGTGACAATTAAGCAATAAATAAATATACGGATACTTTGCTGTTGACCCGAATGTGATTTCAGATCGAAAGAATTTAGTCACCAACTCGGAATATGCATGCATAATTATGTCAACAGACATTATGACAAATTAAAAACAAACAAACATATATATTGTTCCTCAACTGAGTTTGTAGCAGCACGTCGGACATCTCAAATGTAGATATGTCTCTGCCAAAGTGATCATTGTGAAGTAGCGAATCATCGATCGCAGTGCGGGCAGTGTTGGTTGTGTTTCCTTTATTGGCGACGAGTGTTCGGGTGACACCCCAATACTCGTCGCCATTAAAGGAATGCTAATGAAAATACTTCTACTAAACTTTGACTGGTAGCACGTAATGAAATAAAATACATTTTTTTTTCTTTTGGTGGGAGACGTGCGATATAAGAGAAAGGTAAAGCAAAACTTCCCCTTGTGATCTAGCATTTTTAACCGCAGCGCCGACACGTTGCTGTGATGTCACGAATTTAAAAAAAGCAACATTCGTGTATTTGGATTGTCCCAATTTAGTAAAGTTTTTCTTACTTTGCTAAGCTATGTCCTTTTTTTCTTTATAACGAAATTATATTTCCATTTCCCTGTAAAGAATATGGAAGAGAAATCAGCCTCTTGAAGTTGATCGAAGACACCCTGAGCAAGTTGAGCTAGGAAATTGCGTGCATGAACAACAGAACTTGTGAGGCCCACCGCGTCTTTAATTGGCAGCGGAGTCTAGAGAAGAATAAGAGAATTCTCCCAATTTTGCCTCCTCTACTGGCCCGGGCCCACTGCATGATGTTACAGCTAATGCGTGATGCTATACTGTCTTGTACTGATATCGTATTATGATACCAGTACTACGAAGTGCTCGGCGACGCATTTGGTAAGAATTCAACAGGGAGCACCGGTACCAGACACCCTAACTGCTGGTATCCCCGTGTGATCCACCACAGTCATGTGGTATCAGTTTATAGTAACTACTGCAATCTCACGTATTTCAAAGAAGTTTCTCTGAATTCGGTAGGCTGCATCTTCGGTTCCTTCGCCAGCTTTCGCAAAGAAAAAATTCATTCGTGCACTTTCCCGCATTTGTGCATTAATGTGAAATACAAAAAGAGGAATTAAATCTACGGCCCACAAATGTACCAATTTGTGGGGCGTAAAACTCCAGATTAAAAATTAGGGGCCCTAAAGCTCAGCCTATGGAAGTTGAACGCGACAGCGACATCCTGTTCTCAGAGCGTATTTCAAACACCTAGTGCATGAAACCTTTTCAAGTTTGCTATGCACTCACTATACGTGGCCTTGAGGGAATAGGCACAGTAGCCTGTGTGCCTTTTGTAGTGGGATACCGGCTTTCAACCATGTGAATATGATCACATGTGCTGACGCCAGTTGGCAATGAACGCTCGTGCCACGCATTATTACTGCAATATTACATGTTGCATTGTGAAGCATGTATACAGGACACGCGTGTTTGTAAAGCATGAAAGCTACTTTCACTGCCATTCCGAACAGGGAAGTTATTTTCGCTACTTCTACAAGCAGAGGCGTGGCCGTGTGGAAGAGCATTCGTTTCCACGTAAACGACCCGGGCTTAATCCCCACTCTGACACAAACAACCCTTGTTTGGTCCCCATTCTGCTCCAGAGTTTTTTATCATTTATTTATTTTGTTTGCATCGTTCAGATTTTTCGGTCACGCATGGGTTGATGATTTTTCGCTCACAACCAATAACGCCGACGCCAATACTAACGCTGACGCCGACGCTGGAAGTTCTGCGAAACGAATGGTTTAACTTTAATTTGTTAATATCTAAATTTTATGTGCCACTGACCACGGAAAGGTATCGTTCAGCGGAATGCAGATGTTGACCTAGAGCTGCTTGCACGGCTTGCGATTGCGCCAATGCTGCCTGACTGTCAGGCCACTTTCATGTTTATAAAAATATTTGATTATAACTACTAGCCAAATGGGCTAAAATTTTGCCTGTTTATTTGTGAGCGCACAACGAATAACCCACGAAATACAGATTGAAATAAAAAATTGAGTGGCATGCCCCTTTTTTGTGAATTTCGTTCTTTAAGAAAAATGATTGGTATGTAGGGTTTAACGTCATAAAACCACTATGCGATAATCAGAGACGCTGTAATGGAGGGCTCCGGAAATTTTGACCACGTGGGGTTCTTTAATGTGCATCGAAATCTGAGCACACGAACCTACAGCATTTTCGCCTGCATGAAAAACGCTTTTTTCTTGAGAAAGAAAATGCCACAAACGATTGGTGGTCATGCTTAGGAGAAAAAAAACGTGGACCATCTCCTGCTAAAGGGAACGATGTGTAGATACAAAGCAGCGGGCATTAACGCTTACACTGAAGGTGGCGTTGACGCTCGCGCTCAGCAAGTGAAAGTCAAGACGCCATTGACTGAATTCAGAACACGAAATCCAGTGCCCACACATAAGGGATGGCCAGAGAACGGTAGTGCAGGAGAGCCTAGTGAGATTCCAAAAAGGTAAGACGTGTGTTTTTGTGCTCCCGTCCTTTCCTTCATCGTCACTCCACGCTATCTTGCGTGCAACACTTCTGAGGGCTACAGATGCCAGCGCCAAGAGGCCGCTGCAAGAAGGCATATCAACAGGAAGCCGTCCAGGCAATCTCGGCTTCGACATCGGTGCCCACGCAGCAGCAGCAGCAGGAACCATGGAAGCCTGCGCACTCCAAAAACAAACCCCGATCGAAAGAGACCAGCAGCCATAATACTGCCACCCTCTCCCTGGTTCCGAGCTAAAGGAAGGCGCAAAACGGACCTTCCTCTTCTCCTTCCACGGCCGTGACTTCCTGGAAGGGACACAACACCATCTCCTCACTTCTTGCAACATCTGAGGCTACCCAGAAAAAGGCGCCATCTCCAAGTGCGCACGTGCCTTTAAGTACAACTTAGCGCCCTCAAGACACCCACTTCATTGGTGACTTAACTACAAGTGACCGGACGGCCACCATCGTCCATTGGCCTGTCGGGAAGAAGGCAAACTTCATGGCTGCGTCGAGGGACGCGATCGCTATCTTCCTCTCGGGATTTCCTGCTACCAAACGGGTACGGGAGCGGAACTTGATTGCGGTAGGCATGCATCCCACCGCCAATCTGACCTATGTGCTCCAGGTTGGATTGATCAGCAGGACTCAGGTTTAGACCAAGCAACTGGACCTGAACACCTGTGTTGGCATGGTCTTTGTAGTGAACCTGATGATCCCCTTCAAGGACCTCACCGACAACATTGCCTCATCAGTACCACTTGTGACCGGAGTTCGCAGAGGCAGCTGCCTCGCCCTGACATTCACAGGACCACGGTCCCCCCTGGCATCCTGCGTTACAAGCAAAGGGCCCTGTTTGTCCTCGCCAGCCGCAGCTCATGCAGCGTTCCGGTTGCGGCCGCTTCGGGCACGCCACCGCCACCTGCTCGCGAAGGTGAACGGTGCCTGCGCTGTGGTGTCAAGCATGCCCCAGGACCACCTGCAGCATAGCATCTACGCTACATAAACTCTCGCGAAAAACATTCCGCAACCGAGACACGCTGTCTTCCTGACAGCTCTACAATGTAAGCAAAAGTTAGCCAAGATGGGAGTTTCCCCAACACATGAGCCTACCAAACTCTCTTGCCCCAATTATTTACTCTCTGGTAGGGAGTGAACTCTGCACATGTCATAGTAAAACGCCCCTGCTTAATGACAGAGTTTATGCATGACATGACCTTGTTAAACTCCCCAAGGAGTTTCAGGTCACGTGGTTAGAAACTTCCTGTGGGAGTTTTAAAAAAGCACTTTTTAACGTGACGTGCGCATAGAGAAACATACTTCCATAAAGAGCGGACACTCCCATAGGGCCCTGCTGCCCAGCTACTGCGCTGCTTTCAGCGCCAAGAGTGGTTGGTCAGACCCGATAATGTCTTCAGCATAAATAAAATAATAAATATTTTTTTCTTTCCACGATGGGATTTGAATCAACACTCTCATAATCCGAAAGCGACTGTCTCTTCCACTATAGCTACGGACCCATGCTTCCACGACGGGAGTACATGTATAGCACATCTAAACCACATGAATGTGCCTCTTTGTGCAAAACAAATGCTTAAAGACAACACTTTCTAGTAATAATTACCTGTTTTCTGTTGTAAGGCATTAAAAATCCTCAGCGGGACATGATGTAGAGTGGATATGGGAAAATTGCACAAATTAACAAAATTTCTTCTTTGCAAAAAAAGTTAATGCCCATTTTGGGCATTCATGGTACTCCTGATAAGGTTATTACATGTATTCTAGTGGTTAGTCAGATCTTCCTTGCTGGGCCGCAAAAAAAGAAAAAGGGCCGGGACCAACGACAATAGCTAGGGCGGCTCAGCGGACCAGCGGTCCCAGCGAACGAGCCGTATGCTAACATCGCATGCAAGGCACGCTGAAAAAGCCGGCGATTATACGAAGCGAGCCACTCGCCGGCTCATTCGCCCTCGCAGCGTAGCGTGTGCAGCCAATTCCACCTAGACAAATTTGAGGCCTGCTCACTGTGTTTTCCGCGGGCTCAGAAGTCACTCCGTTTTGACTTATGTGTTTCGCTGCACAGACGTGCCTACGCTTGCTCTCGTCACTCGACAGACATGTAATGCGAAGCCCGACGAACGTTTTTGTTGCGAGCTGCAGTGATTGTTGGCAAATCGAGAAGACCACTTTTTTCTTTGCCGTGAACTGCAGCGTGGATACGGGATGTGTTAAGTGTACTGGATATTCGCAACCTGTGCGGCTGCAATTGCGAGCGGTTCGGCGATTCTGCGCGGCGAATCGTCGCGGCAAAGAGAGCGAAGTTTCGAGTATTCTCGTTTTCTAAGGACTACCGAAGAAAGAAATGGGAGTGTGCCGTTCGTCAAGCTACGTCCACATCCGCTTCCTTTGTGACAATAAGGTACGTGTGTCCCTACTACATATTTATATGTCTTTCCAATGGCTCAATTTTGACCATGTTGCGTTTTTACTTTAAATAAATGTGTCATGTGTGCTTCTGGCTTGTTTGCGTAAGCCTTGGTATATATAAGAAACGCGAATCACAGTTCGTTTTCAGAACAGGTGTTTTTACTTCAGGGTGAGTAAACATTTTTAATATTGGCGATTACCGCCGCAGTGTTCTAGTAGCTCTGTTTTCTTGATTTAGAAAAATGGAAGGAATGCTGTTGTTTTGCTTAGTGCATTGGTTTCGTGCATAGTATCTTCTTGCGGATGTTCCTACCACTTTGTTTTGGTATTATTGTGGAAACCCCGTAGCCTAATATGTTTCCTTGAATTTCGTATGCGTGTAGACAATTACGGTGAAGCGCTTTTTCAAATGGTTTTCAGGTGTTTCATTTCTACTTCAAGCTAGAATACTTAAGAACCACTACCAAAATTACACCAATCAAAGAACCGGCAGTGCAGTAGAAGCAGCCACGGCGGCTACACAGTCCGAGTATTAAAATTTTTCCCAGACGCTCAGTTATATGACTGACTACGCACCACTGCAAGAGAGCCCAGTGCAAAAGAGGAAACACCACTTCTTGTGTCAGTCATAAGAGATTTCGTGAAACAAAATACTTTGTTTTTCGTTGCAAAGGTCCTCACTCTCACTGAATAATATTCCTGTGGCATCAGCACAAAATCTCCTAAATAATTACGTGTCTATGAAGGCAGATGTTAAAAGAGTACAAATAAAACAGCAGAAACTTTTCAAATCAGTAGCGACAATTTTTCAGCATACTCTAGATAGTGTGTTTCTGCATGCGTGTGTGTGTAAGTGAACAAAATTTTCCTTAATTATTTTGTCACTTTGTTGGTCTGTCAAATGTTGCACCTATAAATCGACCACACGTTCGATTGCGTACAATCTGACGTTTTCGTGGAAAAAAATGGCTCAAAGGTGAATCTCGAAAAGCTTTCAAGCACAATAAATATTTTAAACTAGCACTTTTTTAACTCAAACGGCAGAATAAAGCTAGAAGACAAGTAAAACTTGCCGCGAGTGCTTTATCTTTCAATGGGAGACGATGGTGGCAATGAATTCGGAGCCTCCGGTACGCGCGCTCGCTCGGGCAAAACGAGTGACGTCACGGCGGGAGTGAGCTGGCCTGATAATATTCCTCAAGTGGCATTGGCGCAGCTGACCAGAGTACGAGCGGAAACACAAGGTTGGCACGTTCACGCAGACAACGAAGTGATGTCGGTTGCGATAATCTGATGACACTGAAGGCTGCAATGCATGCGTTAAGGAATCGGTGATGGTATACGCTTAGGAACAATTTAAATGCAAGTTTCATCCGCATTGAAAGTGTCCTTCACAGTTTCGTCGAACACTTTTGTTCTCTAAGGTCACTGTGGCTTCCGGTTCACAGAGCGTAATACTTCAACGATATAGATTAGTTATCACGGTCATCTCTAAATGAATCTTCAGTTCCTGTTGTCACTGTTTCGATCTATATTGAAGCACCTTTAAAAGTTTTAACTTGGTATGCAAGACACCACTGAATCAAGAATAACACCCTATATCAAGGGTCGGCAACCTTATTTGGCGGAGGGCCAAAGTTGCGTAAAGCCGCGATGGTGCGGGCCAGATACTATGCGATAGTACACGGTAATATACAAGGGATTTATTGGTTAGGTGCCAGCTCGTAATAATGATCACGTGCTTCATGACTCCAAAAAGGCCCAAAAAAGTGTTCTCCACTCGCCGACATGGCTACTGGCGGTGCTGATTCACGTTCCCACGTTTAATTCACATAGATATCCTATAAAGTGGATGGGAGGAGGGGAGGGATAGCCGTTGTGGTAGCTCAGTTGGTAGAGCATCGGATGGGTTATTCGAAGGTTGCAGGTTTGGTCCCTGCCCAGGGAAAGTTATCTTATTGTCGACTTTTTTTTCTTCACATTTGCGTTACAATTACTTTTAATAACATCCCTTGTACTTCTCTCAGGATCGTTGTCTGTTAGTACTCATTATTATTTTGTCTAACAAAGAAAATGAGCCCTCAAAGGTACAGCTGCCTTCAACGGTGGTAAGTAGTATGTATGGGTAAGTTGTAGGCCGTCACAATATATTGTTGAATTCCAATGGCAAATCACCAACTCAGCGAATACATCTGAGCGATATTGCTCTCGCCAAGTCTGCGATTAGAACGCGTGTGCCTACCTTGGAGCAGTTGGTATACACGAAAATCTAGTGAGGGAAAGGAGAACAAAGCGTTTTCTTCGTCGTGAATGGTTGCCTGCGACCGTGAACCCCCGGTCTTGACAGGATTAAATGCGGGCGTACTGAATACGTCACGCTCAGTGCCGGTCAAGTCCACCGATTTTGGTGGATTAAGAATTCTGGCTCTACGGGAGCAATCCATATTCTGCACTTGCTTTCAATATACCGCCCCGCCGCGGTGGTCTAGTGGCTAAGGCACTCGGCTGCTGACCCGCAGGGCGCGGGTTCGAATCCCGGCTGCGGCGGCTGCATTTCCGATGGAGGCGGAAATGTTGTAGGCCCGTGTGCTCAGATTTGGGTGCACGTTAAAGAACCCCAGGTGGTCTAAATTTCCGGAGCCCTCCACTACGGCGTCTCTCATAATCATATAGTGGTTTTGGGACGTTAAACCCCACATATCAATCAATGCTTTCAATATGCCATTGGAACACACAATTTACGCTAACAATCTGCTGTTGAAATGTGATTGCTCCACTCAAAGTAGAAAAGGCTGACTCTGGATTTTCCATCGGCATTCAGAATATTGGATTCATTGGATTCAGACTTTTTAAAATCAAAAATTTTTCGCGCACAACTTGAAATTCACTTTCGAATTTCAATGGCGATATCGAAAGTACTCGTGCCCTAAGTGTAGGAAACGTGGCTGTTCTGTTATCTGAAGTTATCCGCTAGGCAGTGGCGGCAAACTGCGAATGATGCCGCGTCGCGGCAGAACTGTCTTGGAAAGTGAAAACGGCCATCAGGCATCTTGAAGCTCACGTGCACCTTTGCATTAGACCACTCGGCAGTAAGAGATCATTACAGTCTGTTGAAGGGGAACGTGCTTCTGTTTTTTTAAAGACTACTAATTACATGTTGATACAAGCTCAACCGTACAAAAATGAGAAAACAAATAAGAAATTAAAAGGATTACACCTAGAGTTTTACGTCCCCAAAATCACGCTATGATTACTAGGGAAGCCGTGGTGGAGAGATCCAGAAATTTCGACCATCGGGTGTTCTTTACCGTGCACTAACATCGCACAGTACACGGGCATCTACCACTTTACATATACCAAGGTTCGACCACCACGGCTGGGATCGAACCCACGACCTTCAGGTTAGCAACCGAGCACCCTAACTGTTACGTTACCGTGGCGAACAGACAAAAAAATTGAAGCTCTATAGGGTCACCTAAGGAAGGCTTGGGATAGGTAAATGCGAACATATTACTTGTCGCAAGTTATGGCGCTGAGTTTGCGTTAAATTGTCACCTGTAATGGTACAACATTCGAGGTGACACCGATACAATACAACAAATCTTATTGCGATCGCTCAGCTTAGTTCGTAGTTGCATTCTAATCAGTGTAGTGCTCGTATGTGAAACGTCGAATCATCGCCCGTTCTTATCTCTTGCGACCATTCAAATGGTGGTACGTTGCCTCAATGCAGCCGCTGTAGTACGCCGAGCTGCCCGTTTTGCAGCCACTCGCTCTGCATTTTTCGTGATCGAGCACCGTGGCGTTGGATGTGAACGTTGTTTCACTATCACAGCTCGTTTCGCGCATTTCTCTGCGTTGAATTGGTCTCATACTTCGTGGACAGGAAACTGGAGCATCAGTCTATGCTTTCTGCGGTCCAGACTGATGATGTCGACGCGATGGATTACACTTCGGATGAAGAAAACTTTCCATAGCGCCTACAGCGGTGTCATTCCTACCACGCACCATATAGTAGTCACCCGCCAGGCAGAGCCCAACCACGTGCACAACCTCGAAGATGCTCCTTGGCCTGCTGCAAATTGTAATGCAATGCAACAGTGGTGCATTGGTTAGCGCACCGGATGTGGAGTGATAGAACTGTCGCATCGTGGCTAGTTTTTTAATGACAATGTGTCCTTTTTCCTCCACGACCTTCTGATAATGGTGGGGCCGTAAACTTGACCACTAATGCTATCACCCTAACATTCATGCAGGCCCTTCTCAATACCACACGTTTGCCGAAAGGCCCTTGATAAGCCACTTGTCCGACGACTAATTATATAAAAGCAGGTCAAGCCAGTGCCACTGCGCCCACGCTGCGCACGGCTCTACCCTTTGGCTCCTTGTCGGGCCTGCGAGTTGCAAGCACACGACTCTCACGTTTGCCTTTTGACGCAGATGGCTGAAACTCTGTTGTTTGCATAGCGCAGTTTAACATGCAACCAGCCCTTTCCCGCAACCGCCGAGAACTTGAGCTGCAGGCTGCTCCCGGCAACCAGGAAGGAAGCGATCACACATGCCTCCGAGTGTGGTCTGCGTATCGAGGGCGACTCACCTCGTGCCTTCATCACCACAGTGCAAAAAGAGAAAGCGCACAAAAACTTATATACCGGTGGTTTGGCGGGTAGGAAAAAAGAAAACGAGAAGGTAAGACAGGAACTCTCGCTTAAGCACCGCCTAAAGAAGTCCGAGGTGCGTGCGTGATGAGCCCAGAGAACCGATCCGGGTTTTGCGAGAAAAGCTTGAGAAGAAAAGAACCTTCTGTCGAAAAGATCGAGTAATCGGCTGTGAATACCAACTGACCGAGGAAAGCACCGAGTGGATGGCGTCAATCGTCTTGACAAAACATGCGCTTCTTCAGGCGCAGAGGTTTTCAGAAAGCAGGGTTTACGATGGTTCAAAATGAATAGAACATCAACAACGACGTGAACACTCACGTAAATTGTTCCTCTCTTTCACTTTTTTTTTCCTTCTTGTTTCTCGATATTTATTGTCTCGGCTGGCATTGGCGTTTTTTCCGCTTCGCAACTCACAGTTGTTTTTTTTTTCTATTGGCGAGGAAAGTCCTGTTTATATACGTAGTCTTTCGTGGTATTCGGTATTTGCAATCGGTTGTATGCGAAATTGGTGTCTGTCAAAGTCCCATCGTTCTAAAAAAACTGCCAGGCCTGCACAAAACGCGCAGAAAAGTTGCAGCGAAAGCTTAAAGAGCGCCCTTTGAGAGCCTTTTCTGAACACTCTTTGGGTAACTTCTACAAGCACACTTGCTCGGTACCCACTTCGCCCTGAATAATCATTTTTTTTTTGTTCTTGTTCTTGGTTACCTCCCTTGTGGCCCCCACTTACTATAGAAGATTGGCCAATAGCTGAGTAGTGTTATGAAATCTTATTCAATTTTAGAGCAAACGATGTCTACAGTCACTTAGATATACATTACCATCCCTACTTAATAAATATATAAATGATGAGCTCAACTGTTTAAAGTTCACAAAAAGAGAAATGCGAGATTATTTCTTATCCTGGCCTAGTATCTTTATTTTTATTATGTATGTTATCCTTACTCGATGTATCGCATTTTTTTTTCAGTCTCTGTCATGTTTATTTTGGTACTGTTCAGTGTTTTCGTGAGTGCAGATACATAGTTATTAGTTTGGTCTGTGTCTATTTGTTCTGCTGTTTTATTTGTAGAATATTCGTCTAATTTTTTGTTCTAATTGCCTACTTACATTGCAGCAAATTTTTAAGGGCCTTAATTTTGAAACTGCTACCATATACGTAGGGTCTCACGCACTCTAAAGTGGTTTTTTAACCACTTTTCGCCTGATGGACCCCCCAATTGCTTGTAAAAGAGTTGTTGGAAATAAAAAATGAATGAATGAATAAAATGAAAACGTTGCAAGCTTTAGAACGAAAATTTGACACTCACTGAAATGTAGGCTGCTATAAAAGTTTTCTATTAGTAATATATAACAACCTAGATCAAAATCTAACTTTAAAATTAGAAACGTTATGCGTATGTTAACACGGAAGGATAACGATATAGAGTAGTTTCTCAGTCTTTTGGTTGCACTCAGATTATTCCGCACTGCCACGCAAACTTTCTCACTGGCAAACCCAGAAATAGAGGCTCCAAAAGACAGAATCACGGTCATAGATAAATTTATTTCGATAGCACGTAAACGACTTTCTAACTTGGGTCTACAAGCTGTGGTAAATCGCCTACAGCCCAAAAAGAAATGATCCATAGTTTCTAGCTCACCACAGAAAGCGCACATTCGAAAAAGAGCCCGACCAGACCTCTGTTAACAAACGATTTATTTTTGGCGCCCTTCAGCGCAGCCGCGTAAGTTATATGTAGTAGGCCGGCATTCACTAAGCAATTCTTCGTCTTCGGAGAAGCGTGGTATCCACACTTGCAAAAAATTTCGTGCCAAATATACATGCAGTAGCAGACGACGATGGCGAATCAGTCCTGAAAGGGGTATGCACCACAGGTGATTGGTCATCAAGAAGGAGCTTTTGTAATGGGTTGGAGCATTGGACGACCCACTCGTTACACGATTCGCATTGAGTAACGCCTGGTTGTTCCTTTGTTGTCCCAAAACGATTTATTACTCATAATAACGCCATTCCTTCAAGTTCAAGTACGCAGGGTACCAGAAACAAGCAACTTGTAGGGCTTTACGGTGATTCAATGATTACGAAGTAAACCTATTTATCGAAGCTTTAAGGCTCAGCAAGTGATACCCGTCGCGAGTGAGTGCTCAATATAAGACACGTACTTGAACGCTGTATTCCTGTATTCACTTGAACCTGTATTCACTCTAGGCATTAGCAGCCAAGCCATGCATGGTGAGCGTTTCAGCCGGACACAAGTTGTGGCCTGCCTGAAAGGATGCACATTGTCCACGACTCGGTATACCTGTGCTTATATGAAGTACACGCGGTGAAATTTACAGAGCAGCGCATTTTCAATTCGTCTTTGTTTACGGACTCCTTTTTTGCCGTGAAATTCGCTGGCACAAGACGTGCTGCAGAATTCATACCATGATGGCCGAAGCTGAATGAAGTGTATGTTGCCACTTAATAACAACGGTAATATGATTCAATTTGAATGACGCATAATTAACCTAAATATTCATGTTCACACTGTTTTTGCTGGTGTTCACTGTCAATAGCACCACTTTCCGGTAATGTTACTACGCTTTGAACGTATAAAATGGACGTTCTAGTCACGTATGGAGCTTTGGATTGAGAAATTTGTACAAAAAGTTTTGAGCCACATTTTGCGAAGATAAGTTTCTTCAGTTAAAACAAATATTCTGCAATATGACAAAGCGGCTACCTTTTGGTCAATATCGTCGTATATGGTACATTTAAATTGCAGAGATAGCAATTAACACAACTCGATTAGGTTTATTTCAAAGGTGGGTGGAGGCGAAATTGATCAACTGAGGGCGAACGTTTAAAGATTCCGGAAAAATTCGTAGTAAAAAAGATAAGCTGGCCACATGTTTTTTGTTAATTACCCGTGACAATTAAGCAATAAATAAATATACGGGTACTTTGCTGTTGACCCGAATGTGATTTCAGATCGAAAGAATTTAGTCACCAACTCGGAATATGCATGCATAATTATGTCAACAGACATTATGACAAATTAAAAACAAACAAACATATATATTGTTCCTCAACTGAGTTTGTAGCAGCACGTCGGACATCTCAAATGTAGATATGTCTCTGCCAAAGTGATCATTGTGAAGTAGCGAATCATCGATCGCAGTGCGGGCAGTGTTGGTTGTGTTTCCTTTATTGGCGACGAGTGTTCGGGTGACACCCCAATACTCGTCGCCTTTAAGGAATGCTAATGAAAATACTTCTACTAAACTTTGACTCGTAGCACGTAATGAAATAAAATACATTTTTTTTTCTTTTGGTGGGAGACGTGCGATATAAAGAAAGGTAAAGCAAAACTTCCCCTTGTGATCTAGCATTTTTAACCGCAGCGCCGACACGTTGCTGTGATGTCACGAATTTAAAAAAAGCAACATTCGTGTATTTGGATTGTCCCAATTTAGTAAAGTTTTTCTTACTTTGCTAAGCTATGTCCTTTTTTTCTTTATAACGAAATTATATTTCCATTTCCCTGTAAAGAATATGGAAGAGAAATCAGCCTCTTGAAGTTGATCGAAGACACCCTGAGCAAGTTGAGCTAGGAAATTGCGTGCATGAACAACAGAACTTGTGAGGCCCACCGCGTCTTTAATTGGCAGCGGAGTCTAGAGAAGAATAAGAGAATTCTCCCAATTTTGCCTCCTCTACTGGCCCGGGCCCACTGCATGATGTTACAGCTAATGCGTGATGCTATACTGTCTTGTACTGATATCGTATTATGATACCAGTACTACGAAGTGCTCGGCGACGCATTTGGTAAGAATTCAACAGGGAGCACCGGTACCAGACACCCTAACTGCTGGTATCCCCGTGTGATCCACCACATTCATGTGGTATCAGTTTATAGTAACTACTGCAATCTCACGTATTTCAAAGAAGTTTCTCTGAATTCGGTAGGCTGCATCTTCGGTTCCTTCGCCAGCTTTCGCAAAGAAAAAATTCATTCGTGCACTTTCCCGCATTTGTGCATTAATGTGAAATACAAAAAGAGGAATTAAATCTACGGCCCACAAATGTACCAATTTGTGGGGCGTAAAACTCTAGATTAAAAATTAGGGGCCCTAAAGCTCAGCCTATGGAAGTTGAACGCGACAGCGACATCCTGTTCTCAGAGCGTATTTCAAACACCTAGTGCATGAAACCTTTTCAAGTTTGCTATGCACTCACTATACGTGGCCTTGAGGGAATAGGCACAGTAGCCTGTGTGCCTTTTGTAGTGGGATACCGGCTTTCAACCATGTGAATATGATCACATGTGCTGACGCCAGTTGGCAATGAACGCTCGTGCCACGCATTATTACTGCAATATTACATGTTGCATTGTGAAGCATGTATACAGGACACGCGTGTTTGTAAAGCATGAAAGCTACTTTCACTGCCATTCCGAACAGGGAAGTTATTTTCGCTACTTCTACAAGCAGAGGCGTGGCCGTGTGGAAGAGCATTCGTTTTCACGTAAACGACCCGGGCTTAATCCCCACTCTGACACAAACAACCCTTGTTTGGTCCCCATTCTGCTCCAGAGTTTTTTATCATTTATTTATTTTGTTTGCATCGTTCAGATTTTTCGGTCACGCATGGGTTGATGATTTTTCGCTCACAACCAATAACGCCGACGCCAATACTAACGCTGACGCCGACGCTGGAAGTTCTGCGAAACGAATGGTTTAACTTTAATTTGTTAATATCTAAATTTTATGTGCCACTGACCACGGAAAAGTATCGTTCAGCGGAATGCAGATGTTGACCTAGAGCTGCTTGCACGGCTTGCGATTGCGCCAATGCTGCCTGACTGTCAGGCCACTTTCATGTTTATAAAAATATTTGATTATAACTACTAGCATAAATGGGCTAAAATTTTGCCTGTTTATTTGTGAGCGCACAACGATTAACCCACGAAATACAGATTGAAATCAAAAATTGAGTGGCATGCCCCTTTTTTGTGAATTTTGTTCTTTAAGAAAAATGATTGGTATGTAGGGTTTAACGTCATAAAACCACTATGCGATAATCAGAGACGCTGTAATGGAGGGCTCCGGAAATTTTGACCACGTGGGGTTCTTTAACGTGCATCGAAATCTGAGCACACGAACCTACAGCATTTTCGCCTGCATGAAAAACGCTTTTTTCTTGAGAAAGAAAATGCCACAAACGATTGGTGGTCATGCTTAGGAGAAAAAAAACGTGGACCATCTCCTGCTAAAGGGAACGATGTGTAGATACAAAGCAGCGGGCATTAACGCTTACACTGAAGGTGGCGTTGACGCTCGCGCTCAGCAAGTGAAAGTCAAGACGCCATTGATTGAATTCAGAACACGAAATCCAGTGCCCACACATAAGGGATGACCAGAGAACGGTAGTGCAGGAGAGCCTAGTGAGATTCCAAAAAGGTAAGACGTGTGTTTTTGTGCTCCCGTCCTTTCCTTCATCGTCGCTCCACGCTATCTTGCGTGCAACACTTCTGAGGGCTACAGATGCCAGCGCCAAGAGGCCGCTGCAAGAAGGCATATCAACAGGAAGCCGTCCAGGCAATCTCGGCTTCGACATCGGTGCCCACGCAGCAGCAGCAGCAGGAACCATGGAAGCCTGCGCACTCCAAAAACAAACCCCGATCGAAAGAGACCAGCAGCCATAATACTGCCACCCTCTCCCTGGTTCCGAGCTAAAGGAAGGCGCAAAACGGACCTTCCTCTTCTCCTTCCACGGCCGTGACTTCCTGGAAGGGACACAACACCATCTCCTCACTTCTTGCAACATCTGAGGCTACCCAGAAAAAGGCGCCATCTCCAAGTGCGCACGTGCCTTTAAGTACAACTTAGCGCCCTCAAGACACCCACTTCATTGGTGACTTAACTACAAGTGACCGGACGGCCACCATCGTCCATTGGCCTGTCGGGAAGAAGGCAAACTTCATGGCTGCGTCGAGGGACGCGATCGCTATCTTCCTCTCGGGATTTCCTGCTACCAAACGGGTACGGGAGCGGAACTTGATTGCGGTAGGCATGCATCCCACCGCCAATCTGACCTATGTGCTCCAGGTTGGATTGATCAGCAGGACTCAGGTTTAGACCAAGCAACTGGACCTGAACACCTGTGTTGGCATGGTCTTTGTAGTGAACCTGATGATCCCCTTCAAGGACCTCACCGACAACATTGCCTCATCAGTACCACTTGTGACCGGAGTTCGCAGAGGCAGCTGCCTCGCCCTGACATTCACAGGACCACGGTCCCCCCTGGCATCCTGCGTTACAAGCAAAGGGCCCTGTTTGTCCTCGCCAGCCGCAGCTCATGCAGCGTTCCGGTTGCGGCCGCTTCGGGCACGCCACCGCCACCTGCTCGCGAAGGTGAACGGTGCCTGCGCTGTGGTGTCAAGCATGCCCCAGGACCACCTGCAGCATAGCATCTACGCTACATAAACTCTCGCGAAAAACATTCCGCAACCGAGACACGCTGTCTTCCTGACAGCTCTACAATGTAAGCAAAAGTTAGCCAAGATGGGAGTTTCCCCAACACATGAGCCTACCAAACTCTCTTGCCCCAATTATTTACTCTCTGGTAGGGAGTGAACTCTGCACATGTCATAGTAAAACGCCCCTGCTTAATGACAGAGTTTATGCATGACATGACCTTGTTAAACTCCCCAAGGAGTTTCAGGTCACGTGGTTAGAAACTTCCTGTGGGAGTTTTAAAAAAGCACTTTTTAACGTGACGTGCGCATAGAGAAACATACTTCCATAAAGAGCGGACACTCCCATAGGGCCCTGCTGCCCAGCTACTGCGCTGCTTTCAGCGCCAAGAGTGGTTGGTCAGACCCGATAATGTCTTCAGCATAAATAAAATAATAAATATTTTTTTTCTTTCCACGATGGGATTTGAATCAACACTCTCATAATCCGAAAGCGACTGTCTCTTCCCTAGCTACGGACCCATGCTTCCACGACGGGAGTACATGTATAGCACATCTAAACCACATGAATGTGCCTCTTTGTGCAAAACAAATGCTTAAAGACAACACTTTCTAGTAATAATTACCTGTTTTCTGTTGTAAGGCATTAAAAATCCTCAGCGGGACATGATGTAGAGTGGATATGGGAAAATTGCACAAATTAACAAAATTTCTTCTTTGCAAAAAAAGTTAATGCCCATTTTGGGCATTCATGGTACTCCTGATAAGGTTATTACATGTATTCTAGTGGTTAGTCAGATCTTCCTTGCTGGGCCGCAAAAAAAGAAAAAGGGCCGGGACCAACGACAATAGCTAGGGCGGCTCAGCGGACCAGCGGTCCCAGCGAACGAGCCGTATGCTAACATCGCATGCAAGGCACGCTGAAAAAGCCGGCGATTATACGAAGCGAGCCACTCGCCGGCTCATTCGCCCTCGCAGCGTAGCGTGTGCAGCCAATTCCACCTAGACAAATTTGAGGCCTGCTCACTGTGTTTTCCGCGGGCTCAGAAGTCACTCCGTTTTGACTTATGTGTTTCGCTGCACAGACGTGCCTACGCTTGCTCTCGTCACTCGACAGACATGTAATGCGAAGCCCGACGAACGTTTTTGTTGCGAGCTGCAGTGATTGTTGGCAAATCGAGAAGACCACTTTTTTCTTTGCCGTGAACTGCAGCGTGGATACGGGATGTGTTAAGTGTACTGGATATTCGCAACCTGTGCGGCTGCAAATGCGAGCGGTTCGGCGATTCTGCGCGGCGAATCGTCGCGGCAAAGAGAGCGAAGTTTCGAGTATTCTCGTTTTCTAAGGACTACCGAAGAAAGAAATGGGAGTGTGCCGTTCGTCAAGCTACGTCCACATCCGCTTCCTTTGTGACAATAAGGTACGTGTGTCCCTACTACATATTTATATGTCTTTCCAATGGCTCAATTTTGACCATGTTGCGTTTTTACTTTAAATAAATGTGTCATGTGTGCTTCTGGCTTGTTTGCGTAAGCCTTGGTATATATAAGAAACGCGAATCACAGTTCGTTTTCAGAACAGGTGTTTTTACTTCAGGGTGAGTAAACATTTTTAATATTGGCGATTACCGCCGCAGTGTTCTAGTAGCTCTGTTTTCTTGATTTAGAAAAATGGAAGGAATGCTGTTGTTTTGCTTAGTGCATTGGTTTCGTGCATAGTATCTTCTTGCGGATGTTCCTACCACTTTGTTTTGGTATTATTGTGGAAACCCCGTAGCCTAATATGTTTCCTTGAATTTCGTATGCGTGTAGACAATTACGGTGAAGCGCTTTTTCAAATGGTTTTCAGGTGTTTCATTTCTACTTCAAGCTAGAATACTTAAGAACCACTACCAAAATTACACCAATCAAAGAACCGGCAGTGCAGTAGAAGCAGCCACGGCGGCTACACAGTCCGAGTATTAAAATTTTTCCCAGACGCTCAGTTATATGACTGACTACGCACCACTGCAAGAGAGCCCAGTGCAAAAGAGGAAACACCACTTCTTGTGTCAGTCATAAGAGATTTCGTGAAACAAAATACTTTGTTTTTCGTTGCAAAGGTCCTCACTCTCACTGAATAATATTCCTGTGGCATCAGCACAAAATCTCCTAAATAATTACGTGTCTATGAAGGCAGATGTTAAAAGAGTACAAATAAAACAGCAGAAACTTTTCAAATCAGTAGCGACAATTTTTCAGCATACTCTAGATAGTGTGTTTCTGCATGCGTGTGTGTGTAAGTGAACAAAATTTTCCTTAATTATTTTGTCACTTTGTTGGTCTGTCAAATGTTGCACCTATAAATCGACCACACGTTCGATTGCGTACAATCTGACGTTTTCGTGGAAAAAAATGGCTCAAAGGTGAATCTCGAAAAGCTTTCAAGCACAATAAATATTTTAAACTAGCACTTTTTTAACCCAAACGGCAGAATAAAGCTAGAAGACAAGTAAAACTTGCCGCGAGTGCTTTATCTTTCAATGGGAGACGATGGTGGCAATGAATTCGGAGCCTCCGGTACGCGCGCTCGCTCGGGCAAAACGAGTGACGTCACGGCGGGAGTGAGCTGGCCTGATAATATTCCTCAAGTGGCATTGGCGCAGCTGACCAGAGTACGAGCGGAAACACAAGGTTGGCACGTTCACGCAGACAACGAAGTGATGTCGGTTGCGATAATCTGATGACACTGAAGGCTGCAATGCATGCGTTAAGGAATCGGTGATGGTATACGCTTAGGAACAATTTAAATGCAAGTTTCATCCGCATTGAAAGTGTCCTTCACAGTTTCGTCGAACACTTTTGTTCTCTAAGGTCACTGTGGCTTCCGGTTCACAGAGCGTAATACTTCAACGATATAGATTAGTTATCACGGTCATCTCTAAATGAATCTTCAGTTCCTGTTGTCACTGTTTCGATCTATATTGAAGCACCTTTAAAAGTTTTAACTTGGTATGCAAGACACCACTGAATCAAGAATAACACCCTATATCAAGGGTCGGCAACCTTATTTGGCGGAGGGCCAAAGTTGCGTAAAGCCGCGATGGTGCGGGCCAGATACTATGCGATAGTACACGGTAATATACAAGGGATTTATTGGTTAGGTGCCAGCTCGTAATAATGATCACGTGCTTCATGACTCCAAAAAGGCCCAAAAAAGTGTTCTCTACTCGCCGACATGGCTACTGGCGGTGCTGATTCACGTTCCCACGTTTAATTCACATTAGATATCCTATAAAGTGGATGGGAGGAGGGGAGGGATAGCCGTTGTGGTAGCTCAGTTGGTAGAGCATCGGATGGGTTATTCGAAGGTTGCAGGTTTGGTCCCTGCCCAGGGAAAGTTATCTTATTGTCGACTTTTTTTTTCTTCACATTTGCGTTACAATTACTTTTAATAACATCCCTTGTACTTCTCTCAGGATCGTTGTCTGTTAGTACTCATTATTATTTTGTCTAACAAAGAAAATGAGCCCTCAAAGGTACAGCTGCCTTCAACGGTGGTAAGTAGTATGTATGGGTAAGTTGTAGGCCGTCACAATATATTGTTGAATTCCAATGGCAAATCACCACCTCAGCGAATACATCTGAGCGATATTGCTCTCGCCAAGTCTGCGATTAGAACGCGTGTGCCTACCTTGGAGCAGTTGGTATACACGAACATCTAGTGAGGGAAAGGAGAACAAAGCGTTTTCTTCGTCGTGAATGGTTGCCTGCGACCGTGAACCCCCGGTCTTGACAGGATTAAATGCGGGCGTACTGAATACGTCACGCTCAGTGCCAGTCAAGTCCACCGATTTCGGTGGATTAAGAATTCTGGCTCTACGGGAGTAATCCATATTCTGCACTTGCTTTCAATATGCCATTGGAACACACAATTTACGCTAACAATCTGCTGTTGAAATGTGATTGCTCCACTCAAAGTAGAAAAGGCTGACTCTGGATTTTCCATCGGCATTCAGATTATTGGATTCATTGGATTCAGACTTTTTAAAATCAAAAATTTTTCGCGCACAACTTGAAATTCACTTTCGAATTTCAATGGCGATATCGAAAGTACTCGTGCCCTAAGTGTAGGAAACGTGGCTGTTCTGTTATCTGAAGTTATCCGCTAGGCAGTGGCGGCAAACTGCGAATGATGCCGCGTCGCGGCAGAACTGTCTTGGAAAGTGAAAACGGCCATCAGGCATCTTGAAGCTCACGTGCACCTTTGCATTAGACCACTCGGCAGTAAGAGATCATTACAGTCTGTTGAAGGGGAACGTGCTTCTGTTTTTTTAAAGACTACTAATTACATGTTGATACAAGCTCAACCGTACAAAAATGAGAAAACAAATAAGAAATTAAAAGGATTACACCTAGAGTTTTACGTCCCCAAAATCACGCTATGATTACTAGGGAAGCCGTGGTGGAGAGATCCAGAAATTTCGACCATCGGGTGTTCTTTACCGTGCACTAACATCGCACAGTACACGGGCATCTACCACTTCACATATACCAAGGTTCGACCACCACGGCTGGGATCGAACCCACGACCTTCAGGTCAGCAACCGAGCACCCTAACTGTTACGTTACCGTGGCGAACAGACAAAAAAATTGAAGCTCTATAGGGTCACCTAAGGAAGGCTTGGGATAGGTAAATGCGAACATATTACTTGTCGCAAGTTATGGCGCTGAGTTTGCGTTAAATTGTCACCTGTAATGGTACAACATTCGAGGTGACACCGATACAATACAACAAATCTTATTGCGATCGCTCAGCTTAGTTCGTAGTTGCATTCTAATCAGTGTAGTGCTCGTATGTGAAACGTCGAATCATCGCCCGTTCTTATCTCTTGCGACCATTCAAATGGTGGTACGTTGCCTCAATGCAGCCGCTGTAGTACGCCGAGCTGCCCGTTTTGCAGCCACTCGCTCTGCATTTTTCGTGATCGAGCACCGTGGCGTTGGATGTGAACGTTGTTTCACTATCACAGCTCGTTTCGCGCATTTCTCTGCGTTGAATTGGTCTCATACTTCGTGGACAGGAAACTGGAGCATCAGTCTATGCTTTCTGCGGTCCAGACTGATGATGTCGACGCGATGGATTACACTTCGGATGAAGAAAACTTTCCATAGCGCCTACAGCGGTGTCATTCCTACCACGCACCATATAGTAGTCACCCGCCAGGCAGAGCCCAACCACGTGCACAACCTCGAAGATGCTCCTTGGCCTGCTGCAAATTGTAATGCAATGCAACAGTGGTGCATTGGTTAGCGCACCGGATGTGGAGTGATAGAACTGTCGCATCGTGGCTAGTTTTTTAATGACAATGTGTCCTTTTTCCTCCACGACCTTCTGATAATGGTGGGGCCGTAAACTTGACCACTAATGCTATCACCCTAACATTCATGCAGGCCCTTCTCAATACCACACGTTTGCCGAAAGGCCCTTGATAAGCCACTTGTCCGACGACTAATTATATAAAAGCAGGTCAAGCCAGTGCCACTGCGCCCACGCTGCGCACGGCTCTACCCTTTGGCTCCTTGTCGGGCCTGCGAGTTGCAAGCACACGACTCTCACGTTTGCCTTTTGACGCAGATGGCTGAAACTCTGTTGTTTGCATAGCGCAGTTTAACATGCAACCAGCCCTTTCCCGCAACCGCCGAGAACTTGAGCTGCAGGCTGCTCCCGGCAACCAGGAAGGAAGCGATCACACATGCCTCCGAGTGTGGTCTGCGTATCGAGGGCGACTCACCTCGTGCCTTCATCACCACAGTGCAAAAAGAGAAAGCGCACAAAAACTTATATACCGGTGGTTTGGCGGGTAGGAAAAAAGAAAACGAGAAGGTAAGACAGGAACTCTCGCTTAAGCACCGCCTAAAGAAGTCCGAGGTGCGTGCGTGATGAGCCCAGAGAACCGATCCGGGTTTTGCGAGAAAAGCTTGAAAAGAAAAGAACCTTCTGTCGAAAAGATCGAGTAATCGGCTGTGAATACCAACTGACCGAGGAAAGCACCGAGTGGATGGCGTCAATCGTCTTGACAAAACATGCGCTTCTTCAGGCGCAGAGGTTTTCAGAAAGCAGGGTTTACGATGGTTCAAAATGAATAGAACATCAACAACCGACGTGAACACTCACGTAAATTGTTCCTCTCTTTCACTTTCTTTTTTTCCTTCTTGTTTCTCGATATTTATTGTCTCGGCTGGCATTGGCGTTTTTTTCCGCTTCGCAACTCACAGTTGTTGTTTTTTTTCTATTGGCGAGGAAAGTCCTGTTTATATACGTAGTCTTTCGTGGTATTCGGTATTTGCAATCGGTTGTATGCGAAATTGGTGTCTGTCAAAGTCCCATCGTTCTAAAAAAACTGCCAGGCCTGCACAAAACGCGCAGAAAAGTTGCAGCGAAAGCTTAAAGAGCGCCCTTTGAGAGCCTTTTCTGAACACTCTTTGGGTAACTTCTACAAGCACACTTGCTCGGTACCCACTTCGCCCTGAATAATCTTTTTTTTTTTTGTTCTTGTTCTTGGTTACCTCCCTTGTGGCCCCCACTTACTATAGAAGATTAGCCAATAGCTGAGTAGTGTTATGAAATCTTATTCAATTTTAGAGCAAACGATGTCTACAGTCACTTAGATATACATTACCATCCCTACTTAATAAATATATAAATGATGAGCTCAACTGTTTAAAGTTCACAAAAAGAGAAATGCGAGATTATTTCTTATCCTGGCCTAGTATCTTTATTTTTATTATGTATGTTATCATTACTCGATGTATCGCATTTTTTTTCAGTCTCTGTCATGTTTATTTTGGTACTGTTCAGTGTTTTCGTGAGTGCAGATACATAGTTATTAGTTTGGTCTGTGTCCATTTGTTCTGCTGTTTTATTTGTAGAATATTCGTCTAATTTTTTGTTCTAATTGCCTACTTACATTGCAGCAAATTTTTAAGGGCATTAATTTTGAAACTGCTACCATGTACGTAGGGTCTCACGCACTCTAAAGTGGTTTTTTAACCACTTTTTGCCTCATGGACCCCCCAATTGCTTGTAAAAGAGTTGTTGGAAATAAAAAATGAATGAATGAATAAAATGAAAACGTTCCAAGCTTTAGAACGAAAATTTGACACTCACTGAAATGTACCTGCTATAAAAGTTTTCTATTAGTAATATATAACAACCTAGATCAAAATCTAACTTTAAAATTAGAAACGTTATGCGTATGTTAACACGGAAGGATAACGATATAGAGTAATTTCTCAGTCTTTTGGTTGCACTCAGATTATTCCGCACTGCCACGCAAACTTTCTCACTGGCAAACCCAGAAATAGAGGCTCCAAAAGACAGAATCACGGACATAGATAAATTTATTTCGATAGCACGTAAATGACTTTCTAACTTGGGTCTACAAGCTGTGGTAAATCGCCTACAGCCCAAAAAGAAATGATCCATAGTTTCTAGCTCACCACAGAAAGCGCACATTCGAAAAAGAGCCCGACCAGACCTCTGTTGACAAACGATTTATTTTTAGCGCCCTTCAGCGCAGCCGCGTAAGTTATGTGTAGTAGGCCGGCATTCACTAAGCAATTCTTCGTCTTCGGAGAAGCGTGGTATCCACACTTGCAAAAAATTTCGTGCCAAATATACATGCAGTAGCAGACGACGATGGCGAATCAGTCCTGAAAGGGGTATGCACCACAGGTGATTGGTCATCAAGAAGAAGCTTTTGTAATGGGTTGGAGCATTGGACGACCCACTCGTTACACGATTCGCATTGAGTGACGCCTGGTTGTTCCTTTGTTGTTCCAAAACGATTTATTACTCATAATAACGCCATTCCTTCAAGTTCTTGACATCATGCAAGCCTGCCTAAGGCAAGTTTGCAAGAGAGTTACAAGCACCAAGGTTGCTCAGTGGTATGGGCATAGCACGCAGGGGACCAGAGTTCGAATACCACTGTGTCCTTGGTGTTTTTCATTTACTTAGTTTTTTCTTCTTATTTCATGCGATGGTTGTCACGGACACCGGCAGCGGCAGCGGAAAACTACGGCACCGCACATGACCCGTGTTGTGATCTCATAAATGCTTTCGCTGTAAAATAATGCAAAATCATTCAGGCACCGTGCCAGCAAACGAAGCGTTGTAGCTGCAGCATGCATCGGTTCTCGAGAGCGGCGTATTTCTGGATTGAGCACTGCCATAGGCCAATCAAATGGCCACAGCCACACGGTCGTTATCGTATGACTGAGTAACCACTGATGCGCTATGCTATGTTGTTTATAGATTGTATGGAGGTAAAGGCGCCAAACTGCCACAAAGGTTCATAACGGAATAGTGTCATAGGACATTAAAAGTTTGCCTTGGAGAAGAAGCTTGCGAAGGTTCTTCAACGAGACACTCTTGTGCTACACTGATGGCACCAAGCTCTGCATTCATCGATGAGGCCAAATGCGATATCTGGAACTTTACGGGGATGGATTTCGCGTGCATAAGCAGTGCCGTTGCTGAGCTTGCAAAAGAAACAGAATCATCCCAGTAAATGTGAAGGCACTTGAAGTCCCGTGAGAGCGTACACATGCGCCGGTGCTCTCCTTAGGATTAACTAAAGGAGCTGTCAATTTTTTTTCCTTTCTGTGGGTGAGGGTGGAGCCTGGGGGCCGAAAAATATTGTATTCTACCACCTTTTTTGGACGCTCAGTCATGTGTTTACGCAGGCATCGCATTCATCTTCAAGCACTTTTTAAGTTGTTTTTCACCGTATGGCAGTGAAGTGTAGAAAAACAGGAAAGGTGGAGCTTTCCGGCTCTCTTTCTCTCGCATAAATATTCACGGCAGTTTGTATAAAGATGCAAGCCGGGCGTGTTTCTTGATTTCATGAAAACTACTTGCATGTCCACGTCAGCGCGAACCGTGTAACTTGAAGAAGTAAACAAAAATGCCTAGGCGACAAACAATCTTTCTGTTTTAGGGGTGGAGCGCATTAAGGTCTAGGCTTGTCCGTCGTGCATTGACTTTTGCTCACGGTCACGTTAAAGAACTCCAGGTGGTCAAAATTTCCGGAGCCCTCCACTACGGCGTCTCTCATAATCAAAATAGTGGTTTTAAGACATTAAACCCCACAAATCAATCAATCAACTTTGCTCGAGGTGACAATGACGGCGACGACACTGAATAATACGTGCGTTCCTATCCAGAAATTCTCGTTCTGCCATTGAAAAAATTGGCCCCGTATCTGCATGTTATCTGCAAATGTCGTCAAAAGACGAAAGTCTTGCGTGTGGAGAGAGTGAACAAAACATTTATTTGGTGTTATGCGCAAGAGATCGGGGAATGGTATTCTGGAGGCGCTGCGTTAGAGTGCCTCGAACATACAGCGGAGGCGACCGAGCGCATTAACTCACGTCACACGTGAGACGTGAGCGCTATCTGGCAGTTTTCTTGCAAAACGTAGCGCGTGGCTCTCCGACGGGCGTGCGCGCCCATCTCGGAGGTGATAAGGTGTAGAACGCACCTTATATGGTGTAGGTGCCACCACTGTGTCGTCTTTGCAAAGCGTTGGAAACACTCCACTTTTCGTGCAAGCATTGCATCGTCAGCGCACCGTGATAAGTGCTACGGTCCTTAGAATCACTTATGTATGCATTTTCTAGTAAAAGACAAAATACAGAATATATACGTGTTGTTATGGTGCCTCAGATATGCGCAATAATTTCTCTGTAATTGACAATCGCACAAGTATGATTGCTAAATTTTGAGCAACATTGGTGGGTGCTGCGGATAGGGCTAGCCGTTTGAAGTAGCGGCTGGTCCGTTCGGAGTATCCGGTACCGTTAAATGTGGACAGACAGACAAACAGACAACAGACAACAGACAAACAGACAAACAGACAGACAGACAGACAGACAGACCAAAATTTTTGCGTCAAAGGCCCCCAGAAAGACTATCGTCTTGAAAACAAACGTGAACGTGCTCTCACCAGCGAAAGGCAACACTGACGCAGACAACAAGGTATCCCCGAGGCGAGAGCTCTCGAAGCAGCGGCAGCGCCGCCAACAACAAATTGCTACTCTACTCTGGAGCTGAGCGCGCGGGAGGCGGCGGCTCAACGTCTACGCATGCAGGCAGCAAGCTACCCCGGAAGCGAGAGATCGGGAAGCAGAGGCAAAACGGCAACGCCTACAGCATACCCGAGTTGAGGGAGCAGGAAGCGGCGGCTCAATGAAAAAAAGAGAAACACATTGCATATATTTTACAAACGCATTGTCCCTCATTTATATGCTAAAGTGGACAATGTCCCGGGTGACTTACGGTAAGAACGACCCCAGTACCGCGCCCGCTCGTCGGGATTCCCTTCGTGGAGACGCGTGGATTTTTTTTTTAACAAAGGCGGAGTAGCTCGAGCGCAAATAAGTTCCCACTTCGATAACTTCTTTATGCCGCATCACAAAATGCAATCTCGCCGGCCGTTCATGTTACTAACGCGGCATAAAAAGGCTTCGTTCAATCCCGTTAAGTAGCCTATGCTTTACATTAAAATGCGGTACACCTGTCGCAGTTGTTCCCGGTACAGAACGCATGTTCCATACGGAAAATAGCGATTTGCCCTCAGCGCGATACGATCGGAGGAACCTCGACCAGAGTTTATTTAGCTGTGACGGCTTTTGGCTGCCTTAGCTGTTCCAGAGTCAACACTAAGGTGCTGTAGTTTTTTGCTTCATCGTTTTGCTGTCTCCGTAATAATTAAAAGGCCTGCCAAGAGGTAACCATGCATCAGGATATCACTAGGTTAACGCGCATCAGGGGTCACCCAACACATTCGTCAGAGATGAAAGAGCACTTTAAGGACGGTTTCTCGCGTAATACTACACTGAAGCCCAATTATCCGCTCCAATTATACGGGCGTCGGTATTATATGTCATGAGCGTTCACATGCAAAAACGACAGTGGCGCGCCCTCATAGCGACAAGCAATATACAATCAACACAAATTAATTACACTAACACGAGGCATTGTTTTCGAAGGGTTCTGGTCCATTTGGGCTGGTATTCGCAGCTCTTACGTGAAATAGCAAAAACAAATAAACAAATGAAAACAAAAGACTACACTATCCTCTTCTCTTGAAGTAAATAAAACTCAACAAAATAAGTTTATATATCCTTTCAGCCGAGTTCCGCAGCTTAGTGTGCTGCAATACAGCTTCGTTTTTATTTATTACGCCCACGAATGAATGCCCTAATCTCAAAGTCATTAATAGCTTTACATGTATGGGTACAGCAATTCAGGTGTGGTTAGAAGAGCAAAAGGATGATGCAGTGCTTACACTTGCCGTTCGAATGATGTCATCGGTCTGCGTGTACATGGAGCTGACCAAGGTGGTCACAGCGCCACCAAGGTACAAGATGGCTCCGACGCCATGGTGCAGCAAATACTGCGCAGGACAGAGAAGTGCAACACCGTTAGTACATATATCTTCCACGTGCCATATGGGTGGAAATGACACACTCGTCTTTATGGCAGCTTCAATAGAATATCTGTGGTTACGTCTTGTTGCTTTCTGATAGTGAAGGTCATACTGTGTGTGTACTTTCCCCATTTACAAAGACAAATAATAGGGGCGAAGCTCTTTATGGTCTAGGGCCGTCCCGCGTCTTTCCGACGGTGTAGCCAGTCCAGCATATTTACAGACAGACAGAAGGACGAACGGATGGATAGATGGACAGACAGACAGACAGACAGACAGACAGACAGACAGACAGACAGACAGACAGACAGACAGACAGACAGACAGGCGGGCGGACGGACGGACGGACGGACGGACGGACGGACGGACGGACGGACGGACAGACAGACAGACAGACAGACAGACAGACAGACAGACAGACAGACAGACAGACGGACAAACGGACGGACGGACGGACGGACGGACGGACGGACGGACAGACGGACAGACGGACAGACGGACAGACGGACAGACAGACAGACAGACAGACAGACGGACGGACAGACAGACAGACAGACAGACAGACAGACAGACAGACGGACAGACGGACAGACGGACAGACAGACAGACAGACAGACGGACAGACGGACAGACGGACAGACGGACAGACGGACAGACAGACAGACAGACAGACAGACAGACGGACGGACGGACGGACGGACATACGCATGCCTCTTTGCCCCACTCATCATCATTGACTCCGTGGATATGAGGTGATGTTTGAAACATCCTGGCTTTTTCCGCAGAAATGGGCCGCTGCGTATAGTGAGGTGTAGTTAGCGGTGCATTTCAGATGGTGTGAAAAGACACTTAAAAGCTGCGTACTCCCTGTACTTTATTCTTGAGTGATTTATATTTTTGTACGTCAATTCTTGTATAAATACGTGAAACAAAGCAGGACAACAACATGAGATGGTCCTTTTTTTTTCGAGTGTTGCAGGTTCCCAGCCTGTCAAATAAAAAAATCCAGAGTATTACACCTCACGGTTAATATAAACATTCATGCGATCAACAATAAATCAATGTACACAAATGTTTTACTGCCATCGCATACGCAAAGTGGTGATCTCGTTGCCAACCACAATGTCAAATCATACCACGACACACTGTAACTTACAATCACTGCGTCCCAGTTCAAACCTTGTGCTATATAGAATTCTGGCTACGACTTCGTTGCAGCCGCTCTCCACCTACGGCACTGTTCTATGTGTATTTTTGTCTGTTGGGGATGGACTGCTATCACTTTAGTAAGTGTTGCAGGCTATACAAAAATCATTTGTCTCACGTTGGCTCATCCATCCCCGGAGATTGATTTTGAAGTGTCACATGCCAGAATCACTCACGCTAAAGCGAAGGTGTCTCCTCCGCAGTGCTGCAGATGGTATGTGGCTGCAGCCCACGCTAGTGGAATGTGGGCTGTGGATAATTGGCTCTTGGTCTTACCATATTGACACGTGTGTTAATTTTATGCACTCGGCTTAATGAACATAGTCTGTCAGCAATGCTTGGCGCAGAACGTGCTCCATGCTTCGTTTTGTTAAGATCACACGCAGGACATGAACTTTGGAGCTGATTGCAGAACTTGCACCACCACCAGTGATAGGGCTAGAAAGTTCAATGCGTGATGTGCGAAAACCGAATTGGGGCCCAACCCAGTGATGATCAGTTTCTCGATGACCGATGTTCCATGTGCCGATATCAGTGTACAGCTTGCATGGCTTGCAGCTGTTTGAGTTTTCGTTTCACGGCCACAAATTCAGGCAAACTTATTTTTTAAATGTGAAGAATTCCTTAGCGAACTTCGGTGACTTTGAGCGTCCCTATCTATCAATCTAGCCGCCTACAACTTTTTGCTCTCATGTCTTCCCCATGCTCTCTTTCCTCAGTACAGGGTAGCAAACCAAATGCTGCAATTTCTTATTAACCTCCCTGGCCGTTCAGATAATGGTATCTATACCAAAATTTTATAGCATAACATGACTCTATGACCAGTATAAGTGACTAGACATTGAATCATGACATGTATGTTAGGCCTTATATGCCATGATCTTGCTGCCCTTGCGGTAGTTTCGTTCACATGACATGCTCCAAAACTGGTATAGTAAGACATGACTGCATGGCGAACATAAGTGGCAGGCCCTAACGTGGAAATTATGATTCATTGATTGATTGATTGATATGTGGAGTTAAGCGCCCCAAAACCACCATATGATTATGAGAGACGCCGTTGCGGAGGGTTCCGGAAATTTCAATTTTCTGGGGTCCTTTGACATGCGCCCAAATTTAGGCACACAGGCCTAAAGCATTTTCGTCTCCATCGAAAAGGCAGCCGCCGCAGCCGGCGTTTGATCCCACGACCTGCGGGTCAGCAGCCGAGTAGGAGGAGGAGGAGGAAGGGAAGAAATGAAAGGCAGGGAGGTCAACCAGACGCACGTCCGGTTTGCTACCCTGCACTGGGGGAAGGGGTGAGGGGATTAAAGGAGAAGAGAGAGAGAAGTGAAGGGCAACGTGTATGTTGGTTGGACCTTGTCCATTGCACGCTTATAAGCGGTCGCGTAGTCCGGTCGTCTTCAGAAAACTTAGCAGTGCCCGCGTCGCTTTGCTGGCCAGCGACGCGTAGAGCCATGAGCCAAGTATCTTCTCTTCGGAAAGAGGTCTACTGTCTAGTGTCTCCAACGTTTCGCGTAGCAAATTGCGTTCGCTCGCAAAACGTTCACATGAACACAGTAGATGTTCTATTGTCTCGTCAGTGTCGCACGAATCACATCGGGAGCTATTCGCCATTCCTATGCGAAAGGAGTACGCCTTTGTAAAAGCTACTCCTAACCACAGGCGGCACAGTAAAGTTGCATCCTGGCGGGAGAGGTCCGATGGAACTTGAAGCTTTTTCGATGGGTCCAATTTGTGTAGGCGGCGGTTCCTGACACTGGGGTCACTCAGCCAAGTTTCCGACATGTTGTTAGCGAACGAGTGAAGGCCCCTTGCAGCGTCGGTTCTCGACAATGGAATTGGGGTTGTCTGGGCGTCCGCGTGGGCGGATCGGGCAGCATTATCAGCAAGGTCATTACCGACAATACCACAATGTCCCGGTAACCACTGGAACACCAAGTCATGTCCTTTCGATAAAACTTCGTGGATCACTTCTCTTATTTCATTCACTAGCTGTTGATGCTCCCGCTGTCGTAAAGCTGATTTTAAGCTCTGAAGGGATGCCTTGGAGTCACAGAACACAGCCCATTTTTGAGGTCGGGCTTCCGCGATATAAAGTATAGCAGCACGTAAGGCGGCAAGCTCCGCTGCTGTGGATGTTGTCCTATGCGACAGTTTGAGCTTTATAGTGACCTGGTACGCCGGGATGACAACAGCACCTGTGGAGCTGTCAGCCGAGACCGATCCATCGGTGTAAATGTGGGTCCTCTGGCCGTATTTTTCGTTGAGTAGCGACAATGTCACCTGTCGTAGGACCACTGTTGAATGATGGCTCTTGTTCGTTATTCCCGGAATAGTGAGGCACACCTGTGGTTGTTGTAGGCACCACGGGGGTGACGCTGGTCTTGTTGCGGGAGTGAAGCCAAAAGGGAGGCATTCTCTATGGGCAGAAATAATCTTTGAAAAGATCGCGTGTGGTCTTTGAAGTGGCAACACTGCAACATGGTGACCAGGAACTCGGCAGAGGTGTCTTATGTGGGCTCTCAAATTGTCAGTGGTGATGTATGTTCGAATTGGATGCTCTCTTGCGATCATAATTGCCCCGTAGGTTGAGGTGCATCGCGGCAATCCTAAGCACACGCGTAGTGCTTGTCCTTGCAGACTTTCGAGAGTGCGGATGTTCGTCTTGCACGTACTTGCCAGTAACGGCAAGCTGTAGCGCAAAAATCCCAGAAACAGTGCTCTGTATAGCTGCATCATTGACCTTATCGATGCGCCCCAAGATTTTCCGCAGAGGAACCGCATTATATGGACAATGGAAGTCAGCCTTCTCTTCAGGTAATTGCAGTGGGCACTCCACGAAAGGTCCCTGTCAATAATCACACCCAGGAAGCGATGGTTCTTCTGGTATGGAATATTTTGTCCATTGATGGTAACGGGGTATTGTGTCATGGCTCTGCGGGTAAATGCAACCAATGCACATTTCTCCGTTGAGACGGAAAGACCTTGCTTGCGAAGATATGAGCATGTCAAGGTGGCAGCCTGCTGGACTCTTGCACGTACTTGTAGACGAGTTACAGCCGAAGTCCATAGACAAATATCGTCAGCATATATGGATATGAGGATGGTACTTGGCAAAATTTCACGAAGTCCTACCATCACGAGGTTAAATAAAGTGGGACTTAATACGGCGCCCTGAGGGACGCCACGGGAGATATAGTAATTGGTGGTAGGTCCATCTGAGGTTTGTACAAAAAAGGACCTTCTTGTCAAATAATCCTGGATCCATTGGAACATCCGACCACCGATTCCAACAGCTTCCAACGAGTCTAGGATGGCTTTATGTGTTACGTTATCATAAGCCCCTTTGACGTCAAGGAAGAGTGCCAGTGGTATGCGCTTGAGGCTCTTCTGTTGCTGGATAAATGTTGTGAGATCAATCACGTTGTCAAGAGATGACCTACCTCGCCGAAAACCCGTCATGCAGTTTGGGTATACGTTGTAGCGCTCAAGGTACCATTCTAGGCGTGTAAGTATCATCCTTTCCATGACTTTTCCTACGCAACTTGCGAGGGCAACAGGGCGAAATGATGTCAGATCAAATGGTGACTTTCCTGCTTTGAGCAGTGGCACAAGTCGACTTATCTTCCAATCCTGGGGAACATTGCCCGCCAGCCATGAGTGGTTGTAATAGCTTAACAACTGTCCCCTTGCCTCCTGTTGAAGGTTGGCTAGAGCGGCGTAGGTGATGCCATCGGGTCCTGGTGAAGATGATCGTCGGGAAGCCGCCAAAGATGCGTCAAGTTCTTCTATAGTGAAAAGATTGTCCATTTCGTAGATGCGGGGTTCAGGGATAACACTCCTAATGGTGCCAGCAGACAAGGCGGACACACCGGCGATTCGCGTACAAAACTCATTTGCCACTTCAAGTTGGGTGTGGCCTGAATGTAGGGCTAAAGCCATGAAAGGATGTCTTTGTTGGGGAGCCGAGCGCAGGCCACGAATAGTGCTCCAGATGCGTGACAACGGCTTTCGGGGATCTAATGAATCGCAGAATGATTTCCAGCGTTCCTGTGCAAGTTTGTCTAAACGTCGTTGGACTTTTTTCTGTATGCGTCGTGCCAGCCTCAAGTCGCATATTGCTTTCGTCCGCCTGTATCTTCTTTCCGCCCTGCGGCGAAGCGCGCACAGTTTTTCCAGTTCAACGTCGAAATCTGAGCGCTTGCCGGTGAACGGGAGGAGACAGGAAGCTTCCCTCATTGCCTCTTTGATGACATCCTCCAAGTTCTGGTCAGGGTCTTCACGGCATGTATTTTCCATGAGTCGCTGAAACTTGGACCAATCAATTCTTCGTATTGTGGTCTTAGGAAAGGAGTTATTAAGACCCCTTATTCGCATATAAGTTGGAATGTGGTCACTCCCATGCGTTTCGATGTCTGAAAACCAGTGCACTTGCGACCGGAAGTTTCTGGATACCAGAGTCAAATCGAGGCAACTGCTGTACGTAAGGCCCCGCAGGTATGTAGGACTGCCATCATTTAAGAAACATAGGTCATGCTTGGAAGCGAATGACACGAGGTTTCTTCCTTTAGCGTTGATCGTCGAACTACCCCAGATTAAGTGATGAGCGTTGAAGTCTCCAGTTACAACCCACGGGCCCGTAGTTGTTGTCAGTATGTCTCGTAGTCGTTCTTGTTCAAATCGTCCGGATGGTGATATGTAGACACCAATGAGTGTGAATGACACTTTTTCCTTGTTAACACGTAAGCAGACATATTGATTGTCATCATGCGGTTGAACTGCATGATGCACATATGTGAAATCTGTGCGAATGTAAACAACCACCTTTCTGCGTTCCTCGCACGTTGAAGAAACGAAAGATTCATACCCTGATAGTTTAGGAGGTTGTTGCACGTTTGGTTCACATATAACTATCATAGGAATACGATTCATGAATATATACTGACGGAACGAAGAGATGCGGGATCTCAGGCCTCTCGCGTTCCACTGCATTATCGACGCTTGTCGGACCTCGTTGCGGAAGGAGAAAATTGGTCGAGCCATGGTTGCTACTCGAGACTTGCAAATACTGGACTTATAGCATCCAGTACTTGTAGTGCACTCTGAGCGAGTGGAGACTTCAGGCTGCTGCACAGCTTTCGCATGGCATCCAGCAGTGTTCGGAACATTCTGATGACTTCTGTGTCCTCCTCAGGCAGCTTGTCAGCGGCTGGCTGGAGTGATGTGACTGTCGATGTGCGCTTGGGATTTGCAGGTGGCTGTGATTTCGGCAATGAAGGCCAAACTGATTCATCTGCAACAGTGCTGCTCGTTGGTTTGTTGACCGCGCTGGCCGCCTTAGGTCTGGGAGGCAAGGGCGGTGGAAGAGAAGGGTGGTGGAGTGGTGCTTTCGATGCAGCGTCTGCGGCATTCTTTGATGAACTGCGGCGACGGTGACGCCTCTTTCGGACGGTCCTGGCAGCCTCTCGATGCGACGAATTGTCTCTGACCATTTGTTTCAATACCGCTATTTCTCTTCGGATTTTGGGGCATTGTTTTGACGAAGCTTCATGTGACCCATGACAATTCGAGCATTTAAGGGTAGTTGCTTCGCAGTCATCCACAGAATGGGCTTCCGCGCAACGAGGACACACAGTCCTATTTTCGCATACGCTTCTCACGTGGCCCATCTTCATGCACTTATAACACTGTAAGGGCTTCGGTATGAAAGGTCGCACTGAATGCCGAAAATGGCCCACCTTTACGTGTGAAGGAAGAGTGTCGCCCTTGAACATGATCTTCAAGCAGCGTGAGTTTCCCAAACGGACAACTTTTGCGATGACGCTGGCTTCATTTACCGGTTTGACCAGAACATCGAAGTCGGAGCTGGGAATGGCAGTATCCACATCGTAGATGACTCCAGTGACGACGTTAGAGCTCACAGGAATGTAGGAGCGAACTTTCATTCCCCCCAACTCGTTGACGTTGCGCAGTACATTAAGTGCCGCAGCATGCAAAACGTCGATGGCCAATACGTTCTTACGCGTGTTCACTCTGATGTCCGTGATCTCGTTTGGCACGAGTCCTTCCAGCATCACCGAAACAGATTGCCTGTTGAGGCGCTTCATGTTACCGTCCGGTACCTCAGGGACAAAAAGGATAGTGTTTGTCACGGGTCTCCTTGGCACTCTGTCATTCAACGTACTCGATGACGAAGATGTTCTGACGTTCCGCCTCTTCGCTTTACGGCTCAGCACCAGCTTAAAATCGTCGTCGTCAGAAGGCTCTTCGCTGCTCATTGAGTAACCAAGAGTGCCCTCGCTGTCGTAGTCGCTGTAGAGTCCCGTACGCTTCCTGGATGCGGCCACCGCCGACGCCGCCGTAACTGGCGGACGTCCGTGGGGGTCCACGTCCATCACCGACGGACACGGATGTGATAATCGCGAAGTTCACTTAAAATTAGGTGAAAAAAGAGAGCACCTACTGAAACTGCGATCTGCTAAGCAATCACTTCGTCGTCATCTCAGCAGCCGAGTACTTTATCCACTAGACCATTGTGGTGGGGCTAACATGTAAATCATGACATAGATGTCATGTAAGCCTTCACTACAAGCCATACGCGCTCATGGTGTGCTCGCGGTCGTTTCGCTATAGCTTCCCATATACCAAATTTGGTATTATGGGACGTTAATGGATGACGAAGGTATATGACTATTGAAAACACGAGAAGCATGACATGCGTGGGATGCAAGTAGCCACACTCATGATGCGCTTGCTGCAGTTTCGCTAGTTTCACGTATATAAAATTTGATATTACATGACGTTAATGAACTACGAAGGTAAATGACAGGTCCAAACATTATAATCTTGATATGCGTATCATGTAAAACATGACTACACGCTACGCCCATTGTGCGCTCGCAGCCGTTTCGCTAGTTTAACATACACCAAATTTGCCATTACGTGGCGTGAATGCACGGCGAATACAAATACCTGGCGCAACATGATAATCATGACATGGAAGTCATGTATGGCACAATTTAAATGCCTACTACTGCTGCGGCTGGTATGGCAAACGTTATTGGTGCCATCGTTACGCAACTATAAATAGCATACATGCATTTTATCCGAATACCTTAGTGCACATGACATTTATACTTGTGTTTACTGTGTATTACATCCATGCACCTCATAACGTTCTGTTGACCTCAAAGTCGCATATAAACCTTGCTCATTCGTGCTTTGCATATCACTGATTTCCACTATTCATTGGATCTGCCGATTTTTTATATGTCGGTTCAATTTAAAGTCAGTTCAAGTTTATTGCACCACGCAGCTCTTTTCTTGCATTGTCCTAGGTACTCTCTTATTACAAATTTTTTTGTTTACGTGTATATGTTATTGTTGAGTTGTGTAACTTTTCTTTCCAATAAAGTTTGTTTGTGTTTTCTATGATCACATTAGCTTCTCTTGCTTGGCATGTGGATTAAAGTGTGTAATAAAATAAATATTACATAACTACGCAAAACGTATTGAAGTCGACATTTCTTAGCTGCTTTGAAGTCAGCGATTTAGGTGCTGGTGCTTTCATGCAACAAGCGACACGCCGATAGGGTAAACACACCTTTTCAACACACTACATCTATACCCACGGCCGTTCCTATCACGTGGATTAGCAGGATGGTATTTCTAACTCGTTTTCGTACGCCAACTGCCTGTAATCGCAATTGTAGAACACGGCGACGCTCTATTAAGGTATTCTAACTAGGAAGTTAAAATGTGCATTGAAAAAGATACCAAGAAGTAAGTAATATCAGGTCGTGTTAAAGTGATCTGTAGTCAAAAACAGGGATCCCTGACTCGCATGAGCTATACCGTGTGGCAGCCACGAAATTTAGTCTCGCAAAGGGCTGGGAGAGTAAAAAGTTGTAAGTACTGGAGAGGAGAGGGGGGTGGTACAAATTTTGAGCGAACGTTGCCACAGGAATAAAGAAATTTCCCATATCACATAGACGGTTCATTTCTGAAAAGGATTTATCGTGGAGACTTGGTGAGGAACATATCGATACCTATCTTCACAATAACTAAAACCTCAACTGAAGCATCGAGTGTTTGTTCTACGATTACATTTCAACCCAACCTGACCGAATGGAGAAACTCACGAATATTTCAAAACAGGCCACACCTGTGTACCTTGCCCCCATCCCCTTGCCCCCCAAAAAATCGCTATCAGCCAGGATAGGCGAAAAAATAATGTGAGCCCCATTATTCAAATTCTCAAACCACCAAAAGGTCATTGAAAAAATGTGGGACGAAAGCTCTCCTGTATGGGCCGCAAGCCTCTAGTGAAATGTCGGTGGGCCGCTTCTTTGACACCGCTGTTCTACAGCATCAACAAAGACCACCCTTGACTATTAGAATATGCTTTCTAATCCTGCAAAGACGCAAGCGAGCACGAATGCACGTGGCGATGGACTCCTGAAGTTTTAACGCCCAGGTTTTCAACGTCGTCGTAGACAGCATGTGCTCTTGTCTGGTCAATCACTCGCCGTTAAAGAAGGGTCACATTTCATTCAGAATGAATCAATGTATCTAGGGAGCAAGACTCGAGAACGTCTCCTGCCGAACATCGGCCCAATATAGCTTTAAAAACCCGTCCATGTCTGATCGTTTATTATTTTTTTAATCTTTTTCTCTACTGGCGACCCTTTTTGTCTACAGAAGCAGAAAATGGTAGTGGCGCACGAAGGTATAGCAATGGTATAGAAGTCCACGCAGTTCATAAAATTATAATAATCTAGATTGAAATGCTCAAACGTTATATTCAACAATGATGAAACAACTCAGAAACGCGAATTGTGAGATTTTCATATGCACCATTCAGCGGCATTTTCATTTTCCATGAGTGTGAGGAAGTTTCTCCTTCTACTGTTATACAAACAAGACTACTATCCGAGTCCCCTAATGCTATATACATCCGATTCTGTTCAGTCACAGGTGACACAAATTCTCTCATATAACGAGCAGCAGTTCGATTGTAATTGTTAATACCCTAATAGCCTCACTTATTAAATTTTCTTCAAACTGAATAACCTACTATCTGTGAAGCCAGAATGCTGAAGAATCCTCATTTTCAGTGGCGAGTGAGGCTTAAGAAAGGAGAGGGATCTTTGAGGCATCGAGGTAAACGCGAAAGCCGAAGAATGACTGCTGACGGAGAGTTCAGGGTCACCATATATACGCGCGGCTGCATGTTTCCGACGTGCTGCCAGCCAGTGCGCATCTCTCTCTTTCAGTCTGTTCTGCGGAGCGACGCGTGAAGTTCGCTTTTTTTCCTCCTCCGACCTTCCAGAGGATAGCGAACAAAGTGCAACTGCGCGTGTGCATACAAAGGCTGTAATAACTGCTCACGCCGCTGCATGCTGTGTAGAATCTGCTGACTTTCGCGGCTGACAGCATGCGACAATCTGAAGGGCACGGAGGAAAAAAGAAAAAAATAGAAAAAACATCGCCATGAATAGTTGGGGAGCCAGCTGCGCTGTGTCTAGCGACTTTGACGTCGACGCTCACGTTAAACACGCTGTTCGCCCACGTAAGCGGTTTTTTTCCTTCTTTTTCTGAGGAAAGATGAGGACGATTCGAGGATTTATTTGATGCCATTCGGCAGATGATAATCTAAAACGTAAAATAAGCGAGACCTGTGACGTTTGGTTATGATGGATGCTAAAGAGAGAGAATCAAGTGTTGGTTTACTTGAGTAAAAAAAAAGCGATTGCTCTTAGTGCTGACCGTACTCTAACTGTTCAAGGTAAGAATAATAATAGTCTGTGGTCTAACGTGACAAAACTACCTAGGTAAATATGAGGCACTCCATAGTAGAAGACTGCGGATTAATTTCCAGAAACAAACTTTCCACGCCATACGTAACTAACCTTTACACCACACAGACAAATATCTATGTACTATTAGACCACTCAGATTAAATATTAGGAAGTGCATCGGATTTATGCCGTGTCGCTGCACTCCTCTGTTGCTTATCAATAAGGAGTTAGCTGAATCTGCTCAATTGCAACCCCTGACTTATAGTAAAGAGATTGTTTATTAATATGAATTATTCATTTGATTTGTAAATATTTATATCACTACTGTGCTTCCTTTTTAATGAGATATCTGCAAAATAAATTTACGTCTTTATACTGTGAAAATCAACCGACTATATAATATCGAGGCATGCTTACTCAACGAAGGGCAAATATATTATTAAGTCATGCAATCGTGTGTTGGTTCTGAAACCCAGTCATATACGTAACAACAGCAATACTCCAGAATCGAGTCTTCCTTTTAATGAGCCTCTCCACGTAGACTACAACGACTGTTCTCGCATATATTTTGTACCACTTCATTTCGAACCAGTGATATAATTTTTTGTTCTGTTCGAGTTCGGTTCCGGTTTAGGCACATACAAAAAAAAGCATGTTTGATTTTGAGTTCAGTGCCAGCCAAAATTGCGGTTTGAGTGTGGTTATAAGTTTGGATTCAATTCTACGACCCAAGTTCGACTACTCTTGCTATATGCGATGGCACATCTTTTTTAGAATTATTGCTAGGCGTAAACGTGATGTTCACCTACTATCAAACTCCTACTTTATAAAACAATGTGGCCCTTTTGTTACCCAATGCCCATTGCCCGCCTAAGGCAAGTGTGACAACAAATGAGCGGGGAAAGTGGGAAATATGATGTACCTTTCCGAATGTGCTGACAAAGCGCGTACATTAATAAGAGCAAAGCCGCTGCCTTTAATAATGGCATAGCTTGCAAACAAAAGCTGACGTTAATATTTTGTAGGCATTTTTTGGTAATGACTTGATATGGTGTTCTTGTGTGGTTATTTATTCATTTATATTGTATTGCTTAATTAGGCTGATTGATTCAGTCATGGTTAATTTCAAAACTTGCGGAGAAAGAGGGTTCTCTTTCGGAAAAATTATTGCTTAGTGAACTTCAACCCCCCCCCCCCCGACTTCCTATTTCTTTGAATTCTTTTGTAATAGAAGTAACGACGACGCAAATTAGATAGTCAGAGCAGAATAGAAAGCGGTAATCCAAACAACGAGAAAAAAGATTGGCTGAAGTTTACTTCTCGTAAGCCCAATTATCACGAACAAAATATATGATTGGCTTTGTTTCGCAAAGACTGTGCCCCAGAGATCAAAATTTAGTTGTGGGTACGCGTTTGTGAAAGAGTCTCCAGGGAATGCTAACGGAGTTACAAGCGTCTCATAATAGAAACAAGGTCTTCGTTACTTTCACTTGTCTAGTCGTCTTTCCACCTCCTCATCACGCGAGACAATACAGCAGGGAGCAAGCACTTTTGATAGTTGGCCAGCAGGTTTTTGTTGAACCAATTGACAACGTCTGTTGCTGGAGTATTCAACTATTTGAACAGGTGACGTTTGTTGCAAGACAGCGTCTGTTGGTGGGTTTTTACTTCCACCTATATAGTCAAGTAGTACAGCAGCAGTGATGCCTCGAGCGAACGCAGCTGGACGCCTTCCAGCAGTAAATCATATGACATGACGTGATGCTTGCTACACACAGAACCGGCGGCTCAAGGCCAATGTGACGTGATAAATGACTTTAGGAGACAAGGAGTAGTCGCACTGTCGCTCTATTATTTCAAGAGTGCCCCGCCATGGTGGTCTAGTGGCTAAGGTACTCGGCTTCTGACCCGTGGGTCACGAGATTGAATCCCGGCTGCAGCGGCTGCATTTTCGATGCAGGTGAAAATGCTGTCCCGTGTGCTCTGGTTTGGGTGCACGTTAAAGAAATTCAGGTGGTCGACATTTCTGTAGCCCTCCACTACGGCGTCTCTCGTAATCATATGGTGGTTTTGAGACGCTAAACCCCACAAATCAATCCAGTACCTAAGACTACGTATAACTCATAACCATACTCGCTTAAAGGACTGTCTACCACTCGGAAAAATCATTCTGATTGTGGTGCAACTGAAAAGATTGTTCCTCACATAGACGGCAACAAGCATGCTTCGTGCCAAAAAAAAAAGGAATTATAATTTCAACTTGATGTTGAAAGTCCACGTTGAATGATGTCGAATGTATATGTCGAGTGATGTTGAACGTAGTCAATTTGACACTTTATTGGTAGGACCAGAAATCCGCGCCGGAAAAATTATTTTATGTAAAAACATACATGTATAACTTTAAGTTGTATTTTATGCACTTGAGGCTGCTTTAGGTTGCGCAAGAGTAATTTTTGCTTTTTTTTTTTCTGACGCGTTCAAATAGCCTCTTGGTGGTGCTGTCGGCGGTGTGTTCGCTTGCCTGCATGTCTGCCTCCGAACGGTGAAAAACGCGAGCATGGCGCCCGCCGCCGCTCTTGAGAACAAGGAAAATGTGTGTGCCTGCCTAAAACAACCACTATGGTGTTGGTTTTATTAATAAACAAAACCTGATGAAGCCTGTAAAAAGCACGCGCGATTTCAGTTTTCTACTTTCACCGGCACAGGCAAATTATGTATTCGATAGAAGGAGACAGAACGCAGACAGAAAAAATTTATTTTGAAAATTTTACGCACTTTCTGGCGAAATCGCTGCAAGATTAGACACCTCACATAATACGCTTTTTATTGCGCCACAAAACAGGAGAGCAATGAAGGACCTCATTCAGTTCCTTCAAGTATTATTCATAAAGAAAAGGGGCAAGTCTAGAAACGAAAACACGTGTCTCGCGTAACATTAGACTTCTTTTACACGCCAATATAACTGTGACATTGAGTACATAGACTCGACGAACACGGATCACATAAGTGTTGCGTAAAATGTGCTAATATGTTCGCATATTATCACACGGGCGTCGCTAATAAAATAACTATTAGCTTAGCCATACATCTTCGCGCTCGGCACTCTCACGCTGAGTAACACAAAAAATCCGCACTCCACGCTTTGCCATTTGAACGGCGACTTTATGTAGTTTGGTAACCTTGATGTTATCAGGTGTTTAATCACACTATTGCCACATGTGTCAGACGGTGGAAATGGTAACGCAAGCTCGCCAGCTAATGTACCACGCAGTACTCGGGCGCCAACCATTCGTAAGGGCGTTTCGTATGCTTCACTATCGGATAATGCCCCGTGTCACCACAACGCAGTACTAGTGACCAAAGAAAATTTCCGTGTTGCGCGTCTGGGATTTTTCCATAGAGGGCCCGTAAACAGGCTCCGACTTTTTTTTTACACCCCCCATAAAAGCTCGGCAATTCGCAGATTAGACCACAGTGATGACGTTTTCTGAATATTACACTGCTGCGTGCCTCGCAGAGCCTCTATTTCAAAAAACATTCCCGCGTATTTTTTTCGACGTCTGACTAACCCCCTGGCACGCGCAGGGACGTCAACTCGGTGATCGGCGACGTGAGGTAGCACCCAGCTCGCCGATTGGTTTAAATCAGGTGTAGAAAAACAGTAGTGAAGTCAACGTCAGTTCCTGTTCCCACTCACAGTAACGAAATTGCTCCTTGTTTCTTGGCGCTGCGGTGAAAGAACCAGCCTCGCAGTTGTCGCATGCACGTGTACACTCCTCACTCAACTACAGCGCCTGTGCGCACGTACGAGCGTACTTCGCCCTTGACATGAGCAACACGGGTAAAAAGCGTTGCTCTGTCGTCGGCTGCAAATCGAGCGACTGGGCAGCGAAGAAACATCGGTACCGGCTGCCTCAAGATGGGGCCCTGCGCGCTGCATGGCTGAAGCGAATCGGCCATCCAGCGATGTATGTTGGGGACTTGATCGTTCGTGGTCGACACTTCGCACCTGACGCTTACACGGTTGAAAAACGGCTGATGCGGCAAACGGTGAACAAACAACCACTCTTCGCAGGAAGCGGAAGTGCGTTGCGACTGATCGATTTCGCCGATGACGTCAATCGCTGACGCGATGTAAGCGATAGACGCCCCTTCTCCCTTCATGGAAGGGAGAAGGGGGCAAGGCCGCGCGAAAATTTGAAACCAGCTTTGACCAATGTTCTAATCCATGTAACTTGCTTATATAGCACATATTCGCAAAATTAATGTGGCATGTTTTCGAAAAAAACTGTACATTTATCGCTTTTTAATAGTTTTTGGACCTCAGAGCTGTTTACTAGCCCTTTAATGGCAGCTTGAATAATAGGAAGCTGATTCCATCGGTTTTTGGTTTGCTGTCCTGAGAGCTTCTCAACGTTAACTATGTGTATGATGGGTACAGTCGCATAGTCTCCAAAATAGCGTACAACGCGGCTCGGTCAGCTTTTCATACCACGCTTCATCGTGGGCCCCGCGTGGCAATTTGGTTATTGTAATGCGCGTCCTCTTCCACAGAAGCAGACTTCGCGCACATTTTTCGAGCGACATATTGCTTGTACAAGTATACGAGAGAAAAAACGAAAAGGGTATCTGTATGTATTTGTTATCGTTTATCTATACAATATAATATATCATAATACACTTTAAAACAATTTACTTGGCTTCGTCGACATGTCTGGTTAGAGGTAAACGTTCTGCACACCTAACTCCGCTGCTGCGAGCGTCTCTATCCGCAATGGCGCGTCCTCGTTGCGGGAGAGCGGCAACCAGCCCCGCCTGGTTGCCGTTCGTGACTGCGGCAGCTAAGCGTAGGTTGCACCGCTCAGCACCGCTTTCCAAAAGAAACAAAATCTTAATGCGTGAGAATGGCTTTCAGTCGAAATAACAACTCTTACGCGACTGGATGCCATAATATGATCGACTCCAATAAGGCCTAAAGGCGAGACAAATTAAACGCGAGGATGGGTGCATTTTTCTCCCGTCTTGGCTTCTTATGGCCAGCTTTTTGAACTATGTGTAAACGAGCCCACCTTTCGACGTTTGCTCAATTCATGATATGAACACCTAATGAAAGTCAGCGGGGACAAAGATTTACACCGTGGCAACGCGGCTTGCCGTGAGAACCATCGCGCCAAACTATACGAATAGCGCCATGTGTTTTCTTTTTGTGTATGTGTGTGTGTGTGAAAGGAAATTATTCACATTTATTTTGTGTTGCTAACAAGGATTGAACACTTGTACAGATTTATCAGCGTAGTACCCTTTCGAGTAAAATGAGGGCTTTTGGTATAAATTAAGGGGGTAAATATGTACACCTACACTGTAAACAGAAATAAGCCGCGATGGGAGTGAATGACTTGTCCTCTAGCACACGCCCCCATAGGGATTTTATAAACACCGTGCGGAGAGAGTAAAAAATTTACTCCCCATCTGTAGGGGGTTTTTGTTTACATCCATTGGGGAACATTTTCGGGTAAGTATGGGAGTAAATTTTTACATCAACCGAAAAAAAATTACGTCAGCAGCCGTACCATGCACAAGCGTAACATTAATTGCATTACCTTCGAAGCGCACAATAATGGTTACAGTACACAAACTTACAAACAACGTTCACGTAATGTTACAACACTCACACTCACCACAGCTTGCCACCCGCGCTGCACACCTACGATTCAGTCAATGGGTCCATAGGTACCATATTTTGACCACCCATGGAGCTCTGAAGGGACCCTACTTTTGCTAATAGTTACGCAACAAACACCCACGGCGTAGATATTAAGTTGCGGTGGCCTGATGTATGCAGTTCAACACACATGCCTTTTATCCTAAGCCTGCGTAATATTAAATAATTTTTAACTATAGCGAAAGGGTTTTATCAGTTGGTGCTCCGTCGTACGGGCGTAATTTGCATTAGCAGTGGTGTTTGTAAATCCGTAAAATGCTTTGAATCATACACAAAGTCTAAGCGGCCTTGAATGAACACATCAACGAGGCACATTCAGGAGCACCAGCGATGAACCGAGGTAGACCGCCGGAGGTAGACCACCGGCACGGTGATTCGATGAAAGACAGCTGGCGATCACTAAATTCTTGCTGATGTGCAGTTTACGTCTCGTTATTTTTCCCATGCACAGAAATGAGTGTCCACTATTTACGCAGTTTAAGCTACGGAGCGATAGACTTAAACGAACGAGACGTTTCGCAGTCGTGGTTCCTGTTGATCGCGTGCATTGCGTTGGCATGCATGCCGTACGCTTTTTCTGTGTGTCTTCGCCTCGTTCGGGGCACGCCTTCGAGCTTTCATTTGACAGCTGCGGTCGCAAGGCGCAGAAGACTGGTATTCATCCCAGCAGCCTTTATTTTTTGTAAAACACATTATTTGCCTCACCGGTAGTCGGTACTAGCTCGTAGAAATCGCCACGGCAGCCGGCGCGAAGTGCGAACTCGCTACGACGCCGGCTTGATAACGGCGGCATAGCGAGGCCTTCTTACCGCTTAGATGTTGCAGCCGATGAAATACCGGTGACACTCCGAGAAGCCACCATCGGCGGAGACGGAGCGAGCGCGTCGCCGGCGCAACTCTCACGCCGGTTGCCGGCCAGCCTGCCGTGGTCGAGCGAAGCCTACTTCGGACCACTTCTAAGTTTTACGGTCAAACTCAAGGAGCAATCACTGACGATCGTAACAGCTTATTTTTGCTACCATTAAATTATTCTTCAAAATATTTTGTAACTCGGCCCTTTGAAACGCGGCATTCCCGGCGATTCGTTCAGGTATCGCACCGATGTCCAGCGTGGTTCAACGGGGCGAAATTTATTGAAATTTTCACAGTAAACACCACCCGGTCGTTGCAATTCTTAGCTGCACTTATAATTTTGTGTCCTGTCGACAGACGCTCTCACGGTCTGCCACGTAAAACACTGGTGTTTCACACTGACTTGCCCATACATACACACAAACACACACACTCACGCAGGTCACGTCAAAAAGGGTTTTTTTTTTTTAATTCCCATAGGGAGTTTGTAACCACGGGACCTGAAACCCCCTGGGATGTTTAACAAATCCATGTCGTTCATAAACTCTGTCATTTCGCAGGGGGCATTTTACGACAACATGTGCCGAGTTCACTCCCTACCAGGGAGGAAATAATTGGGGCAGGGGTGTTTTGTGGGCTCATGTGCTGGAGTAACTCCCGTCTCGACTAACTTTTGCTTACAATGTAGTGATGTTTTGGTGCGGTCAGCGTGCAAGTAAAAAATTAATGTAGCTCTTTCAACGACTGCGGTTCGTTGAAGATGTAACATAAACTTGAACTAATTTTATTCATTATCATGACTCCATCAAAGCAATTGGAGAAAGAGTATGTTTGTTTTTCCGCTCGACTATTATTACCCGTTTCTTTCCTGAGTTTCCGGGGATATTCATACCACTGAAAGACCTTTTTCGTTTTAACGTGATAGCGTTAGAGAGCTCGTGTCGCATAAATTCCGGCGTCGGCGTCGGCACCGTTGGTTGTGAGCGAACAATCGTCCATGAGCGAAAACTCAAGAAAGAAGCAAATAATGTAAACTATAACATTTTCGGCCCCGTATAGGATCGAACCCGGGCCGCTCACGTGGCCAGCAGGTGTCATACAACAAAACCACGATGTCACTTGCAGCTGCTATGAAAAAAAAACACTACATAAATGCCACGTAGTGGAAGGAGGCTCCTTAACCCATTTTGTTCCACGGTTGTCACGACAAAAACGAGCTCATTCGGTGATTTGTCGACACGTTTCGAAGGCCATCAAACTACGTCGAAAAAGACCGGCATATTGCAGCCATCGCCGCTAAAAACAAGCAAAAACTTTCAAACAGCTTTGAAAAATAGGGTTCCTCGATGAACGCCCCCCTTTGTAAGGTGGAGTCACTCTTTGAAGGGGTAAGTGCCACCCTCCGATCAGCGGCCGCCAATCGGCTCCCCACGTCTGGTCGCGGCTGGTTGAGTAGATACGTGCACGGCGTTTTTCCGGACAAAATGCTCAAGCGTTGCGTGCCACTGCCAACAAACCACTCGCGAAATGGCTATAAAATTTTCACATTTCCGATAGATCCGAAAAAGCAACTCTTGCGGCTTTTTCGGATCTGTGGCAACTCACGGATCGTTCGTGTTTGTGCAGTGTAAGTTATGCCATTTCAGCCTCCCGATAGTGATAACTTGAAACGCTGTCATACGGGTACATTTGATCGCGATCGAGCCTGATGCTACTAGACCGTTATAGTTTATGGTTAACGTGATGGCGAATGTTAAGGGAAAGACGTTACCGTGCAGCAAACGTTCGTTGTGGAGAGCGTCTTATAGTTTAGCGGGATAGCGTTTACGTGGTTTACATGTCCCAGCTGAGACGGTGGCGCCACCTATCGAATGATAATAAGTTTAAGACAGTGAAAAGAAAAAGAAAACGAGAATGTTTGCCTACACCACCACGCTATATGCGTTGTTGCAAGTTTATCTTACTAATAATAAACGCAAATAAATATGAACCACGCACCAAACGCGAAAAATTTATGTTGCTGATTTGCTTACATCGATCTTGTAGTTAGGCCTATAGACGTGTTTGGAATGGAAAGCCATCTCAAAAACTATGCCAACTTTTTCGCAATACTCTGTTGTCGAAACTAACTGAAGGCAAGCGAAGCCACTTTAAACAGTCGTTTGCTGCGAACAAGGTGAATCTTTCAACAATTACGCCAAAATCACTTCGAAGCGTGTGTCCGAGAGCGCCGCCATGTTTACGTACACTACGTACACCTACGCAACCATGCTAACGTCAAATCGATAATCGAAAAAAATACCGCCCGTACGGTAAGCGGTACGACTAACGTACGCGTCTGCGCATGCGCACTTCGATGCCGGTATCACGGTACGCCCAGTATCCCGGTATATTCTTGGTATACTATAGCTGTTTACTGACTCTTACGCCCGCTGCAGAAGGGCACCTATCACCGTTTAGAAATTTGATCCCGATCGGGCTTATTCGCGATCAGTAGTGCACCGGGTGCAATATGCACGTTCATTTGCATGCTTTAACAAGTTCATTTCGAATAGCGCAAAATGCGTGGTTCCTAACCGCTTGTTGTACACAAGCTGGAATTGCACGAAGATGTGCGCATACGTTGTGGACTTGTTGCTACCGGCGCATTCAAGTATTTGTTTTTTGTAATATCAAGGTGGAAAGATGGGCATGTTGGTATTCAATGTTTAAGAAGGGTAAGAGCGCACTGAATACGAATACACAAAGAAAGGACACACACACACACACACACACACACATAGCGCTATAATATCATATTGAATATCACGCATCCTGTCAGCTAATTATCAAAGAATACTTTCTCACTGTCCCTGTTTTTTTAAGAAACAGACACTCTTTCACTTCTTCCTTAATAACGAATTGGCTTCACCTGCAGCAACCCGCCGGCCGGCGATCCGCTGGCCGGGTTGGTGAGGCCAAAAGCGCTTTGACCGGCACAAGATTTATGATGGCACAGAGCATAGACGAATAACAAAGGAAGACTGAACAACACGTGCACTGGCTCATAACTAGTTGCTTTATGCAAGCGAAACAAAAAAGCAAACGAAAGAAAGAAGAAGAAAAACATGTGCGCGCAATATATATATATATATATATATATATATATATATATATATATATATATATATATATATATATATAGCATTATCTTGCACATACGTCTACTTGCAATCTAGTAATGCAATTGACGGTGTGCTAACACACACGTCACCATTTTTGTTTGGAAACGGAGTTTGTATGGCGAAATTGTGGTGTGCAACTGTAGGCGGCACAGTGGGCGGGGACAAAGGAGAGAACGCTGCATTCTTTGAAGAGCCAAGGTGCTCACCCAGGTAAATTTTGAGGCAGCGTTCCGTTTTCCCGGGCCTCCATAAATTTTACCACATGACAGCGGAATGAAATAGACTTTGTTGATCTTGTTTCATAGACGGCAGCCCAGCATTTAGTGTTTGCATTTTGCTTGATATGTTATCGGCTAAACGAATATAGTTGTCGAGGTTTTTTGGCTGTTTGTATATTTTTTTGTTGTAATGTTGAAGGCTGCGTTATCTCTGCTTTTTTTTAAACTAACGTCGCGAAAGGAACCCACCCGTCACGGCCTTACCAATGCGCCTACAAGCCGCCGAATATGCTCGTTTTTCTCGCCGAATCCTGGCAAACAAAGTCAAGCAGAATTTACCAAGACTTTGCTCAGTGTGCAAGTCACAGGAAAAGAAGTTTGGGAGCAGATGGAAGTGTAAAAAATGTGAAGTTGCTGTTCACACAGCCGTGTGTTTTTTTTTTCAGAATCGAAACTTTTTCACACTCGAAAATCATACTGAAGCACCTGTTGCAGCCAGGCGCTTTTGAGCTAACAAAATAAGGTTTGTTTTTGCACTCTTGTGGAACAGCTTTTACACTTTTGTGTAAGGCATACAACCCCCAGATGCATTGAAAGGTCATGGGACTTGGGTGCGTGTGTTCGACATCTTATTTTATATAAATAGTTAACGACGACTCGAAGAAGATGCTAACTGAAAGTGTTAACGTGGCTGACGTGGAAGGTAGCTTTCTGTCGAGAGCAACTATAACTTCTAATCGCTTTAAAAGTAAAAATTAGAGAATATAAATTGGGCACTTGCAAACTCCCGATGCGATAACTTTGTATTTCTCTCATTTGGTTTGAGTACCACACGTTTTGACACAACAAACTCTGTATGCATCTGCGCGACATTCGTTGGCTGGTCATCGTGGCTGTAGGTGGCTTGCGAAGAGGGCATCGTAATGGTTGTCTCCACCCGACGTGATTGTCTCCACCCTCCAAGACAGAGGAGGGTGCGCACGCATCAAAGAACCCTACTAAAATAGGCAACTATGTCTATCCAGCGGAAAACATATCATGCATTTCCAGAGGCGTTGATCAAGCAAACAGCAAGCGTGAGATAATGTGCTGCCATCTGTGAGGCATTGTGAGACTCTTTATGCCCCTAAAAGGAAATGCCATTTCAACAAACCACACCCCTTGCATAGATTTATAGCTTTCCATTCTCACGACACCATTAAATGAGTGCAGTACTGTAGTTGCCATTTCACCGACCATAAGGCGATGCTTATTGCGGTTGGCCGGAAGATGTCTCTAGACGAACAAGTCGAACAGTTGGCAGATAACTAATGCAATACGGATGGCAGAATGTGACCATTTACGAATACAAGTGTCACGCCTACGCGTAGTTTATAATACTGAACCATGTGACTATATCACTGTAAAATAATTTCATGAAGTTGTTATAAAAGTAGTGCTAAATAGATCTAAAACCTGTACCATTGTACCATTACTATAGATACGTCGCACTTTGTGTGTGTGTGTGTGTGTGTGTGTGTGTGTGTGTGTGTGTGTGTGTGTGTGTGTGTGTGTGTGTGTGCAACAAAACATATTATTAAGTATGCACTTAGAGGTTGAAGGGCACACTAGGGGCCGGATTTTGCTAGCGCGTTCAACTCTTAAAGGCGAAGCTTAAAAGTCCCTTTTTTTTTTTTTTTGCTCAGGGAGGTTGGGTGTGGCGCGGGAGAAGCATTTCAGTGATTTTGCTGTGGTGCCTGGTGCACATTAGAGCAAGTGTATTCACGGCAAGCACCTGGGGTATTCATAAACGCGAGTCGCAATGTTATGCTTTTGTTATTTGAGGTCAACTACTGGGAGATGTGCAAACGTTGCGTCGATATTAATTGTGGCCGTTCGCTGATGCAAGCTTGACACGAGTTCACTGAAGCGCGTGCTAACGTCGTTAGTGCACAATATCGTGCATGCCAACTGACAGCGCCTGCATATTTGTTGCCCCCAGAGATGCAAAGATCGATGCAGAAATTCTACACGCAGGTTGACGCTAAGCCGAGCTCAAACATGCCATCATAAAATACACAGCAGAGTGCATATGCCTAGGCGAGAGCTGCCAAGTCAAAAACAAAAAAAAGCCAAATACAGTAGAGGACCGTAAAACTTCGCCTTTAGGAGTTTAACGCGATAGCGATATCCTGTTCCTCGTGCGTACTTCAAACACTTACTGCATGAAACCTTTTTGGACTTGCTATGCACCCACTTCGTGGACTTAAGGGAATAGGCGCAGTAGCGTGTGTGGCTTTTGTAGTGGGTGACCGGCTTTAAACCAAGGAGTCATTATGATAATCACGTGCTCTGACGCCCACTGGTATGGGACACTTGTACACCATTTTTACTGCAATATTTCATGTTGCATTGTGAAGCTTGTGTACAGGATGCGTGTGTTCTGTAAAACACGAAAGCTACTTTCACTGAATTGTGATGTGTTTCACTGAGCAGAGGAAGTTCTTTTCATTGTATTCACTAACAAAGGCATGGTCCATTGGTAAAATATCCGCTTGCCACGCAAACGACAAATTATTTTGTTTGCATCGTTCTGAATTTTTCGGCCACGCATAGGATGATTTTTCGCTCACAACCAATGCCGCCGACGCTGGAATTACAACGATACGAGCTCTTTAATGCTATTGCGTTAAAAGGTATAACTAACTTAAGCAAAGCGTAGTAAAAATAGCCCAAAACACCCTCGCGTGCATAAAAACCACGTTCACATTTCGTTTTCATTAACTCAATGTAAAAACATTCCCACGAACTTTGCAAGTACGTACAGCGAAAACGCTTCAAAACAAATATTACTAGAAATTCAGCATTAATTATTGACATTACCAAATAGTTTCTCATAATAAAGAAGGCTTTGCACTGAGTGCCAAAATAACTCTCTTTTCGCGCATCTTGCAGGGATTTCCTTATCATGACTTCAAGTTGCGACACAACCGAAAAAATAAGAGTGCAGCATTAGGAGCGCGCTCACAATTACTGTTACTGGCAATGTCTACAATAAAATGTAGCCAACATTGTAATAATTTTTTCCGTGATGGCGAATCCAGAGTGGCAGTTCATACCAATATAGTCTAAAAAATTTACAACCACTTCGTTGGATATTATGGAAGTGTTGATTTTTATAGGAGTTGTTTTGACATTTTGAAGACAGAACCATAAAGAGCTAGGACTCGAGTGACAGCAAAAGCTGACAATGGTTAGTGATCACTTATGTTGGCCCCTACGCTTCTTGCGTCCTGGTTTCCCAGCGCTCGCTTCAAAATGTGGGATAACCGCAGAGCGGCCTGGATACGGAGCACTTTTAATTCCAGTTCACTGCGAATAGTCGTTTAAGGCAGCGTTCAGCGTTAGGTGGCATGCAGGACGAGGTCCCATGCAACAGTTCTAGCTGAATCCCAGCCAGATACCCAAAAGCATTTTCTTGTGTGCGTCAGGACTGCTTGACTGCTAGTTTATAAACGTGCAGCTTTTTGCGTTTATATTGTTAGCACCACTCGTGACCTTTACCTCTACTTAGGCCACAGAGCCCTCTTTTCATTAAAGGTCTTAATATGATTACTCAAAATGACCTTTACCTCTACTTAGGCCACAGAGCCCTCTTTTCATTAAAGGTCTTAATATGATTATTCAAAATGACCTTTACCTCTACTTAGGCCACAGAGCCCTCTTTTCATTAAAGGTCTTAATATGATTATTCAAAATGACCTTTACCTCTACTTAGGCCACAGAGCCCTCTTTTCATTAAAGGTCTTAATATGATTATTCAAAATGACCTTTACCTCTACTTAGGCCACAGAGCCCTCTTTTCATTAAAGGTCTTAATATGATTATTCAAAATGACCTTTACCTCTACTTAGGCCACAGAGCCCTCTTTTCATTAAAGGTCTTAATATGATTATTCAAAATGACCTTTACCTCTACTTAGGCCACAGAGCCCTCTTTTCATTAAAGGTCTTAATATGATTATTCAAAATGACCTTTACCTCTACTTAGGCCACAGAGCCCTCTTTTCATTAAAGGTCTTAATATGATTATTCAAAATGACCTTTACCTCTACTTAGGCCACAGAGCCCTCTTTTCATTAAAGGTCTTAATATGATTATTCAAAATGACCTTTACCTCTACTTAGGCCACAGAGCCCTCTTTTCATTAAAGGTCTTAATATGATTATTCAAAATGACTTTTACCTCTACTTAGGCCACAGAGCCCTCTTTTCATTAAAGGTCTTAATATGATTATTCAAAATGACCTTTACCTCTACTTAGGCCACAGAGCCCTCTTTTCATTAAAGGTCTTAATATGATTATTCAAAATGACCTTTACCTCTACTTAGGCCACAGAGCCCTCTTTTCATTAAAGGTCTTAATATGATTATTCAAAATGACCTTTACCTCTACTTAGGCCACAGAGCCCTCTTTTCATTAAAGGTCTTAATATGATTATTCAAAATGACCTTTACCTCTACTTAGGCCACAGAGCCCTCTTTTCATTAAAGGTCTTAATATGATTATTCAAAATGACCTTTACCTCTACTTAGGCCACAGAGCCCTCTTTTCATTAAAGGTCTTAATATGATTATTCAAAGTGCCAAATTAACTTTTAGGAGCTGGAAGCACGCTTTGGGTGATATGTTTTGGCAGCACACGTACCAACACTCACGGCTGCAACGTCAGCAGACATTCAGAATTTGGCTCAAATCTAGGGGACAAGAATGAGCCAAAAAGGAGCCAAGTAGACAAAACGTTTTTTTTTTCTGCCGCCTATTGCCTGAAAATGTAGCCCAAATTGGTGCAAATTAGCCAAACAAAGCAACCATGCCTTAGCCTCCCCCAGGTTCCTTCGAAGGGGAAAGTTATTTCAAACGACGGAAGCAGACGGGCAGGCAATATTACTAGTAGACTCGCCACAGGCAGGCTGCGGAAGACCTTCGATTTGATAGAGTTATGGCGCAAAAAACTGGAAGTGTATCGGTCGTCCTGTTACTGGAGGAAAGCTATAAAAGCAAAATTTTGGGAAAGAAAATAAAGATGAGTAAAACCGGAAAACCTGTAGTAAGTACAGAGGCTTGTGACACGGACTGAGATACGAGTAAATGAGAATACAACACAAAGCACTGTGTGCCTTTTCTTCCCTACCCAAGGCACGAACCCCTGTCAACCTAGATAGTCTTTTTGTTTTCAGGCTCGTATTGCACTTATCGCCTCTCTATAACGAGCCGTTCAAGTGGATTTCCGAGAGGATTAAGCAGTTTTGCGCAGTGCACGATGCTAGAAGTTTTACAAATATACTCACTAGTAAAAGGCCTCTTATACGGGCGCCGGTCGCGCAGAATGCGATCGTGGCATGTATGTAGAGACCCGTCATCCACTGCAGAAAGGCCACCGTCACCAGGAACTTGTCCAGCTCGTTTGCCGAGTCCCAGAGCAGTGCATAGATGGCCATCCCAAGGATCTGGCAGAGAACAGGGTGGAGAGCATTCTTTTATACAGCCCCACTAAATAATAATAATAATAATAATAATAATAATAATAATAATAATAATAATAATAATAATAATAATAATAATAATAATAATAATAATAATCCTGCATTGGCTGCCAAAGCCTCATTTGGCTTGAAGGGAAGAGCTGACAGACAGCAGACCACAGGAACTGATTTGTGTAAAGATGCACAGACGCAGACTTTTATTTTTGTCTATATACAAAATGACGACGCGTGTACAGCAGCGCACGAGCCCCGCCGCTGTGGTCTAGTGGGTACTCAGCTGCTGACCCGCAGGTCGCGGGATCGAATCCAGGCTGCGCCAGCTGCATTTTCGATGGAGGGGAAAATGCTGTACGCCCGTGTGCTCAAATTTGGGTTCACGTTAAAGAACCCCAGGTGGTCGAAATTTCCGGAGCCCCCCACTACGGCGTCTCTCATAATCATATGGTGGTTTTGGTACGTTAAACACAATATATCAGTCAGTCTGCAGTGTATGAAGAGATAAAATTCGATGGAGTCTAAAATGCTGTAGGCCCGTGTGCTCTGAATCGGTTGCACGTAAAGAACCCAGGTGGTGGAAATTTCCGGAGTCTGTCTCTACGGCGTCCCTCATAATTATATGATGGTTTTGGTATGTTAAACCCGACAAATCATTTAGACATAAAACTGATGCTGATACGCCTGACGTCACCTAGTCTTAGATTCGCTGATGCAGTACACACACACAAGTGCGTTGTTGAGTGAACCTCCAGCGTAACTGCTACAGTGGAGACCCTATAACCGCTATAACATCCTTGTTATTGTTGCCAAGGAGGAGTAGGCTAAGCGAGCGCGTCTTTAGCTTCTAGATTCATTTTGCACACCGAAGCGTCCTGACCGAATGATCATATGAGTCAGTAGAACACTGACTTAAACGTACTTCACAAAAGTAGTTTATAATTTAATGTATACATTTATATCGGAAAGCTTCCACAATGTATATTGGGTCTTGTCAATTATAGCACAGTCTAAAGCTTCACGGGGCTTCACGGCACTTGGTGGCACATCTCCAACCGGACGAAAACGTCTGTGGTGAATCAATCAAGACACCTTCATGAAAGTTGCAGTAGTTACCCGTAGGAGTGTCATCAGAGAAAACAGCCACTGAACGCGGAACTCGGGCTAAAGTCACCATCCCGTGGTAAATATCAGAGTTATTTAACACCATGGCCAGTCTAGAGGGAAATGCAACGCGCGTCATATGTACCCTACATCTTGACAATGGTTTTGCTCAAAAGCGTGAAACATGGTTGACAAAATTGCCCTTCTATCGAAATGTGCCGGCCGGCACGAACGCTTAGCATCGCCGCTTAGCAGGTACTTATCGCGTAGTCCACAGTCTTGATGCATTTCATCACTTTACTGCTCTCAGACAGCGATACCACTCCGCTGACCTGGAGTACACTCTACCAAGATAGTGCAAGCACGCTGGGAGAGGAAAGTGTGTGATATAAAAGGCATTGAACAAAGGTGTATATGCGGGCTAGTTGGTATTTCCTTGCAATATTGGTTGTAGCGCCGCGTACGAAATTGTAAGAACAACTGGTTGACAGGAAAGAGGCCTCTTTTCTATCAGCTGCTTCTTCGTACAATTTTGTACGCGGTGCTACACCCGATATTGCAATATAAGGCACATTAGTAGACCCTCTACAGTGAGTGACCGTGGAATTCGACAGCGTGCCCGGCACCCACTTTTGCAGAGCAAGATTTTGTAAATTTGGCTCCCATTGGCAGGACTTTTTTTTACCGTTTGATCCTGCGCTTATTTGACATCAGTTCCGTGACAAAAACACGTCACTGAAACGTTGATGGACCCTGGTATAAAACACTTTCGTGTTAGAAAATACAACTCTAAAAATTTCTCCCTTAACGCGGGAGTCTAGTTAAAATAAGACCTCCTTGTCATGCAATTGGCCTCGAGATCTCGAAACGGCTTCCTCTCGCGTGTGACATCATTTCGCAGACTCCGCTTTCAACCACGCTGCAGGAGCCGCTGCTCTTGTGCGCGGATCGTCTGCATCTGGCGAGAACTTTCTCGAACGAACAGCCTCTCAAGGGTCAACTAACACCCACAACGAAGGTTTACGAGTGAAATTATGAATTTGTTTTAGTAGCGGCCCATTTGACAGGGCCAAGAAAGTGACACTATGTGTTAATGTTCTCGCTCGTCATCTGCAGTTTCCGCCGTGCGATACTAATTAGTTGGGTTGTTTCTTTTGAAATTTCAATAAGCGTGCATTTTTCCAGCATCTACAAGCATGTAGATACAGCTTGCGAAAGGTTGCAGTATCTCATCGACAGCGGGGTGGTGTACGACGCAGGCTACGTTGTTGAATGCGTAGTCGAAGTCGTCACTGGAGATCGCATTACCGTCGCGGCTATTGTCCAGCAAACACAAGGACTTGCGAACCCACCACACAGTGTCCCCGTGGTACAGTACTGCTCTATGCTACACTGTGCTTCGTCTTCCACTGAAAGGGACGTTGGCTTTCACAACAATCCTTAAGAGGAAAGCACGCCTGACCTTCTCCTTATAATATGTTTTCTGCAGTGCAACGATAGTGAATGTTAACACGAAGACATGAGTGAAAATCGCTGATCTATGCCACTCTGGCATTAGGAAACAAAGCACAGCATATTTATGCATAGCAGCTGTTTAAACTGCTGCTTCGGCAGTCAATCAACGATTTGTGGCATTGAATAAAACTGCAAAGCAGCATCAAATTACGAAACTGAAGATAATCATGCTTGGATTGTAGCTGTGGGCGTCAAAAGGGCGCAAGCCCGTGTTGTAACGCAGCAAGAAAAGTCTTGAGGGGCAAGTTCTGGTGCGACTTGGAGAGGGGGCAAGTTCCACCTTATTGTACCCCGGCTAATGCAAATGACCGTAGTTTATCACAGTAATGATTGTTCGGCTAGAGCGACGTCACGAAGTAGTTCACAGTATTACGGTACAGAACCATCGCTTGGGTATCATAATATAACAAATAATTATCACTTATAATATATACCGTGCACAGGTACAGAGATTAACGTGGCAAAGGCAAGCTTGGTGAGTTTGTGTTCATGCATTTAGCGTAATAAAAAGCTTAAGGAGCCTGACCTAAAGTGTCTGCACTGCCTTAGGTGACAAACTTTAGTGAATATGCACTAAAGAGTTACAGCAGGTTTCGCTTACAAATTTATGGTAAGCAGTGCGCCAGGAGTGCACTTGCTTTGATCAGTAAACTACGTATATATGTTCGTACGCCAACCAGATAAAGCCGTAGTCTCAGAGGTCCTGCACTACTCAGCTGCGCTCCCGAGGCGTGCTTAGCCGAGGCGATTCGGAGGCCACGTCGTCGACACCCTGAGGCCTTCGCAGTAGGTTTTGGGACGACACGTCAGTTGGTGTAAGTCGCCGACGCTCGTAGCCTGCGTGCAATGAATGGCTGAAGTACTGGCGAGGTGCTGAAACACGGGTGAAAGCTTACCGAAAAGTGGAGCGTAGGACGGCTATAGCAAAAGTCACTGTCAGCGAGGTGCTTGCTAAACACGGTCGAAGAAGTCGTGGGTCGCTTTCTCTTTCTGAGTTTGACTGTCCACTTCTTCCGCAGCTTCGGATCCTTACAATAGTTGTGAAAGCTAACGCGCTTTTCACAAGTGAGTGATCATATAGAGGCACAGAGCTCTACTCCACCATTGCGCAGTACTCGCCGCGGAGACAAGCGGCCGCAGTTTTGAGAAAAAAAAGTGATGTGCTTTTAATTATATAAGCGTTAGGAACGGCCATCCTTGGTTGTTAGAACAGCGTCGGTAGTCATTACACACAAGATACCCAATGGAATTGCGACTTCGTTTTGCACAGAGCATGGTTTGTCACCCCAACGCCGGGTTGTTTTGATTTACGTTGGTTCGATCTTGGTGATCATTTTATTGCTTCGGTATACTTTTGGTTTTCTATAGGTCAAGAGCGCAAGCAGGTGGTTGGGTTTAGTAAATGACACCGATATCTGTTCTCTAAGCTGTTAAGCATTGTTGTTTCATCCTCACTTGCTTTGCGTGTTTTTATTCCTTCTTTTAGGTACCCACTTTACTTATCACCAAGGCAAGTTAGACATTTTACGCCCTGTGCTTGCTGGCTTCTTATTTTGAAAGCGCAATTTTTGAAGCATAAATATTCGTGACGTTTTGATATCTCAGATCAGTTCACTTTGTGTGATATAGGTGTGTATTATCTTTGCCATTTGGCCCCGCTGCAGGCATGTGTTTTTCTTTTTTGCTTACGGCTTTCAAGGTTAGTTTTCGTCGTCTTATATCTTGTTCTTTTGTGTATTGGTTAATACACGCAGGTTTTGGCGCATAAAAAGGCTTGCTGAAGTGCAAATATTCCCAGTTGAAAGTGAGCGCTCGTCTGTGTTCTGTGTCTCTCCTGTCTTGGTTTAAGCCGCGCTAAACATATCCGAGTATGTAACAACTTGCCCAAGTCAAAGTGCTATTGGCCATATAGAAACCACCGTCTTTGTAAAACTCGCCAAAGAAGCAGTTTAATTGGTTATCTTGTGTGTGTTCACTACCAACGCTGTTCTAACAACCATGTGTATTCACTTTTATCGCTCCTTTCAAAAGCCCAGTGCTTTGTATCTTAAAACTGCAGCCGTTTGTCTCCGCGGCGAGTACTGCACAGTGATGGACTACTGCTCTGTGCCTCTATATGATCACCCACCCATGGAAAGGGCGTTAGCTTTCACCACTACTCTAACGATCCGATGCTGCAGTGTATGAAGTGGATATTAAATCTGGAAAGGGAATGTGCCCCGCGCCTTCATCGACCATGTGCAGCAACCACTTCGCAGACGTTGAGCGACTTTTATTGCGATAGTAATTATCTGGACACTCTCAGCGGAATTTTGCCGCCGGTGTCGGCGTCAATGGCATGTACCGTATATGTATACGTATCTACATATATAAAAACGCAAGAAAAAAAAATCCCGGAAAAATACTTCGGCGCACGGAGCAGAACGTGGGGCCTCCGCGTCGAGAATGCGAGGCTTTAACTACTAAGCCACCAAGGGGTACCTTCTTCAGCGTTTAAACGGCAAGCTATTTATATGTACCACTTACCGCTGTTGACGGGCATCCCCGGAGGGGGGAGACAATCGTGTTTTCAGCATTATCAGCAAGATGGCGCCATGGGTGCGCAGTGGCTCTCAGCTCTCAAGCGTACTTTGGCCCACGGAGAGGAAGAGTGAACGATCTATGGCGGGCCCTTATCTCCCGGTGGGGAGGATTATATTTCGCCCTCGCGTTCCCATAATATCTTTGCTAGGCTCGCCTGCTCGACAATTTATTTCTAGATATAGTACTCGCATCAATTCATGCGTAAGCTTTTTATTAGAGCGGAATACACACGTACTTGTGATAAAATGGTCTTCGCACACTATGGATCCAACATTCGGTACCCAAAGGCTTGTCGCTGCGGCTCTCTTCACAGCTGCGGCCCAGCTCATTTTTCTTTCTTCCTTATATGGGAATCGAGAGATGCGTTTGCCTTTCACGCTCAAGTTGGAGCAGGCAGAATCCTGAATAATCTAAGGCTTACGGCGCATCGGTTCGCCGTCGTCTACTCGCATCGAATTGGAAGCCCGCAGCAGCAGACGGTGCATCTCACAATCCCTCGCTCTTTTACTCATCACCTGTACAGACATGTTTCAAAACACTTTAACGGATTGCCCATAATATATATATATATATATATATATATATATATATATATATATATATATATATATATATATATATATATATATATATATATTGTGGTGAGGAATTCGAAAGGCACTGCCTAATGGGACCATCTCTTGCTCGCGCATTTCTGTCCGTACCGGCTGCCTGCCTACTACCTGGCGTCGCTATTAAACTCCCTTGCAAAGTGGTGGAAGTGTGCTGGGTACTCAAACCTGGAACTTCGAAGCCCGAAGCTGCCCACTGGATTAGCAATGCCTGATCAGACGACCGAGCAAGGTACCACCCTGCAAAGCATGGCCCGATCTCAACTGGTCATCGTACCTACCACCCTGCGCCAACGGGATCCCCCCTTCTTCAGCGGCACCGAGTACCAAGACGTGGAAGATTGGTTGCAGCTGTTCGAAAAAGTGAGTGCCGTCAACAAGTGGGATGACCCCTCGAAATCGGAGTATGTCCCATTTTATCTTAAAGACGTCGCCAGCCTGTGGTTCACAAACCACCGTACTGAATTTGCCACTTGTGCCGCTTTTAAGACTACCCTTGCAGCTGTGTTCGATCGCCCCGCAGTACGTAAGCTGCGTGCTGAACAGCGCCTACGCGGACGAGCACAAAGGCAGGGCGAAAGCTTCACAAGCTATATTGAGGATGTCATCGATTTATGCCGGTTCTTTAACCCTGAGATGACCGAACAAGACAAGATTAGGCATATCTTGAAAGGAATAGACGATGATACCTTTCAAATGTTGCTGGCAAAGCGCCCAAGTACCGTGTCCGAAGTTGTTACCCTGGGCCAGAGTTTGGAAGAGATTCAGAAACAACGTGCGTCAGTTCGGAGGTCGACGACAGCAGACGACTCTCTCGCTGCCCTGGCCATCGGTGGTGGCAGCACTCTGCTGGAGCAGATAAAATACTATGTACGCGAAGAGGTCGCCCGACAGCTTTCGTGTCTTTCGTATCTGCGGACCACCGAAGCGCCAACGAACCGCCTAACGCCGACAATCAGACAGCCTATTCAGGAGCAGGTGTCCGAGGCGTTGCCATTACCTACGTCTGCCTCTCCACCAACACCTGTTGCCGCACCACTAACTTATGCGGCCGTCGCGGCGATGCCTCCACCTCGTATGCCACTGTATACGCCACAACCTGTGCGACCTTCCACCGCGCCGTTTCCACCTACACAGCAGCACGGCGGAAATCCTTGGCGCACTGCTGACAACCGGCCCAAATGTTACTTTTGCGGAATTCCAGGTCACGTTGCACGTCTATGTCGTCGGCGCTTCGCAGTTAATGCACCAAGATACGCTGACTACTCGTATCGGCCTCCATACCACGCGCCTCCCATGCCAACTGAAGTTCACGAACGCGATGCGCAAGTTGCGTCCAGCACCCGAACCTCCGCTTCTCGACGTTCAACTTCCCGCTCGCCTTCCCCTTCAACAAGTCGTCGTTCCGTGTCGCCCATGCGTCGACGACCCACCTCCATTGAGACGGAAAACTAACTGCCGCAGCTCCGGAGGCACGAGCTGCGTCATCGTCTAATCGTTCAAGTCCTCGCCTGTCTCCCGCCAGTCTTATCGATGTAATTGTCGAAGGTGTACGAACACTTGCACTCATCGATACCAGTGCCGCGATATCTGTGATTAGTCAAAGACTCTACCGCTCTCTTCGTAAAGTGACGATGCTTTCTCCCGTAGTTTCTCTTAGCACTGCGAGCGCCCAACAAATTGAGCCCATCGCGGCATGTACGGCAAAAGTGGTTATTCGAGACGTGTTGTACATCATTGAGTTTCACGTGTTGGCTTCATGTTCCCACGATGTCATCCTAGGATGGGATTTTTTATCACGTAATCACGCCGTCGTGGACGGCGCTCGGGCCGAAGTGGAGCTGTTACCGTTTCGTGATGCGCCTTCTGTTGATGCGGCCGCATCTAGTGTGGCTAACCTTGTCGTCGCGACGGACATAGACATTCCTCCTTTCAGCGCCCAGTTTGTCCCTGCCTGCTGCACTTCACTTTCTGACGCTACCGTCCTATTCGCACCATCTGACATCTTCGGTAGCCGCCACCACACATCGCTGTCATTCGCCGTTCTTGCGCTTTGTCAAGACACTACCGGAATATTTATTTCCAATCCGAACTCGTGCCCCCTCAGTTTCGCCGCAACGAGACGCTCGGCCACATTCAGCTTATCGATGAAGGTACTATCGTGCCTGCCGATTTCTTCGACACCAAGCCGAATATGGAGCAGAACGCGTTGGTTCCTCACTTTGCCTCGAACAGCGTGTCGTCCGATGCATTTCACAGTTCTATTAACAGCCATCTCGCCCCGGCTCAACGAGAGCAGCTTGTTACCCTGTTGCACAAATTCAGGCGTTCGTTTGACTTTCCCCAAGCGGTGCTAGGAAGAACAAACACCGTTGTGCACACGATTGACACAGGGAAGAGTACTCCTTTGCGCCAGCGCCCCTATCGCGTGTCCCCGGCGGAGCGTCGCGTAATCGCAGAACAAGTAGATGACATGCTACAGCGTGGAGTCATCAAGCCTTCTTGTAGTCCTTGGTCTTCACCAGTTGTACTCGTCAAAAAAAGGATGGTTCAATCCGGTTCTGCGTAGACTACAGGCGCCTAAACAACATTACGAGGAAAGATGTTTACCCTCTTCCCCGCACAGACGACGCTCTCGATTGTCTCCAAGGTGCAGAATTCTTTTCCTCACTTGACCTTCGCTCAGGTTATTGGCAGGTCCCAATGGCTGAGTCTGATCGTCCAAAAACGGCGTTTGTCACACCGGATGGTCTCTATGAATTTACCGTAATGCCATTCGGTCTCTGCAATGCGCCCGCCACATTCGAGCGAATGATGGACAGCATTTTACGTGGCCTCAAATGGAACATTTGATTGTGCTATCTTGATGATGTTGTGGTCTTTTCACTCGATTTCACTTCGCATCTCACTCGTCTGCGTAAAATTCTACAGTGCCTTACAAACGCCAGGCTTCAGCTTAACCTGAAGAAATGTCACTTCGGGGTGAAACAACTCACCATACTTGGTCATGTCGTCTCGAAAGCTGGCATCCTTCCCGACCCTGACAAGCTTCGTGCTGTTGCCGAATTTTCTAAGCCGACTACAGTTAAAGAATTACGGAGCTTTGTGGGCCTGTGCTCCTATTTTCGTCGGTTTGTCCGAAACTTTGCTTCCATCATCGCTCCGCTCACCAAACTCCTTGCTGGCCCTGCAGATCTTTCGAATTGGACAGCAGCCTGTGACGAATCCTTCGCAACACTGCGCCAACTCCTTACCTCACCACCCGTACTGCGTCATTACGACCCTACTGCGCCGACCGAAGTACACACGGATGCAAGTGGCGTCGGCCTTGGTGCAGTGCTCGCGCAACGCAAACAAGGTTTTACGGAGTATGTGGTCGCCTATGCCATCCGCGCCCTCACTAAGGCAGAAGCCAACTATTCTGTTACGGAAAAAGAGTGCCTGGCGATTGTGTGGGCGTTAAACAAGTTTCGCCCCTATTTGTACGGCCAAACGTTTGATGTGGTAACTGACCATCACGCACTCTGTTGGTTGGCTTCACTGAAAGATCCTTCTGGTCGCCTCAGACGCTGGGCACTACGCCTCCAGGAATTCGGCATACACGTCGTCTACCGATCGGGGCGAAAGCACTCTGACGCAGATGAGGTTTCTCAATCACCCGTGAAATCTGATAATATGGAAATATCAGCCATTGACCTTCCCCTCTCTGCCGTCAGCGTCACAGACATGTCATCCCAACAGCGGCAAGACCCTTGGATTGCCTCGCTCTTGAATATGCTTTCTGACGCATCAACTTCCGGTTACCCGCGTGCTCTTCGCCGCCAAGCAACACATTTCGCCATACGGGATGGCCTGTTATACCGTCGCCACTACCAAGTGGTGGGTCGTAGATGGCTGCTAGTCATACCCAGCCATATGCGGTCTGATATCTGCGAATATTTTCATGCTGAGCCGCAACACGCACACGCCGGTGCGCTAAAAACGTATGAGCGGATCCGCCAACGTTACTACTGGCGGGGTATGTACACGTTTGTGCGCAAACACATTCGCTCATGTTCCCTGTGTCAGCAGCGCAAGACATTTCCTCATTCAGCCGGTCAACTGCAGCCTTTACCATGTCCTGCACGCCCATTTGACCGTGTTGGGATTGACCTATACGGCTCACTACCGTGCTCTGTTGGTGGTAATCGATGGGTGATTGTGGCTGCCGACCATCTGACAAGGTACGCCGAAACGGCAGCGCTACCTTCGGCTGGTGCTCGTGACGTTGGAACCTTCATCTTGCACCGGTTTGTTCTTCGTCATGGTGCACCACGCGAGCTCCTGAGTGACAGAGGTCACGTATTTTTGTCCAAAGTTCTGCAGCAGCTCCTACAGTCATGCCGTACGGTACATCGCACATCAACAGCCTACCACCCTCAGACGAACGGCCTAACGGAACGTTTCAATAGAACCCTCGGAGACATGCTCGCTATGTATATTGATTCCGACCACTCCAATTGGGACGTTGTCCTTCCTTTCGTGACGTATGCCGACAATACGGCGATTCAATCAACAACGGGCTTTTCTCCATTTTTTCTTTTATATGGTCGTGACCCATGCAGCACACTCGACACAATTCTGCCATACAATCCTGATGCCTCCGAGTTCAGCCCCGTTTCTAAAATGGCCGCACATGCCGAAGAGTGTCGTCAGCTAGCAAGGTCCTTCACAGCAGATAATCAAGCCCTCCAAAAAGATCGCCACGACCGTGATCTTGTTCAGGACACTTTCGCCGTTGGTTCTCTCGTGTGGCTCCGACTGCCTTTCCACTCTCCTGGCCTGACTCCCAAGTTTGCACTGAAGTATACTGGCCCTTACTGCGTCATACAGCACCCTTTTTCTGTCACCTATGTGATTGAACTGCTCAAGCCGTCCACGGACAAGCGCCGCCTTGGTCGTGAGACGGTCCACGTCAGTCGCCTCAAGCCCTGCTACGACCCTCCTGTTCTCTTGTCACCTTGAGTCGCCAGGATGGCTCGTCTTTGTCGCCGGGGTATTGTAGTGGGGAATTCGCAAGGCACTGCCCATAGGACCATCTCTCTCTGAGTGCGAAGCGCGAGTGGGTGCACGAGCTGTAGACGCTGGACTGCTAGAGCATTTCTGTCCGTACCGGCTGCCTGCCTACTACCTGGCGTCGCTATTAAACTCCCTTGCAATATATATATATATATATATATATATATATATATATATATATATATATATATATGGTTCTTGCTCATGGTAAGTTATCTTTTCACCCACTTTTATTTCATTACATTTACATTACAATTTTGTCTAATACGCCCCCTATACTTTTCTTGGCAATGTTGTCTGTTATGACGACGACGAAGTGCCTATTTCATAGAACGCTTGTACCCTTGTTTCAAATTTTCTATTTCTTTTACCGCAAATTATGGGAGCTGCCGCTCTCTCCTTGCGAGAATGAAGAAGCCTCTCAAGATTTTCGAGGTGGACAACCGCTACGTCTGGCAGCGGCTAGGAAACGTGGGACCACCTCAAGTGGCACAAACAGCGAGGCAACGGAGCTCTATTCCGACGGTTTCGAGTCATCGGATGATGACTACACAGTCGTCATGAGCCCCAATGCAAAAAGAAGACTGCTACGAACATCGTCGACGGCGAGTATATCCACCGTGCAGGCTACCGCGGAGCGTTGGCCACACACTATACTCTTCATGGCTGTGGACCCTTCAGCCAACCTACAGCGGCTTAACAGGCAAGTCCTCTCTGCATACCTCGAAGGACTCGCTCCAAATGAGATTAAAGACGTCAGCATCATATCACGAAAGAATGTTCTGGCATTTGATGTTCTACACCATAGTGTGCTGCAAAGCCTACAGAACATCTCGGAAATCGACAAAGTCACAGTTAAATCAGTGATCCCCACTGACTGTAAGGGCAGTGTTGGACTCATTTATGACGTGGACACTTCCATTCCCGCTGACGATTTTCCAATCTTGGTAAAGCCAACTACAGACGACATCCTCATCAAGCACATCGCAAGTCTTGGTCAGTCACGATGCCTGAAGATTGTTTTTGAGGGAGACAGTCTTCCCCCACACGTCAAAGTTGGCCACGTTCTCCACCAAGTCCGTCCATACATACCGAAGCCCCTACAATGCTTCAGATGTTTCAGGATGGGACATGTCAAAGGAGTATGTACCAGCAATGTCGTGTGCCCGCGGTGTGCCGAACCTCATTCAGAAGACACCTGCCACGCAACTGCGTTCAAATGCTCTAATTGCCCCGGCGCTCATAAGCGTCGTCTAAAGATTGCCCACGAGTGCGAAATGAACGCGCGGTGCTGAAACGCATGGTGCGCGACGATTCAACGCACCGAGAAGCCGCTGCTACTGTCAGGTGACGTCAGCGTCACCACAAAAGATCATCACGCAACGTGACATCTGCCGATAGAGACACGTCATCTCAAGCAAGAAGAATTGGCCACCCATCGTCAAGCTCTGCGAAGACAGGGTCAAGACTCCCACCTCGTGAAGAGTGGCCATCACTTCCACGAACACAGCCTGTTTCAGAGGTGCATCGAATCCCGCCAACCTCGATGCCATCACGAACCACTGATGAAAAGACAACTGAGGATCGCCAGGTCATCAACATGTTGCAGACCCTTATGAGCGCAATGCGCATGCTCCTAAGCAACATGAACACCCCATCAGTACAGAGCGCACTCCAAGCGCTGGACACTTTGAGTCCGGTGCTTGCAGCTCTAAGGTAAAACGGTGGCCCATAACATGTTATCCTTTCGAGAGGAGGTCAAGAACACATCTGTCCTTCAGTGGAATGCCAGAAGACTTAGGGCGCATATGTCCGAGTTCCGGCAATATGTATTCACGAACCTGTTCTCCATAATTGTGATTTGTGAACCGAACCCGTCAGCTCAGATGAGACTGTCTGGATATGAGTGCTTTATGTCTTCTACCCACGGAGAGCGCAGCAAGGTCGTTGTGTTCATACGGCGCGACTTAACTGATGTTCATCACCCTGTACCCCCTGACGAAGAAAACCACTTCGTTTGCCTAACAGTAAAAAACAAGAATACCACATTCACCATCATCGGAGCCTACTTACCTCCATCAAGTCGTCTAGACCGTGAGCGCTTGCGCGGAATTTTGAATTCAGCTCTCCAGCCATGGGTGATAACTGACGACTTCAATGCCCACCACTACCTATGGGGAAGCTCCAGGGTCCACACTAGAGGTATACAGTTAGTGTCTTTCGCTTCTGAATGTGAACTTATCCTCGCGAATGACGGCAGCCCTACTTATCTGCGCGGATCGGCCTATAGCAGTTGCCTGGACCTCACTTTCGTCTCACGCTCGTTCGCCAGCAGAGTGCACTGGTTTTCGAATTTGGAAACAAGGGGTAGTGACCACATCCCAACATACCTGAAGATTGACGGCTTTCCAAGTCTCAAGTCCTCCAGAGCCGTCCAGTGCACCGATTGGCAAAAATACAAGTTAATCATGGAAGACTATGATGGCGCCTCACCTTTCAACCTAGAGGACGCAATAAAGAGTGCCCTACAGACAACGACGCGTTCGCTTCCGTTGAGCTCATCTCGCCCTCATATGAACATCGATCTCTAGAAACTGCGAGCGATTCATCGTCGTGCAGAACGACGTTATACACGCACGAGGTCACTTGATGATCTGAGAGTGGCCAGACGCACACAAAAGAAAATACAACGTCACATGGACAAGTTGGACAAGCAACGATGGGTATCTTTTTGCGAGTCTTTGGATCCCAGAAAGCCTCTGTCACTCATCTGGAGAACTGTCCGGGGTCTTCGTACAACCATTACTCAGCGCTGCCCATGAAAATCTCTGGCACTTCACTTACGCTGCGAAGAGATTGATGTCACAGAATCTTTCTGTCGAAGGATTGCCTGCGGGTCAAATTCAACTGGGACGAAGACGCCCGACTTTTTTGTATCCTCACATGATCCCCAAATGAAGATTTTATTTTCAATGGACGAACTAAAGGCTGCGCTTGCTTTGTGTAGACGTCCTTCAGCGCCAAGACCTGACGGCATCACTTACCGCGCTCTATGTCACCTAGGAGATCAAGCTCGGAAGGCACTCTTGCAGCTGTACAACAACTCCTGGCAAACTGGCATGGTTCCTCATGAATGGAAGTCAAGTCGCTTGATTCCACTTGTCAAAGCCGGCAAGTCACCGTTGGACATTTCCTCTTACCGCCCGATTGCCCTCGCGAGCTGTGTTGGAAATGTTATGGAAAGGATTATTTTAACACGTCTGGAATGGTACTTAGAGTTCTACGAAATATATCCAGATGTCATGTCCGGGATCAAACGAGGCCGCTTGTCAATTGACAATGTAGTTGACTTGCTGACATATGTAGAACACCAGAAGGCCTGCAAACGGTTATCTGCTGCTCGGTTTCTTGACGTTAAAGGGGCATACGACAATGTCACCCACGAAGCCATTCTCAGCGCACTAGAAGGAGTGGGACTCGGTGGCAGGATATATACGTGGGTTCAGAGCTACCTACAGAATAGATCATTTCACGTGCAGACAGAGAATGGCCCGACACCCGAGTATTACTGCAGCCGAGGAGTCCCGCAAGGCGCAGTGCTAAGCCCGACGCTGTTCAACCTAACACTCATTGGAATAGTTGGCAAGCAACCAAGCAGTGTACGACTTTCCATTTATGCTGATGACATCTGTGTGTGGACATCAGGTGTGACTCGACTTCAACTTCGCACTCGACTTCAGAAGGCAGCATCAGTGACATCGTACCACCTATGCAAACAAGGGCTCGAAATCACAAGTGGGAAGTGTGCAGTCGTGGCTTTCACCAGAAAACCAATGTCCGCTTACAGCATATCGATTAACGGGCAGTTGGTGTCATGCAGCCGGAGTCACAGGTTCTTGGGAGTCGTAATCGACCGAAACCTGTCTTGGACACCCCACGTAAACTACGTGAAAAAGCGGCTGACTGCCATTTGTCACTTATTCAGGTTTCTTGCTGGGAAAAGTTGGGGAATGTCTGTCGAGTTTATGTTACAGCTGTACAAGGTATTATTTACTGGATTCCTGTGGTATAGCCTACCTGTTATATCTAACACGTGCAAAACGAACTTGCGCACAATCCAAAATATTCAAGCCCAAGCGCTTAGGATATGCCTTGGTTTACCATGCTGCGCATCGACAGCTGAAACAATTGCCATTGCACAGGACTACTCGATCATGACGCACATCACCATTGAAACGATGCGTACGTACCTCATAAATCATGCTAGGAATTCTTCCCAACACTTGGCAACCCTCGATAGTGAGAGGCCCCGCACGAAATTTAGTGCAATGGTCTGTGATCATCGTGCGTCGTTTACGTCAGGTTTTACGCCTGCTGAGAAACTGGTGTACCCTACGTGGCGCCTGACACTTCTACAAGTACGTGTTTCAATTCCAGGAATACAGAAAAAATCAAATTTGCCTTCATCAGCCCTAAAACAATTGAGCTTGAGCCTTCTGCGCGAAATGTACAACACCCACGTGCATATATACACCGATGGCTCAACCACAGCGTCTGGTTCTGGCGGTGCGGTGGTGATTCCAGCTAGAGGAATCACTCTGCGAATCAAACTGTCACACGTCACTACGTCTACGGCGGCAGAACTTGTGGCTTTGCGTGGCGCCCTAGAGTACATCAAATTCAAGACACCAAGTTAATGGGCTGTGTTTTCTGACTCGAAACCGGCCCTACAGAGCATGCAGTCAGTCCTTCGACGAGGTTGCCATGAACAGTTAACATACGAAGTTGTCAAGCTTGTTCACAACGTCACAGAAACAGGCCACGAGGTCAAGTTTCAGTGGCTTCCTGGCCATTGTGGGATCAGTGGAAATGATTCCGCAGACAACGCGGCTCGCACATCGCACCAAGAAGAGCACACTCTTCTGATTTCTTTGTCAAGGACTGACGCTGCAAAGCAACTTCGTCACCTGGAACGTAGTCTGAGTCTGCAGGCGTGGAACACCCCAAGCATAAGACATACGAGACTATACCAAATAAACCCTCGACTGGAACTTCGACCTCCATCCGGACTTCGTCAACGTGAAGCTTCGCTTCTTTGTCGCCTTTGGTTGGGGGTTGCCTTCACAAAAGCATATAGAACCCTCATCGGATTGACCGACAATGCGGAATGCGACGTCTGCTGCACCAAAGAAGACATTGACCATCTGATATGCCATTGCCCTCGATTTGCCTCTGAAAGACAGTAGCTTTCGGACGCATTACAGTAGCTTTCGGACACGATTACAGTAGCTTTCGGACAGTAGCTTTCGGACACGATCGGCCACTCTCTGTGCCGATGCTACTGGAACACCGTCATTGCCTTTCATCGACTCAAAAAGCAGTCAAAGCTTACTTGTGCTTTTTTGAGCACTACAGGCCTACGTGGCCACCTTTAACTTTTGTGTAGTGCCATTGCTGCATACGCGCCAGCCGATTGACTGACAATCCTGTTTTTTTTTCTCTCTTTCTCTCCTGTTTCCTCCCTCTCTCATCTTTATGCCCCCTTCCGATTTCCCCAGCGTAGGGTAGCAAACCGGGCATGTGCCTGGTTAACCTCCCTGCCTTCCCTCTTGTTGTTTATCCCTCCTCCTCCTCCTTGTCTGTTATATCTCATTAACATTGTGTCAAAACAAGAAAAAACGAGCCCTTAGGTATACACTTCCTTCCCTTACTCATTTACGAAGGTCTCGTACAGGCAGGCTTGATGACTTAGGTTGTATACATACGATAGATTATTGGCCAGCTGCCAGCTCGTAATAAGTTGACGTGCTACTTGATGACACACAGGCTCAAAAAGAGTGCGCCACACTCACCGCCATGGCTACTGAGGGCGCTGACTGACACTTCCACGTTTCAATTCACATATATACCCTATGAAGTGGCTGGGAGGACAGCCGCCATGGTAGCTCAGTGGTAGAGCATCGAACGCGTTATTCGAAGGTCACAGGTTCGGTTCCTGCCCACGGTAAGTTATCTTTTCACTCACTTTTCTTCATTTAGATTTACATTACAATTCGGTGTAATACGTCCCCTATACTTTCTTTGGCATTGTTGTCTGTTAGATCGCATTATTATTGTGTCAAAAAAAGAAATGACGAGCCCTTAAGTATACACTTCTTTTCCTCACACACACACACACACACACATATATATATATATATATATATATATATATATATATATATATATATATATATATATATATATATATATATATATATATATATATATATATATATATATATTGAAACAACACATTCATTTTGGTTTCTTGAAGCCCTCTGGAAGTGCTGGTGATGGTGAAGTGCACGTGCTATCGCAGCCAGAAAAGGACTTCAGAACCTTACACTGTCAAAACTAACGTAGATGCTTCTGGAACTGTGAGATCTGCTGCATGTCAGTGTGAAACAGGCTTGAGTGGTGCGTGCAGTCACAGTGTTGCATCATTGAACCTGCTCATAATGTTTTAGGAATCAATACGAAGAGTCTCCACATGAAGTTACTTGCACAGAGCTTCCACAGCAATGGTGACGTCCCCGGAGCAGCTCGTTTATGCCACTGCCACTCAACATTGTGGACTGGAGAAGTGTGTGGCCAGGTGGGCTTTCAGAGCCCATAAGCACACGTACATACGACGCAAGACAAAATATGCCTTCATTTGATGACATTGTCATGAAAACGAAAACTATTGGTGATGAACATGTTGAGGTGATAACGTCAGCTTTTTCAAGTATGCAGCAAAAACCAATATAGAAGAATGTAGGACCAGTGTTGGGCCGACTGCTGTTAGAGCCTCCTACGATACCCAAGGCCCCAGGTTCCGCATGGGTATGAATTACTTTTACCAAAAAAAACCATGTGTATTGGTGGCATCACCAGTGCCATCTCGACCTGAACTGCTCAAAGGGTCACAACCTTGGCTTCATGATCCCCAGAGCTTTGATGCAGGCCAGGCCACCATTCTCAATGTACATATTCTTGTGGACATGCTTATACAAGCTTGATGTTTGTTTATTTCAGTACCTATCTATAGTCGCCCAAACGTATTTCAGTAACCAGGTATGAAACACAAAAAAAGCAAGCACATAAGCTAAAAAAGTGAACGTGTGTTGAATGAGCAAAATTCTACAATACAAAAGAGCAGGGTACAGGAAGTATAGGAAATGTGTAATAATGTAGTGGTCTATTGAAAACAAAAAATTGCGTACTACAGAAAAGCCTCTAAGAAAAAATACAGGCTGTTTTTTACAGGAAACTGACCGTGCCGGCAAAGCTTTATGCATTCAAAATACGGTTGCTGAAAGGTGGAAAGAAACACTTTTCACAGACTATGGTAATGACATAACATAGAAGGTGATTTAAATGCTTGACAATAAATGGGAAATAAAAAGAATTCATGAAAAGGCGCGTCGGGAAGATTATTTATTCATCATAACTCTCCAACGCTCATGTCAGTTTTGTTTTCGGTTGGTGCCTTTTATTTCATTTTTATTTTCACAATCTTCTTTGCGTGTACTTTGTTTGTTCATTATTTTTGCTTTACACCTTATTTACACTACTAAGAAGATTTTATTTGTATTTCCATGTTGATTAAAATTACCCAAGTAAAACTCAACAAGATAGTTTGCGTCCGCGATAACTTAGATCTGTTGGCATAACTGCAAGTTGTAGGAAAAGCATCAGAGAGCACTGAATGCATGCATGGTGGTTTAAGCTATTAATTCTAAATCTCTATATAGCTGTCACCTGAATTTATTGACTATTTAGAAGTTAGTTTGCACCATTTCTTTGCAAAAATATTTTGCCGGAAGACTTCTTGCTTTAAATGAATAGTCCTGAATTTTTCTGGTTAAATTGCAGATGGTCAAGCGCCAAGGCGATGCTAGGCATGGAATGACCCATATTTTTTGAGCGAGACTGAATGACCTGAGTGAATAAACTTTACTTCGTGATCCGGCATGTTTCTGGTCCGGGCTAAAACACGCAGGAAGGTACCAGCAAACCTTGTCTGCATACAGCCTCCCTGGCCTGCTGAATAGCCCATTTTCGGTCTTAGACCTCTGAGCTGAGCAGCAGTAGCGGCTACCAATCCTGGAGGGTCTCAAGAGAACACGTCTATATTTTGGGGCATTCCCGCAATATATGTTTATTAGGCGCTCTGATATGGATAGCTTGCACTTATTGTCAGGTATAAGTGTGGGTAGCTCGTGTTACGGTGCACAGGGTCAGGGTAGGTAGGAGTTTGTTTAAAGCTCTCTGTAGTTCAGATGCTTCTTGCCTATCAAGACTCCGGTGAGGTGCGGGGAAAGACGCGCCTCGCTTCTGTCGAATTATTTCCCAAACACGTGGTGTTATGTATTGAACATCAGCCCTATGAAGACTCGCGTTTACACTCTTGTCTGCTCGCACTTCAAAGCACTAGAGTTCACAGACTAGCTCAATATTTATTCGTCAGAGGTTTGAGTTTTGAAAGGGGTGTGCTATGAGCACTCCGCTCCCTAAACCCTTTCATGGGAATTTGTCAATAAAAATATATTATGTGAGTCGTGTTTCAATAAAATGTTCTAACTTAATAGCAACCATTTAGAGCTTGTATTTGAAAAAAAACATGATCAAAGGATACCATGTAGAGCACTGATTATGTGAGATATTAGGGTTGAAGAGCATTGACAGATATCATATTAGGAAAAGCAAAATTTTGGGGATGAAGCTGGATACCTGCTCATTGTGGCATAATTGTCAATGAAGAGGCGGACGCTGAAGCTAATATAGCTATAAATAGTGCCCCGAAAGTATGCATCGCATTTTCTCGACAAGATACTAACATCCTACTTCGACGCGTAATGCGCAACTCCATCTTAGAGCACTGGCAGAAACCAGAACACCAGCACAAGCGGCTGCACAAATGGGACCCAGAAATGAAGTTCCGTATGCCTCACAATTTAGAGCGAACCATCTCATGCATTATCCACCGCATTCGCCTAGATGTGGCTTACACGAGACGTTACACCCACTTGATTGGCTGGAATGACACAGGTCCCAATTGTGGTCACTGTCGGTTGCCAGAAACGCTCGAACATTTATTTTGCGACTGTCCAGCATATGCAAGTGAACGTCAGCAACTGATATCTTCGATTAGCCGATATATTAGTCAACCATTAACCGATGAGGTTGTGTTAGGTCCTTGGCCTGACGCCAGCAGCACACATGTGGTTTTACGAGCCGTCATTGCTTTCTTAGAAGCCACTGGACTGGATGCACGTCTGTAGAGTTACCCAGCCTAATAAGAACATATAATCTTTCTACCTTAATATCGTCATTCATCACTCTTTCACTCCCCAGTCACATTTCCCCAGTGTAGAGTAGCAGGCCAGAACAAACTATAGCTCAGGCCGACCTCTCTACCTTTCTGTAAATAAATTCTCTCTCTCTTTGGGGATGAAGCACCGTGAAAGACATGGACAGATACACATAGCCTGTGTGGCTCCTCACTCTGCACTCCAAAAAGTTTGACCATGAACCAACTCACCCAAACGAAACTTTTGCAAAAAAGCTAAGTATGCCTTAGCATGAACATAGATCGACTAACTTGGACCGGGCAGAGTTTGTTTGAGTTCAAGTCTGTCTGGTCAAGAAAATATTGGCCAGTAGAAGCTCAAGAGAGCTCTAAATGCAGAATCTTTTTGAACCAGTCTGAGTGAGCCCCACATTTTGTGCTGACCTATGCTTTTGTGTACACCATGTGCAGCGATGAAAATTTATTATTGTGGTCACAGCAGCTAACGCTGCTCGTTGACTGCACGTTTGTGCTAAGCCAAAGAGGTATTTAGGGCCCCTTTAATAAGGCACACCAAATAGAACAAGAGTTCAACAATACTGCAGGAATTGTAGGTACTTTTATCTTACTTCAGAAAACTCATCGCACAATGCTGAGTGCTCAATTTGAAATGTGAAATTGTTCTCTTGCCTCAAGTCAAAAGGTTGAGACAAAAAAAACACCTTAACTCAGTTCACTCATTCAGTGGACGCACGATTGGGGAATGGAAGTTGGTCAGCAATGCACACTATATTCACTTCATTTATGATTGGACCCAAAGACAATGGAACGGGTCGGTCAAGTATGTGGAAGTTCTTAATTCGCTGTATACGCCTCTCCACGTGAACTCGCAGTGATGCCATTTCTTCTGTTTCTCTCGCCTCGTCTTCAATTAATTGGCCTCTTGTAAAGAAGAGAAGCGTGTTAAGCATAACGTTTATGTCACTTAGCATATCTTGAATCTTGAATCCCTTATCTATCATCACAATCTCCCCTTCATCAAAAGCAAGTGTCAGGAAACCACTCAGCCTCACACATTCCTTGTCGGAAAAGGAGCCTAGAAAAAGATCTGAAACAAATGTTAGTGTGCCATCAGGAGATATGCCAATCAATTCCTTGAAAGTGTTTGCCGACTTGTAGCTCAAGAATGTTACAGATTACAATGCCAATGAACTAAACACTATACATTTAATTTACGTGGCATCTAAGATGACTTTTGTTGAAGGATACTTTTGTTTGAATGAAGCTGGTATTTAATCTTGGACCTGTTCTTCTGACATTCATAGTGATGGTTGAGCCCAATGGCTGATGCATATCTCTGAAACTGTGGCAATGATCATGCAAAACCTGTCTGCAAGATCTTTATCAAACAACCAACACGCAATCGAACCCGAAAAAAAATCATTTTCCACTGGTAGGCTTCGAGGCCCATCTGCATGGGATGCATCCGTTCGAAGCTCCGTGGGCAGAACCTTCACGTTTTCTCCTTTATCTCTGGGATTCATAAACTTCAACAGGTATTGGAACACTTCATATGATTGCAAGCCCATGTAAACACGCATGTCCTCGCTGCTGTGCTTAAAGCGCTGAACTGAAAAGTGCACTTCAACTTTCTTCTGCAGCTTTTTTTTATTTCCTCTTTTGCCAATTCAAGTTCCCTTTGTACACGAAAGAGCTCTTGCTTGGCATGCTTTAGTTCTTCTATTTGCTGTCTAGCTTGTTCAAGTTCGAGCTCCTTGTACACAAGCTTTTCTTTAGTGGACTCCAGCTTTGTCAATAGCTTCCCCAATCGTCCTCCTCTTGTCTCGGCTTCTTGTTGGTGGCTTTGGATGCACGTGGGTGATGGCAGTTCTTCGGCACTGCTCATCTCGATAGTTTGATGTGAACCTTCACTTGTTTCATCTTGGGGGCGTATATGTAAAGAAGTAGCCACAGTGTCTGCAGCCTGCACTTGACATACTGCGGAAATTGCACCACATTCCTTGGGTGGCTTTCTTTTTGTTCGTGCTTGCTTTGATAAAAAAGTGAATATACTTGGCACAGCGTCTTGCTTCAGACCCCTTTTTCTAGAAGCGTAGCTGGGATTAAAGTCAGATTTAGTGAAATGCCTTCAACATACTTTTGTGTGGGAAGCAACAGTAAAATGTTTACTTTCATCCCTTCACACAGCAACAATCCACTTCTTTCGCGGCAGTGGTTCTCGTGCAAACCCCAAAAATTAGGTCTGCAAAAAAATGCATGTCATTAGTAAAATGATCACGAGAGGCCACATTGCTCAGTCGGGGACATTACGTGAGGAGTAGGTTTGTAATGCTCAAAATATCTCGTAGCAAATAGATGACAATAACTATTCTAAGGCACATAGGCGTGCTCATGGGTCATGGGGAAGAGCGGGGGGGGGGGGGGAAACCACCCCTTGGTCGCCTAAGAAGGGAGGATGCAAAGTCGGCCTTACTCATTTGCTTAATGCGGGGAGGGCGCTGCGAAAAAACTTCACCCCCCCGCCCTCCCAACTGAAGGGGAAGCTTGCGTACGCTTATGCAAACGAACGAGACTAAACGCGTTTCCAAATACGCAGATAGGTATGCCATTGATAGAGGTGCTACTTTATTCTGCGTTTCCGCGCGACACAACCAAAACGTTGTTTATAAAGTTGTTGCTTACGTGGGCAAAAGCTAAAAGTACAGCATAATTCCCATTCATACCTTTACAGAGAGACTAAATCTTAACCGTTAAAGAATGCACCACATGGATACTGGAGTGACCTGGTTGCATTGCTCGAAAGTAAACTTGTAATTCTAAGCTCAAAGTTTCACACGAGGTTCAGATTTCTGCTCCACACGAGTTCCGAAACGTTTTTCATCCCTCTGCCAGCAAACACAATGTACTGGCGACACATTTTGTCGCACGGGTGTCACGACTGATCGCGATGGAAACTGATTTAGATCTCACTTTTTGATCATAGTTGAGTCCTTTGCACAAGCTTCAAAAGGTAGCTAATTGCTTTGCAGAATTGCAGGTTTAAGGCGCGAAAACGACACGGACGAAGAGAGACAGTACACACACACGGAGCGCCACTTCCAACAAAGATTTATTTCGAAAGAGCACAGAACATATATAGACACCACGCGCGCCGTCACCGTGCCTTAATGCGCAGCCGCATTTAAGTAGCGTAACTCCTTTGGCGATAAAGAAATGGAGGCTACGCAAACGCACAGATCACCTAATTCGATTATTCTCTTGGCCTCAATGATTAGTCTTACTGATTTATCAGAGCTTCGGGCGACTACCGCGCAGGCGCTAAAGTTAGGAACGCAATGACAATCCCGGCAGTGAATTGCGAGATGGCCCTCTCTGCCATTCCTGACGTTGTTATTATGCTGTCTTAGCCTATCATTCAGGCATTGCTCGGTATGGCCTACGTACCATCTACCACACGAACAGGGGAACTCGTAGACCACACCCTTCTGACAAATTACATACTTGTTCTGGTGGTTCACATTGCAGGCCGGAGCTTTCCTGAGAAAGGGGTTAGTCATCTTGCAGAGCCTGGAAAGTTTTAACGGCGCAGAGAAGACCACCTTTACATCAACCTGTTCGGCAATCTTTTTCAAATTATGGGATACGCGGTGTACGCAGTGTTTTAAGTGACCTGTTTTTAGCTCGCGCAGGCAGGACCATTTCTAGCCTTCTCGTAGGTAGCGGTGTCATCAGGGTTTTTAGATTCGTAGATGATTTTTTAGTTCTCATAGACAAAAAGTTTATGGACACCGACCAAGTCGTTACTAACACCTTAACAATTTTTAGGCATGTTTTATCGCCCTTAATAGTGACACACGAACTTTCGGTCGATTCGACTATAAGGTTTTTAGATCTTAGATTGTTTGTAACGACTGATCATGCATGTTGGCAGTATGAGCCTCGTGCTAACAAACCACTACTACCTTTTAGCTCGTCCCATTCTAAGCTTGTCAAACGTAGCATCGCCAACATGTGCCTGCTGAATGCTTTCAAGAAATCCTGCCCACACAGAGCAGCAGACAGTTTCCTCAAGCAGGTTGACCGTCTTGAGCAGGCGGGCTATCCACAGCACATTCTGGTGTCAGTGGCGGAGAAGATTTTGAAGAAGTCGCGGAACTGCCACACAAGCGAAGGGTCGCCCCAGAATAATGTCAAGCTTGCTGTGATTCCTTATGTACACCGCGTATCCCATAATTTGAAAAAGATTGCCGAACAGGTTGATGTAAAGGTGGTCTTCTCTGCGCCGTTAAAACTTTCCAGGCTCTGCAAGATGACTAACCCCTTTCTCAGGAAAGCTCCGGCCTGCAATGTGAACCACCAGAACAAGTATGTAATTTGTCAGAAGGGTGTGGTCTACGAGTTCCCCTGTTCGTGTGGTAGATGGTACGTAGGCCATACCGAGCAATGCCTGAATGATAGGCTAAGACAGCATAATAACAACGTCAGGAATGGCAGAGAGGGCCATCTCGCAATTCACTGCCGGGATTGTCATTGCGTTCCTAACTTTAGCGCCTGCGCGGTAGTCGCCCGAAGCTCTGATAAATCAGTAAGACTAATCATTGAGGCCAAGAGAATAATCGAATTAGGTGATCTGTGCGTTTGCGTAGCCTCCATTTCTTTATCGCCAAAGGAGTTACGCTACTTAAATGCGGCTGCGCATTAAGGCACGGTGACGGCGCGCGTGGTGTCTATATATGTTCTGTGCTCTTTCGAAATAAATCTTTGTTGGAAGTGGCGCTCCGTGTGTGTGTACTGTCTCTCTTCGTCCGTGTCGTTTTCGCGCCTTAAACCTGCAATTATGTTAAACCAACAAGCCCAGTCTGCTATTCTCACATCGCTTTGCAGAAGTTTCATCTGTATTCGCTTGTCAGAATAAGTAGCGCACAGGCTCAGCATTCAAAGAGGTGACAAATAACAGCACGGAATATTAATCAAAATGACGCAGATACGAGTCCTACCACATGTGTCACTACACTGTCCAAAGTAAGCACGAGCTAGTACACGTTTGTGTTTATGACGGTAAGCTCCTAACGCATTTTGAAAGCAAACATTCACTATTTCAATGCGTCAATAAACTTACGCGCGTGTACGTACCTTCTTTCCGTGCTCCTCTCTGACGCGTCGTTGACTACGGAAGAGAACATGGCAACACGACGGCATTGCGGAGGCTCGCCTGCTGATCAAAATTGTGCACAGAATACCGCGCGAGAGGGATTGCAGCGATAACCGCGTACTGGTATCAGCATACCGCGCATCATCGTGGGTGAACAAGACATAACGGAAAATTATGTTTTTGGTTTTGTTCGATAGGTGGCGCTGAATTTATCAAACGTTATTCTAAAACTCCCTGCTATGTACATAAAGATAACGCAAGGGTGACAACAAAAATAGTGGCCGCCTTAGTGAGCAGATACTAGTTTTGAAATTAATAATTTGAAATAATTTGAATTAACTATTTTGAAAGATGACGCAAAAGAAACTGTAATTGCTCTCGCTGCCGCTTGAACGCGCTGCCAGCAGCCGCTGGAACGCACAGGCCACGTGCTCCCGCGTTCCCTTACATAAAAATTGACATTGTACATTCTACCGAATTCAGAAACATTCTTTTATAATCTCCATTGTGAAATATTGTCTGTTATCACATGGTTAAAAAGAAAAGTTATTTTTGTTCCTTCTGTTAATTGTCGTGAATGTAATGTGCCGGAAAAGATAGAAAATAGCTTTTTTAGCAGCAATGATGCTATTCTGTTTAGGAATGTCCTTCAAAGAGTACTGAAAAACGTTTCATCCTTAATTCTCACACTATACGTTATCTTCTCTTACAACATCGCTTGATGAAGTACCATATAACATGTTTTTTCTCATGGGCGTGCACAGCTTACGGAAGACAGGTATGCAGAACCGTAATTCAGAACCCACCACCTCTTCAAGCAAACATTTCAATCAAATTGCTATTCACCTCAGGGATACTTATGACGACCTAGACAGTGGAAAGCAACAGAATACCAATCAAGAAGGGTGTAGGCAGGGGAATACAATCTCCCCAATGCTATTTACCACGTGCTTACAGGAGGTCTTCAGAGGCCTAAAATAGGTACAGTTAGAATTAAAAGTTAATGGAGAGTACCTTAGTAACCTGCGCTTCGCCGATGACATTGCATTGCTGAGTAACTCAGGGGACGAATTGCAACTCATGATGACGGAGTTTTACAAGGAGAGCAGAAAGTTGGGTCTTAAAATTAATCGGCAGAAAACGAAAGTAACGTACAACAACCTCGGAAAAGAGCAGCGCTTCGAGATAGGTAATAGTCCACTTCAATTACTGAAAGACTATGTCTACTTAGGACATGTAATAACTGCAGAATCGAACCAAGAGATTGAAATAACTAGAATATTTACAATGGGGTGGAGCACATTTGGCAAGCACTCTGAAATTATGACAGGCAAATTGCCACTATTCCTCAAAAGGAAGGTATATACCAGCTGTATTTCGCCGGTACTTAGCTGCGGAGGAAAAACCTGGAGACTTACAAAGAGGGTTCAGCTTAAAGTGAGGACAGCGCAGCGAGCAATGGAAAGAAAAATGGTAGGTGTAACCTTAAGAGAGAAAAAAAAGAGCAGAGTGGATTAGGGAACAAACGGGGGTTAAGGATATCATAGCTGAAATCAAGAAGAAGAAATGGACATGGGCCGGGCATGTAGCACGTGGACAGGACAACCGCTGGTCATTAAGGGTAACTAACGGCATTCTCAGAGAAGGCAAGTAAGTTAGGGGGAGACAGAAAGAAGGTTAGGTGGGCAGATGAAATTCAGAAGTTTGCGCGTTTAAATTGGCAGCAGCAAGCACAGCACTGAGTTAACCGGCGGAAATTGGGAGAGGCTTTTGTCGTGCAGTGGACGTAGTGAGGCTGATGATGATGATGATGATGATGACAGCGTACTGTTACTCCATCTTGCTGAGCTGTATGGCTTCACCTCTTTTCTTGTACAACACGACGTGAAAAAAACCTCACTCTTGTACTACAAGCGTTGTTATCCAGTGAGTGTTTCTTAGTAACGCTTGAGCGGTTACTGTCGTCATAAGATTGTGTTTTTGTTTCACATATTTTTCTCTGGCGCTTTCTAATACTTTATTCAATATTGTGAAAAAGAAGCCCGGGTAGCTCAGTCGGTAGAGCGTTAGGCTTTTAACCTAACGGTCTAGGGTTCGAGCCCCTGTTCGGGTGGTTTTTTTTTTGCCATGCTTTATTTTTTCCTAGGGCCATAGCATTTCTCTATAGACGGATACAACTTTAGAAGTCTGTGACGTTTTCTCCTCAAAGGCGGATGCATGCAATGCTTGCGCAAACAGGCACGCACTGCTGACACCTTGCTATTGCCCTTGTTCAGTGACACTAGAATACCGTAGTCGGATACAACTTCAGAAGTCCTGAGGCGCCCCGCTCAGATGACCAACTAAAGCACGGCAGCTGGTCACGTTCACCGCGACAGAAGTAGTCCCGCTTAGATTCATTGTATATGCAGAGCCTCAGGAGCCGTATACAGCATTTCCGGTCTCGGTAATGTAGGCTGCATACGAAGGTGGAATCACCGGCCGTGCGCCTCGTGACGTTATTCAGGAGTGCCCGCCCATTAGTGAAGGCTTGAGTGCATCCGTCTTTGAGGAGGAAATGCCGTGGACGTCTATAGCTATTTACCAATATAGCTATATGCCACATTCCTATAAAAGGAAATCATACAAAGATGGCAAACGAAATAAAAAAGACATGCTCGAGCATCGAGCAGGGGCTAGACCCCTATAGACCGTTACGTTAAAAGCCTAACGCTCTACTGACTGAGCTACCGAGGCTTCAATGATGGGCGTCGTTATACCTCCGGAAATAAAAAATAAGACAAAAAAGAATGGTTGAGCATGCGTTTATTATTATTATTATTATTATTATTATTATTATTATTATTATTATTATTATTATTATTATTATTATTATTATTATTATTATTATTATTATTATTATTATTATTATTATTATTATTATTATTATTATTATTATTATTATTATTATTATTATTATTATACCCCACCATGGTGGTCTAGTGGCTAAAGTACTCGGCGGCTGCCCCGCAGGTCGCGGAATCGTCGAATGCCGGCTGCGGCGGCTGTATTTTCGATGGAGGCCAAAAAGGCTGTAGGCGCGTGTGCTCACATTTGGGTGCACGTTAAAGAACCCCAGGTGGTCGAAATTTTTGTTTCCCTCCACTACAGTGTCTCTCATAATCATATGGTGGTTCTGGGACGTTAAACCATACATATCAATCAAATTTTTATTATTATTAGTGTTCTTGGTGCTACTGTTGCTGCTGTTATTTTATATACTATTGGCTGCATGCTTGTGTCTTTTGTTCACATTTATTTGAAAGAATCAATACATATATTGAAAGAATATTTATATATTGAAAGAATATTTTAAAGAAGAAAATGGCCCGCATTACAAGGTGTGCGTTCCAATTGTGTTTTTTTTTATTTACACTACTAGTGGCTACAAATTCAGTCTCGCAGGCAAAACCTCAAGTATCAAAATTACAATTACTACTGCACAGTTAAGTCTCGCGTAGCTATAGCTATGCAAAATCTAGCTCTCGGCGGAGCCAGCAACAGAGACACGGTAAGTATATTGACCGCTACACAAAACCCGCTCAACAATTGCAACGGAGGAAAATAGCGAAGCGAGGGTCCGCGAATATGCCTAGATTGGAAGAACACAAACGAAACAATATCCCTATCATTCGCAACGAACCTGTGAACACTCGTGTTTGGCGTCTTGTCAATATTCCGGTGCGTCCTCTTGCATTGCTGCAGTATTTATAATGCAACTGTGCAGGAGAAAGTGCCGCACTCGTTAACAAAATAGCACATCCTAGCACGAGCGAGAAAACCGGCACGAAATGCAATTCTAGGTAATATATAGCCCATCAAAGAATAAAGAGGCAGTTTAATTATGATATCGTTTGGTTGGTTCGAACATCGCAACAGGTAAATTAACGTTCAACACCGACTAACCAAGTTATTCCATATCGCTCATCACCTTATAAACACGTGCACGTTAGTTTTGGTGATCGACATATGTTTTCCTCTTTGAAGTAGGACTCAGAACGACCGAGTTAAACATTTGAGGCTGTTGTGTGTAGTTGTGTACTTAGTTGTGTACTAAGTACTAAGAGACTTGTCCAATTCGCCGCCCTGCTTTAGAATATTTATTCGAGAACTATTATGACAAGCGCACTTTAACTCGCACTTCGTGGTAACTACATAACCCTGTCTAGCTTCCTGCTCATCTGCGGCTTGCTTTCTCTCTATAACCTCTTCTAAAACTCTATACAGTGTACTATTTACAACGCGACGGGCCAAGGTCACTGTGAAGCCAGACGATGTTCCTTAATCAGATGCTCATGGGATCATTATGTTCCCCGGGAACTCACAATTTCGCAGAGTGCCATGAGTCCGCTGAGCGAGAAGAAGTAGCCGAGGTTGTAAAAGCGGAAGCGCGAACATGGCTTGCGGCCTCCGTGAGCCGCGTTGCCGACTACCGGCCGCTCGCTCATGGTGGCCACCACGGCCGCCAATCACGGGCCAGGGACAGCTTGCTGGTATAAAGGCACTCGACGTGTCTGCGATAGAGAAAGAGATCGAGAAATGGCTTTCAAAATATACAGCACTCTATCTCAGCGTCGCTGCCACAACTACTGCTATCTCGGAGTCCCTGTCAACTTGAAAACGTCAGTGAAGCCTTCACATTCTGACAAAATGAGAGGGAAGGCAAGGAGCCTTTTTATTTTGCCACTATTCGCTGAGAGAAAAGAGAGAGAAAGAAGTAAGTGAGAAAAGGACAAAGTACGAGGCTAGCTGAGTGCTGGGTACTTCAAGCAAGCGAAAAAAACATGACGCACACTTCTTGACATGCTAGGGCTAACGTCAGTGTCCATTAGGCGCAGGTACATTTTTACATGCACAATGAGCTCACGGACCTCACATTGTTCAACATTTCTAATCACCTGTAACCGCTCCTCTTGACCTTATTTCAAAACCCGGTCTAGCCTATATTTTACTCACAATTTGTCCTCCGGCGGGGTGCTAGTATTCTCGCCCCCCTCCTCTTCATGAATTATAGGCACTTACGCTACATTTGTTCCTGTAGTCAGCAATATGAATACAAGCACTGGCTTAAAATAGTGGGAGGATAAGGGGGCTCTGACTCCTTTTGTTTTCAAGCATGAAGGAACCACCTTTGCCAGTTGCCCTTTAATTGGACTTTATTTTATAAACATTATATTTATTTCTCGAAAGTTTAAGGGGTACAGACACGGCAATTTCAAACTCCACTTGGTCGTGTTCTGCAGGACCCAATGAAGTTGCTTTCTATTCCATACGTTTCTCACTTTTCATTCATTCGCTTTTTTTCGCAATGTGTTGCGAGGGGGGAGGCATGTTAGTCATAACACAACAAATCATTTGCTGCAGCGTGACAGATAATTACAGGCTCTTCATTACCCACCAGCCTCAGTTCCGGTTCGAGAAAGCCCCTACCCTCCAACAACCAGCCTCCGTTTGCAACTATCACCACCTATAGCATATACAGCGCTAGACCGCGTCAGTACACATAGCTGTGACGCACTTCCACATGGTCTGCATGAAGAAGTTATTTCAAACAGGAAAGCAGTGTCGCGGAACATAAAACTTTGAACGCGTGCGCCGTGGGCACAGATTCGCTAGCAGCCGCAGAGAAGTCTGTTGGCGCAAGCGCGGCAAGAGTTTTTACGACTATGACGTCATCTTAAGTTATATCGGCTGGCGTGGGGTGACGTGACGTAAGTAGAGAGGTCATCAGCGAGTCGCTTTCGAGGATGTCAATGCTGTGAGGTGCAGCGTACAGTTCTCTATCACGCACGCAAACATCAAAATTCATACAAAATACCTTTCAAGCCATATTTGCTGTTGATACATATACGCACGTTCACAGGAATCTATCCCATAGGCTCTTTCGCCTGCAAAATTTTGTTTTAGCATCCCTAGGATAGCAAACTCTCCGTAAAACCAGCCCTGAAATCGGAAGTCCTTGAATGTAGAGTACAGGCTTTATGAAATGCTCATCCTTTTTTCTTGTTCCGTTTTTGTCCAGTGGCGCTTTACGTTACATTGAACATATACAATCTCACCAAATTCGCTATCAATTTCAAGTTTTAGATTCTAAGCAGCTTAAGGCAGGGGCATTGTCCATCTCTTCCATGGCGCTCACACTCCCCTGCACACGCGCATCCCTTCCACTTCTCTCTCCTCTTCCACGCTTCCCCTCTCTCTCCTCTAAGAATCATCGATATACTCTACAGAGCAAAGCGCACTACAGGTGGTGCGACAGATGCATGCTCCGCTGGGGGCATTGTGGTATATTTTGTGGTGTAAAATGATGAAGCGCACCTCATTCTCTCCTGTACAACGCCGCGATGAGTGCCAGCGTCAACTCCGCCCTTTACGATAGGACGCCGAGAGCAGCGGCACTTGTAATCGCACATGGTCTCTAAATAAAGAGGCTACCACTACATACATACAAAACATCTTTCTCTGTTTTCTTCAACATTCTCATTACATTTTCATTCGTCCTTTTGATGATGATGTGTAGGGCTTAATGGCGCAAGGGCCAACTGATGGCCAAAGAGCGCCATTTCAGTAAACAGTAGATGTGAACAATGATATGGTATGTAGCTGTATAGGGGCCTTAAAATTCCTCGCGCTTACGCGGGTAAAAACATAGAAGTATTAAAAGCATGACAGTGACGTGAAACATGTACAGTGAAACTTAAAAGAGAATTGTCTTGACAGTAAAACTATGCGGAAGATGTAACCACTGCAGCCACAACATCAGTAGTGAGGCCATGCTACGTATCAGCTCAGCATATGGGTTGAAAGCTATGTATAATGTTACGAGGCAATGGGCATGGCTCCGCCGTCGTAGACGCATCGATGAAGAAGAAGCAGATTCGGTGCGTGAGATCCTAGCAGACCTGGGGTGTCACACATACCTGTAAATATTGCAAATACACTCGTTTCCCTCTTCCGCGTATTTGTGATCCACGTAACAAATTGGTGGACGTGCGGGGTAACGAAACGCCTTACAACGAAGCTCCGCAGTGGTCGCCAAATCAGAGTTTCCGTGATGGAACACGAGACTGATCTCACGGCCACCTCTCCATCAGCCTCGGCAACGCATGTACCATCCACTGCAACTCCTCCACCGGCCCCACCCCGACCCACGTACGTGCTGACGCATCCGAAATATCCAGGAACGTTCTGCGGTACAGTCGAAGTTGATGTTGATGACTGAATAGCTGACTACGAAAGTACCAGTGCGCTCAACCGTTATGACCCGACTCTCATGCTGGCCAACGTGCTGTTTTACCTGAAAGGCATGGCCAAAGTCTGGTATGAGAACCATCAGGAGAAGTTCGGCACTTGGGACACATTCAAGAAGAAGCTTCGCGACTTATTTGGGAAGTCCATCGGTCGGAAGGCTGCTGCAAAGAACGAGTTGTCTATACGTGCTCAGACGTCCACAGAGACGTATATCTCGTATATACAGGACGTGCTGGCTCTCTGTCGTAAAGTCGACAACGACGTGTCGGAGTCTGATAAGGTTGGCCACGTCCTCAAGGTGATAGCGGACGATGCGTTCAACCTGCTAATGGTCCGGAACTGCGCGACCGTCGAGGAAATCATTCACGAATGCCGGCGTTTTGAACAGGCCAAAAGCAGGCGTGTTTCAAGATCATTCACTCGACTGCCGAACACCCCTGCGACGTCCTCCTGCGAAGATGGACTGGCCTCTTATCGGCAGTCTTCACCAGTGTCGGAAATTACGTGAATTGTCCGGCAGGAAATCGAAGCAATTACACCTGCTCTTCCCACCAACGGCCACGTCGATTCTCAAGTACCTCAGGTTTGCTTGATACAGTCGATTGTGCGGGAAGAACTCAGAAATTTGTGCTTCGATATCTGCGCCGTTGCTCAGTCTCGACCAATCGGCTTCCGTTCAATATCACCGCCTCGCCCCAGGTCACCGCCCCAAGGAACGGTCTTTTCCACGCTCTCGCAATCCGGCCGAATGGCGAACGGCGGATGATCGGCCGATCTGCTTTAACTGCCGCCGCATAGGGCACGTCACACGGTATTGCCGCAACCATTGGTCTTCGTCCCGAACACAGTATAACACTGCTCGCCGTGCCGACAGCTATCGCCTTTTCCAGCCTCCTGTGCCGATCCCCTACAGCTACTGCCGCATTCCACCCTTCGATGACCCTGATACGCAGCACAGCCACTCTCCGTCGCCTCGACGTCATCAGTCTCGCTCACCGCCTGGACGTCGCCCGTCGTCCCCTTCTCCTCTACGACGACAGCCGACCTCCCTGCTCTATTCTCATCAGGGAAACTAAGTGGTGCAGCTCCTAGAAGTGAAGCTGCATCCTCGATACCGACCTCAAGTCCTCTGCTTTTACTGCTGACACGACGAAATTTGATCGACGTAGACGCTGACGGCCAGACGCTGTACTTATTAAAACCGGCGCGCATATTTCTGTGACGAGTGCCCGACTTCGTCGCCGCCTGAAGAAAGTTCTCACACCGGCTGCTTCTGGCATTATTAATGTCGCCGACGGACGAAGTCTCGCCATCACAGGAATGTGCACAGAACGCATCACAATCGCCGATCACCCCACATATGTTCTCTTTGCAGTTATGGAGCAGTGCCCCAACGACCTGATTATTGGATTGGATTTCTTGTCCACTCATGCCGCTCTCATCGACCGTGTAACCGGCATTCTCCAACTTGAACTGCCTCGACTTGGGGCTGTGCTGCCCTCACCGTCACATCGTTTGTGCGCTGTTGATTATGTTCGGCTGTCACCACAGGCCACCACGTTTGTGGCCTTAAAGATATCACCAGCTCCTGACGGTGACTACATAGTGTCTCCATTAGAGGATGTGCTCTTGGCGCGAAGTGTTGCTGTGCCGCATGCCATCGTGACTATCGTGGACAACTACGTTCAGCTTCCGCTACACAGCTTTAGTAATTCGACCCAAGTTCTCCCACAAGGCATTTCGTTAGGCCATGTTTCCCCACTTGATAAATGTAACATCATGGTATTAGACCCTGAAGACTGCTCGTGCCCTATTGCGGCTAGCCGTGCAAACGGTCCTACCGATGAAATTACGATGATGGTTGCCCCTGATCTTCTGCCCTGTTAGGCTGCGTAACTTCACCACGTTCTGACCACCTACCGACATATTTTCGACATCGATTACCGCCCTTTAGGTTAAACGTCCGTCGTGCGTCATCAAATACATACCGGCGATGCTAGTCCTGTTAGACGGTGATCATATCGTGTTTCCCAGTCAGAACGCCAGGTGATCCAACGAGAAGTCGAGAAGATGCTCTTCAAAGGAGTTATAGAGGCCTCTTCAAGTCTATGGGCGTAACCTGTTGTTTTAGTCAAAAAGAAGTATGGCAGTTGGAGCTTTTGCGTTGACTACCTGCCTTGAACAAGATAACCCGCAAAGACGCATATCCGCTAGCACGAATCGACGATGCTCTTGACTGCCTTCATGGCGCGCGATACTTCTCATCTATAGATCTGCGTTCGGGCTATTGGCAAATTTCTGTCGACGACTTAGACCACGAAAAAACTGCCTTTGTCACACCGTACGGCCTTTATCAGTTAAAGGTTATGCCTTTTGGGCTGTGCAATGCCCCGGCAACGTTGGAACGCATGATGTACTCTCTCCTCCGTGGTTATAAATGGTCCATTTGCCTTTGCTACCTCGACGATGTGATTGTTTTTTCCCCAACATTTGAAAGCCACCTAACTCGTTTGTTGACCATTCTAGCCGTTTTTCGTCGAGCGGGACGTTTTTCGTCGAGCGGGGAAAAGTGCAATTTCGACCGACGAGAAATCACGGTCCTTAGTCATCGTGTAAGTGCTGCTGGCGTCCAACCAGACCCTGACAAGACTAGCGCTGTCAAGAACTTTCCTCTGCCTTCTACTACTAAATATGCTCCTTGTTTTGTGGGCTTATGCTCATACTTCCGACGTTTTATACACAATTTCGCTACAATTGCGCGACCACTCACTGATCTTCTCAAAAAGAATGCACCCTTCTCTTGGGGCCAAGACCAAGCAGCTGCGTTTTCCACGCTGATCCAGCTGCTCACTTTACCACCAATATTGACTCACTTCGACCCGCCCGCGACGACTGATGTTCGCACAGACGCCAGTGCTTATGGCATCGGCGCCGTCCTCGCTCAACACCAGAAGGGCCAAACGCGTGTTTTTGCGTATGCCAGCCGCCTTCTCTCCACATCTGAGCGAAAGTATTCGATAACGGAGCGCGAGTGTCTTGCGTTGGTCTGGGCTGCAGCGAAATTTCGCCCGTATACTTGTATGGCCGGGAGTTTTTAGTTATTACGGACCACCACACTGTGTGTTGGTTGTCGTCGCTCAATGACACAACTGGTCACCTAGGTCGCTTGCCTCTACGTCTCCAGGAGTATAACTTCGACGTAATTTATAGGTCTGTCAGGTTACACCAAGATGCCGATTGTCTCTCGCGTTATCCGGTGGACCCTGCTAGCCTCGCTGTTCATGAGAGCGATTCTTGCGTGCTCGACATATCTGATTTGCACGATATCGGCACAGAGCAGTGCTAGGACGCAACCCTCAAGACGGTCATTGAGCGAGTATCTTCAGGACATTCCGACCCTCCGCTCCGTCAATATTGCCACGCTGTGTTGGTGGCAGAAGACGAGAGCGAAGAAGTGAATGGCAGCGGTGGCTGAGTAAACAGTCCTCCACTTCGAGTTCCTGCCTATCGTTTCCTCTCGCGACAGACTGGTGTAGGTGCTGGGTACTGTACTGCAACGTCTTATGCCTGCTGGTCCTAAACCAGAAGCAACCACCGCCAGTGCACCAGGGTCTGCTGACATCTATCGAAGCAGCCGCCGCTTTCAAGGACTACCACCACAGTACGGTCCCTTGGCAAGTTCCGTGAGGACAATGTTTGCCACATCCGCAACCCAAACCGAGCATGACCCACTCGCTAGCGTACCCTGTGTCATCAACACGCCTCACACACCCAACCCATTCCATGGTGATGCCAGTGAGGATGTCGATGACTGGCTTGACCATTTCGACCGGGTCGCTGCCATCAATGAGTGTACTCAGATTTGGGTGCACGTTAAAGAACCCCAGGTGGTCAAAATTTCCGGAGCCCTCCACTACGGCGTCTCTCATAATCATATGGTGGTTTTGGGACGTTAAACCCCACAAATCAATCAATCAATCAATCAAAGCTGCCATCAATGACTGGGACAATCGCCGTAAGTTGAAGAACGTGCATATCTCCCTCTTAGACGCGGCAAGAGTGTGGTATGAGAACCACGAAACTTCATTCACAAGTTGGCAGGAATTCCATCGGCAGCTTCGCGAGGCGTTCACTAACCCCGAACCGAAAGAAAGAGCGGAGCAGGCACATTCTTCGCAATTTCAAATGCCGAACGAGAGCGTCGCATGTTTGTCGAAGAAATGTCGCGATTGTTTCGACGGGCTGACCCCCGCATGCCAGAAGACAAGAAAGTGCGCCTGCTAATGCGAGGCGTGAAGGAGCAACTTTTCGCGGGCCTTGTGCGCAACCCTCCTACGACTGTGTCCGAGTTCATACTTGAGGCCACAATTATGAAGCGCATGCTTCGGCAGCGGGTGTCGCAGTATGAGCGTCAGACGGCCATGTCCGCTGCGTGCTCGCTTGTACCAGGAGGTGATAACAGGGAGGTCCTCACAGAACTCATACGACAAGTTGTACCCGAAGAACTTCGGAAACTTCATGCAGCGCCCCCTCCCAGTAGCGCTGCTCTTACGGACGTCGTTCATAACGAAATCAGGCAGTTCGTTCACTCCTCACCACCATCGCAAGTCGAACCTCCCACGCTTTCCTACGCGGATTCCCTACGCGCCTCTACGCCGTCGACGGCACATTTTGCTCATCAACCTACTGGGACCCCCAGACGCTTTCCAAGTCCAGCCCATCGTCTGCCTTCTCAGGCAGATTTTCATCCTGGCCCGCGGAAGTCCGCCGTCTGGCGTGCACCCGACAATCGTCCTTTGTGCTACCATTGTGGTGAAGTTGGACACATGTACCGCGACTGTTACTACCGACGAATAGGCCTTCGCGGATTCCACCCAGATGCGCGTTGTCCACGCTATGGTGAGCGCCCACAAGAAATTGCGGATTACTTGGAAGGTAGTCATCACGCTCCTGTCCCGCCGCGACGACAGTCACGGTCACCATCACCCCGTCCGTCCACATCAACGCACCGCGCCCGACCCGCCTTTGGGTCCCCTGGTGTCAGTGGCGCAAGCCCACGCCGGGGAAACTGAAAACGGCGACCTCCGGAGGTGAGGCCGCTGTCACGCGAACCGACAAATACCCTCCACTGCTGCCTTACGACGTGCCGTTAAAGCCTGTTTGTGAAACCGCCAACAGAACGTCCGCTTCCATTACCGTTTTCGTCGACTGTTATCTGGTGACTGCGCTTGTCGACACGGGAGCTGATTACTCGGTGATGAGTGCTTCATTGGCCACCCGTCTACACAAGGTGCTGACAACGTGGGACGGCCCTCAACTAATCACCGCTGGAGGACTGTTTACTCAGCCACAGCTGCCATTTACTTCTTCGCTCTTGTCTTCTGCCACCAACACAGCGTGGCAACACAGCGTGGCAACACAGCGTGGCTCCTTTTAGTCTGGTTTACGGCCGCGACGTTACCACAATGCTTGACACCATGCTGCAACCAACTCTGCCGGACACTATTACCCCGGACGCAGATGTATTTGTTCAGCGTGCCGAAGACGCCCGGCAGCTGGCGCGCTTTCGCATCAAGATGTTCGCCGATACAAGATCAAGATGCTCGCCGATACAACACCCACCACAGAGCAGTAATATACGAACCCGGTGACCTAGTCTGGTTTTGGACTCCTATACGTCAACGGGGACGCTCAGAAAAATTGTTATGTCGGTACTTCTGACCTTACCGAGTTCTTCATCGCCTCGGCGAAGTTAACTACGAAGTTGTCCCACCAGACACGTCACACCGTTCTCGCAGACCACGCTCCTCGGATATGGTTCACGTCTCCAGGATGAAGCCGTACTATTTGCGTTGACTGCAAGTTAAGAACTTTGTGATGTGCTAATAGCCTTCAAGACAATTGTGCATTACTTTCTTGCTTCTTTATTTTTCATCTCGTCCTTTTCTTTTCAAAGGACACAGACATTTCTGACCACCTTTCGTTGTTTTTCGGAGCCGTGGTATTCATGCGATGCTTCTTCTTATTTTTTTCTTTGGGGAGAGGGTAATGCCACGCTGTGTTGGTGGCAGAAGACGAGAGCGAAGAAGTGAATGGCAGCTGTGGCTGAGTTAACAGTCCTCCACTTCGAGTTCCTGCCTATCGTTTCCTCTCGCGACAATATGTTCTCCACAACGAAATTCTTTACCACCTCAACATGAAGCCTCATGGCCCGCAATATTTGTTAGTTATTCCCCGACACCTGCGTGCTACCATTCTTTAACATCTTTATGACGCTCCGACGGCAGGACACCTGGGTTTTTCACGCACCTATCACCGCGTATGGCAATGGTTCTTTTGGCATGGCCTGTATAAATTTGTGCGCCGCTATATCGCTGCTTGCGAGCGCTGACAGCGTCGCAAACGTCCTGCTCTCCATACGGCTGGCCTGCTCCAACCTATCGACATTCCCCCGGAACCATTCTTCCGCGTCGGTCTTCACTTGCTCGGACCTGTCCCAACGTCCGTGTCAGGCAACTAATGGATCGCTGTCGCAACTGACTATGCGACCAGATACGCTATACCTCATGCTTTGCCAAGTAACTGCGCTATAGACGTCGTAGACTTTCTACTGAATGACGTCATTCTGTGACATGGGGCTCCGCGCCGGCTCCTGGTGGATCGTGGCTGCTGCTTCCTCGCAAAAGTTATCGATGAAATCCTCCGTAGCTGCTCTACCGAACATCACCTTACAACTGCCTACCATCCCCTGACCAACTGTCTCACAGAGTGCCTCAACCGAACTCTTACAGACATGTTGTCCATGTACATCTCTGCTGATCACCGTGACTGGGACGCAATGCTCCCCTACGTTACATTTGGGTACAATTCATCAAGGCATGACACCGCCGGCTATTCTCCGTTCTTTCTTCTGTACGGCCACAACCCTGCGTTGCCATTCGACACACTCCTTCCTTCTGATACTACCAAACCAACGGTGTGTGCTCAGGACGTTGCTTCTTGAGCCCGCGTCGCTCGCCAAATCGCGCACACTAGACTCACTGCTTCTCAGGCCTCACAAAAAGTCCGCTACGATGACTAGCACCGTGAGGTTGACTACCCTGCTGACTCTCTCGTCCTACTTTGAACGCCGAATTGGCGTGAAGGCGAGTGCGAGAAGCTCCTTCCACGATACACCGGACCCTACAAAGTTCTCCGCAAGGCCACCGACGTCGACTACCTCATCACTCCCGTTGAACCACACTCATCTTCTGCCACACTACCTACTGATGTTGTTCATGTGTCACGACTAAAACACTTTTACGTTGTCAGTCCTGATTGACTTAGCGGCGCCGTGGCGGCACTTCGTCCGCTGGGGGTGATGTTACGAGGCAGTGGGTATGGCTCCGCCATCGTAGACGCATCGATGAAGAAGAAGCGGATTTGGCGCGCGTGATCCTAGTAGCCCTGGGGTGTCACACCTACCTGTAAATCTTGCAAACACACTCGTTTCCCTCTTCCGCGTATTTGTGATCCACGTAACAATATCTTTTTAAAATGCAAACAGTGATTCGACTTTAAAAACCAGATTCCTTCCGATGAGCATGGCCGGATGTAGCGGCAGCTGCTGTTGGTAGAGAAGCAAAAAATGTTTGTTTCTCAGTGCATCTAGCTTATTGAACTGCACAAAGATGTGGAGAACCGTAAGTTGTTCTCCACATCTCTCAGACAATGGCGGATTGCCACCATACAAAAGGTGTGAATGTGTTGAGTGAGTATGTCCTATTTGTAACCTTGTAAGAATTACTTGTGTGTAGCGTGATCTGGATACTGTTGGCCAATTTTCAAGTCTTGGTTTGATACCGTGCAATTTACTATCCGTTTGCCTATCCCACAGGCGTTGCCAGAACACCCTGAGCTCCCGTCGTAGGAAAGATTTCATGTCCATTCCAGGGACGGTCAGGGATGTATTGGCGGGTGCGTGGTCATGGCAGACCCAGCCAGCTGGTCCGCCACTACGTTTCCAGCGATCTCGCGGTGCCCTGGCACCCAGCACACCACAACCTGTCGTTTGAGGGCGTAAATTACGCATAAAAGAGAGTAAAGTGATATAAAGATAAGAGTTGTTTGTTTTTTCAGCGTTTTAAAAGCCGTTGCGACACCCAGCGAATCTGTGTTGACAACCGCATGTTTCAGTTGTAATTTCTTGATATGCTTTACGGCCACAGATATCGCATAGGCTTATGCAGCGAAGATACTTGTTTGCGGGTGCAGAATACAGGGTTTTGAGACGCATGGACAAACAGCTGCATTGGACACACTAGTACGAGACTTTGACACATCTGTGAAAAATTCTGGGCAAGTGTATTTATGTTGAAGATCGAGGAAGTGTGTGCGGATGTTTCCAGTAGGTGCGTGCTTAGTAACGTCCACGAAAAATACGTCACAGTCAATTATCTGCCACTGCCACGGTGAAGGATATGCTGCGGGAGCCATCAACCGGTGCTCTAGAAGTGGCACGCCTGTTTACTCAGCGAGCGTCCTGACACGGAGTGAGTAGGGCTGTCTCAGCGAAGGACGGTTGTGGAATAATGTAGAATTAGACAGATCAATGAATGTGGAGTGATTGGGATGTTCCTCCTCTGCGTTAACCCTAAGATAGTATGTAAAAGACGTTTAGCATCTCTGTAGATGGAGCGTCCACTCGTTTGACGCTGCATAGAGGCTTTCTACGGAGCTAGTTCGAAAAGCACCCGTAGAAAGGCGGATGTCTAGGTGGTGGACAAGGTCAAGCATCTTTAAAGCTTATGGTGTCACAGACTGGTAAGTCATAGCACCATAATCGAGGCGCGTGCGCACAAAACTTCTGTACAGATTCTAAAAGAATTTCCTGTCACTACCCCACGTTTTGCGTGACAACACTTTCAAAATATTCATTGTTTTTAAGCAACTTTTCTTTAAATACTTGATATATGGTATGGAGGTTAGTTTTTTGTCTAATATTAGACTGTTACGCTTGGCATGGCAGTTCGTCTGGGCAGACGCCATTGTGTGTAAGCCGGTCTGCTAGGACGCTTTCAACCCCATCGGCGCCCATCCAGCTAGAAGTTGTCCTGTAGGGGTTCCAGGTAGTGGTCGAGTCTGAACGATAGCTTCGCGAGACAACACTTTTGTTGAATGGGCTCGAACAGCATGGGACGGCGCCACTGTCGCTGTTCTTATGAAGTCAATCTCTCGACTCGGCTATTGTCATCTACGCGAGGCCATCACAACATTCCAACAGTTTGGAAGTGTGGGAAAGCGTCGAAGAAGCCGTTCTCAGGTATCAAGCGTTTGGACTGCCATGTTCGAGAGAGTTCTGGAAGCGTGTAGCTGAAAGCAGCAGCCATGAACCACTGCTGACGTTCTTGTCAGCGGCCATCTCCCCAGAGGAGCTCAACTTTCCCTCTCCGGACTCTACATCCTCGCCCTGCGGTGCCTTCAAGGCGTGGGCCGGGTGCGTCATTGTGTGGTGCACTCGTCATGACCTTTGAACATTTTCACCCACGTTCTTCTTCTCACAAGTGGTCCAATTTTCGCACCCTTTCTGGTAGGTGGACCACTGAGACAACACGTCACCTGATTCGCGGCCACAGTGATCACTGCCTTCTTCGGACTGCCGTGTAAAAATCAACGGGTTATAAAAAGCCCAAGCATTTTGTATATAAGAGCTGCCTCATAGGCTTAACCTATTTACATAGCATAATCTTCTGAATCTTTGTACAGTTCCCATCTTTTAACTATTGTGTAAATAAATCGTCGTTCTATCTCTCTTACGAACGCGTTTCCCCACTGGCGAAGATCGGCTGTGCGGACGACGGCGGGGAGCCAGCTACTTCGAAGAAGCCCGCCGTGCCATCATCGACCTCTTACCCTTTACAACTGGTGGCAGCGGTGGGATTTAGAGCTTTGCGTGGACAAGAGTGTCGACCTTGTCCTAGAAGAAAAGCCACTGTAGCTAAGCGCCGCGCGGGTGAGCCCAATGGGGCGGGGGGGCATCGTCACTCTTTCCCGCGCGTTGCTCGTATCCCCTCCGCCAAACTGTCGTAGACATGCTGAAATCGCGAACGAGGCGTGACTGCGCAGTTCAGCTCGTAGCTCGTGCACTTTGTAGTCTGAGGTGTTTTCGAAATCTGCTAAGACCACGACCGCCGCGTGTACGATTGAAGAGCGAGGGACAGGGACAGCTGTAAGCTGGAGAGTGGGACACAGGTATTTTCTTGGAAGCATGTTCGTTTGCTCGTTTTTGGTTTTAAAGTAATATTCCTATGTCATCTCCCCGCCTAGTTTGTGAAGGTACAGTTTTTCCCTTCTCGATTTTTGAAGCATTGTTAGAGTTTTTAGTTAAGCTGCTAAGCTTTATGCGGTAGCAGTGACCCGCATCGTTCAACCGAATGCGTGAAATCAAGATTTTCTTTGAGATAAGAGCACGTAAGTCGTAATTGAAGATTTAGTACGCCCGCTAGTTTTGAAAGCGTGGTACCGTTGTCGAGCGGAGCCGGAGCTTGAGAGCGTCGTGTCCTTTTGGTCTATCGCAAAGGTTAGATCATCTTGAGAGAGTAAATGAACAGTTAAGATCAAAACTAGAGGTGATATTGGCACAGGGTTTTTACCGCAAAACTTACGCTAGTTTTGTTAAGTGCTCATGACGTGTACGGCATCAAGCGTTATTTTTCATTGCGTGTTGTTCTTTGTGAACATTTACGTTCAGATGCGTGTTTAGTGGTGCCTAGGTTATAGGGATATCGCCTATGGTTAGGTGCGTGTTGGTATGCTAGCGCTCTTTGATTGAGAGTATGATGTCTTGCTAGTGTACACAGCAAAGTCCTGTGCGTTTTTAAAACTTTGGCTGACATGAGGCTACATTTATCAAATGAGCGTGTTCGTATGCGAGGTTTATTACCTTTTGTCATTTCAGTTAATTCTCAGCGATCATGCGATCTCTTGAGCTTAGCGTTGCTTTACCATATGTTGAGGCTTGGGATACATTTCTAGGATTTGCAAGGCGCAGTTCAATCTGTTGTAAGAGTTTGCGTTTGCGTCAGGGTGTCCCACAAGTAGGTATTAGCGACTACGTTCTGAGAGAATAGAGAATGCACAGACACCTTGTGTTGACAGCATACGTGTGAAAACCATGTAGTTGGTTGTATTTTAAGTTAGTGCTGAGTTATCAGATGTGTTACAAAATAGTAGTGAACATAGTGGGAGAAAGTTATTTTTGAAAGAGGTTGTTTATGGTTGTCCGGGGCCAAATGGTAATTTTCTTTGTGTGCTTTTTTTCGCACGGCAATTGATCCATTTTCAATAAGCATCTCCACATCCTTGACTGTTGTAACTTTGGCGGCACGAAATTTTGTCAAAAATTTAGCATACGGGTTTTTCATTTGTTTGTGTTCGTTAAGAAGCCTGGAGAGTTTTAAGCGAGTCCAGTGCACCTGACCTGCAGCATGGTATTAAGTTGTGTGGTTTGTTTCGCTGTTGTCAATCTTTGTGAGGTGGTTTGGGAGTTCGTTGCAAGTTCGCAGTGGGGGGTTCCAAGCCAGGCCATCGACATCGTCACCAGCCATTCTCTTCGTGCTCAGCGGTTGGGAGTGCTAACGAGCCGAGATTTTCCGGGCGGCGGAGGAGCTGTTATATTTGGCCCAGAAGTCTTTACAAGACCGAGAAACTTATGCTCAGAATGAACAGACAGATGTTCACCATGCAGGTCTATCTCGGGATCTGGATAAACGCCCCTCCCCCGGCAGAACAAGACGCATGTGCTCTTTTGTGCGTTCAGTTTAAAACCACTCTCATCTGCCCATTCAGAAACTTTGTTCAAACCTAATTGAACCTGTCGTTCACATATTGAGAGGTTGCATGGTTTAGTACCTATCTGTACATCATCAACATATGTGCAGTAAAACATATTGCGAGGGATAGCAAGGCGCAATGAGTTCATTTTACCTGTGAAGAGTGTGCAACTTGATAACCTCTTTGTGGCACCCTTGTTTCCTGGACAAATTTTCACGACAAAACAGTGCCTAATGGAGCACGGAATGTGCGATTGGTTAAGTAGCTTTCCAATACGTTCAACATTCTACCCCATTCGCCAAAGTGTGAGAGGTCTCTCAGTATGCCAAAGCGCCACGTAGTGTCATAGGCCTTCTCAATATTGAGGAACCCAGAGAGAAAAAATTGATTATGAACAAATGCATCATAAATTTGAGCCTTGATACAGACAAAGTGGTCATTGGTAGACCTAGCCTCTTGAAACCCACACTGGTATGGGTCAAGTAGGCTATTAGTCTGAAGGAAGTGCATAAGTCGCCTGTTTATCATTTTTTCAAAGACTTTGCAAAGACAACTCGTTAATGCTATTGGCCTGTAGCTTGAAACTGAGGACGGGTCCTTGCCTTGTTTTAAAAAAGGAATAACTAAGGCTTCTTTCTAGGTCGAGGGCACCTTGCAGGAAAACCATAGAGCATTATACAAGCATAGAAGGGCTTTTTGAGTTTTGATGGACAGGTATTTCAGCATTTTATATAACACACGGTCAGAGCCGGGGGCAGACTTATTGCAGCAGTTTAGCGAGGCCTGTAGCTCAGCTAAACAGAAAGGTGCATTATATGCCTCGTGGGATGTGTATTTGCACTGTAGTTTCGCTTTTTCTATTCGGACTTTGTATCGTTCAAACTCTGCAGTATATAGTGCGAGGAGCTGGAGACCTCCTCCAAGTGTGCGGTGATGGAGTTTGCTTGGTCTTCCAAGCTGTCGCCCTGCGTGTTTACAAGTGGGAATGAATGTGCTTGTCTTCCTGCTACTTTACCAACCATGCTCCAGACTTTAGCTTCATCTGTATAAGCATTAATGCCTGTTAAGAATTTCTGCCAGCTCCCCCGCCTAGCCTGTCGGCACACTCTTCTACCTTGAGGCTTAATCGTCTTGAAACTATCGAGGTTTTCGGCAGTTGGCGAGTTTCGAAGCGACTTCCGTCCTTTGTTTTGTGTTTCACGTGCATCTCGACACTCAGTATTCTACCAAGAGAGGCGACGTTTTGTGCCAAGTCCTAATTGTGGGACGCACTTTGTCGCAGCATCAATTAGAAAAGTTGTAAGGAAGTCTACAGCTGCATCTACGCTTAAGCCGCACATATCAGAACAACTTAGGTTGCTAGCATTCCGAAACTTTTCCAAATCCACCTTGTCAATGTGTCATGTGGGAGCCTGTGAAGGACCTGTTTTATCTATTTAGTGTACTCAAAATTAAAGGAAAATGGTCACTCCCGTATGGATTGTTTATGACTTTCCATGTGAGTACAGGTAGGAGTGATGGAGAGATAATGCTGAGATCTATCGATCAGTAGTAGGGGTTAGCGAGGCTATACTATGTTGGATCCTTTCGATTTAGTAGACATGCACCAGAAGAGAAAAGAAACTCTTCAATTAGGCGGCCTCGCGCATCACAACGAGAGTCACCCCATAAGCTACTATGAGCATCAAAGTCCCCTAGGACAAGATATGGTTCTGGAAGTTCATCGATTAGTGACTGTTCATGTCTGTTCAGTTGATGATGTGGAGGTATGTAAATACTGCAAGTTGTTACCAGTTTATTGAAAATGACAGCTCGAACAGCTACTGCTTCCAGAGAAGTTGGAAGTGGTAAATGTGCAGGCTGTTCCTCGACCAGCTATTATGGCAACACCACCGGATGAGGCGACAACATCATCTCGGACCGTTTGAAAGATAACGTAATTGCGTAGAAAGTTAGTGTGTTTTGGTTTCATGTGTGTTTCTTGCACGCACAGCACTTTTGGTGTATGTTCGTATAAGAGCTCCTGGCTATCGTAGAGATTTTTTAGAAGTCCTCTGATGTTCCAATGTAGTATTTGTGTCATTTTAGTGTTGCGTGGTACTGTGTGTACAAAAGTGTTGCCTTAAATGGCCTTTTGGGAGCCTTGTAATTCGGTTTTTTTTTTCTTTCTTGGTGCGCGTTAAAGAGTTGCGCCTATCCTTCGGCGTCTGAGGTGCCAGAGGAGTCGTACTTGTATCCATCACCTCTTGTGAGATGGTGGATGGTGCCTGCTAGGCAGGCATGGTCACAGAACTTTCGGACCTAACTGCGCTTGCAGTGGTCCGAGGTTCAGCAGACACGGGGGTCTGCCAGCCCTGTTTGTCAGGTGGCGGAGCAGTACAAGCAGATCCAGCTGGGGGCGCTGGTGGCACGACCGCGGCCACACACTGCGTGATATTCGCGGGTGCAGAAACATGGGGCGCGGTGCCCCGGCACGTTATATTGTCGAAGGAGGGATAAGATGGGTTGTGTAGTGTGAAATGTTTACGTGCTTCTTGGAATGACAGATTCAATTTGACCTTAAGTTCTACTATTTGTTAATCTTTTTTCCATGTGGGGCATGATCGTGAGTACGCGGTGCGATCTCTTCACAGTTCGAACAATAAGTTGTTTCTGAGGTGCAGTTGTCGGATACGTGTTGAATGGATGCACACTATGCGCAACTGGCACGCCCTCTGCAACTCTGCGATCCATGACCGAAACGTTGACACATGAAACATCGACGAGGGTTGGGAACGTATGGTCTTACACGGAGCTTACAATAGTCGGTTTCAATTGATTCTGGTAGGTCACTTGTTCCGAAGGTAATTATCGCGTATTGTAGGGGTCAGTTTGTTGTTGCACCTTACTGTTGTTCGTTGAACTTTGACCACGTTCTGGTCCTGCCATCCTTCGAGCAGCTCACTTTAAGAAAGCTCAGTAAGATTATCATCGGAAATTACGCCACGGACAGTGTTCATAGACCTGTGTGGGCCCACCGCAACAGGGGTTTCCCCAAACGCTACAAGTTTAGACAGCTTCTCGTACTGAGCTTTGTCGTGAACCTCCAGAAGAAGATCACCACTTCCTATCTTTGTCTCTTTATAACCTGGGCCTATTGGTTCCGTGAGAGTTTTAGACACGAGGAAAGGGGAAATCGCTCGAACTGTCTTCTTTCAGTTCTGGCTGTGGATAACATGGTACTTTGCAAATGTCGGCTTTGGTGTTTTAAGCAGGAAAGTGTCTTCGGTGCGCCACTTTTTCAGGGAGCGATCAGGAAGTGAGGGGGGGGGGGAGCTTTTGCCATAAAGATGCTATAAAGTTTGGCGGCGATGGTGGCCACCCACCACCGAGCCCAACAAGGGGACGCTACAAGGTTGAAAGCAAACACTTCGAGACGCCAACCATACGTCGCCGCTGTAACCTGTTATAATTATCCTAGGTTGAATAGCTACACCAGGTTAACCATCGCCGCCAGGAAATTCGGAAGGAAATGAAAGAGAGAAGATGACAGATAAAAAGTGAGAGATAAACACGAAGACTAGGGGGAGAGAGATAGGAAAAAGCGACTGCCAATTTCCCCTGGGCGGGTGAGCCCAGGGGTGTAGTCTACGTGAAGCCGGGGCCAAAGGGGTGTGTTGCCTCTGCCGGGGGGACTTAAAGGTACAATTAGCCAGCGTCAGCTCAACCCCCCGGATTCCCTTTTCCCCGGACATTGCTCAGCCACGCACGGCTAGGCGTGGGAGAGGTTGAAACCCCCCGTTAGCTCGAGTCCGTGGTGTCACTGCACACTAAACGCCTGCTTGCACAGACGCCCCTGCTGGGCCCAATTATCCTCTCAATGAATTACCTTATCTCCCGCTCAAGCAAACCATCTCCCCGCTGCTTCGCAATCACACATGGTTTCCTTTAGCGGGAGTTGGTGTAATTTTTCCCCAACACTACGTGTGACTTCTCACGAACAGAAAATGCTCATTATGCTACGCCTTGAAATTCAAAGTAAGAAATGAAAAATGCCTTATCATGCACCATTATCTTCGTTCACGAAGCCAATAACAACGGAGCTGAAGTAAAAGGGAAGTTGTACTTTCGAGCGTTATCACACAAAACTGCTACCATTTTTATTTCGTAGTTCAAGCCGAATGGCATAGCTCCAATTATTCTAAAGCTCGGCCACGAGTTGCATGTGAAAACCAACTTCGCCATGCATGTTAACATGCCGCACTCTTGGTATCATTATAGCATTAAAGTGAACTGAAAAAAAAAATAGTAGCCTATACCACAGTCGGGCCGGAAAAGCAGAGTGCGCTTCTTTCCTCTATCTCAGCCGTGATTATGCAAACCTCAAAGCATGCTGTAAAGGCGTGTTCTTGGATGAATGATCACAACGACTGCACAACAAAACAACAACAACAATATAATAATAATAATAATAATAATAATAATAATAATAATAATAATAATAATAATAATAATAATAATAATAATAATAATAATAATAATAATAATACAATTGAGCATTCATCCGTACCATTCGTAGCTATTGCGCAAAGCAGCGACGACAAATTGACACAAGGCGTACAAAAAGTCCAGCCTAAATATCGGATTATAATCACACACACAACCTACTTTCTTCATTTCTCTCAATCGATCCCCTTTTTTTGCCTGTTTTTCTCTCTCTTTGATCAAACTGATCCTCACTGCCCAGGTATCTCAGTCAGTAGAGCGGTAAGCTTTTGCCGTAACAGTTGAGGGTTTCTGTTTCTGCTCAGCCGTAGCTTTTCTTTTTTCATTGGTCATGTGTCTTATTTATTGAGGAAGGTGGTGTGTAGTCGGTGACAGCTTTACGATTGCGCGGCATTTTTTTCCTCAAAAACTCACTCACGCCAGCCTGCACCAGTAAGCTCACACTACAGACTGATGTCATGCCTTCACATGCAAAGTGTATACATGAGCGGGACTGAAGTAACTGTATATACAGTGGCTCTAAGAGAGACTATTTCTTAAGTAGCACAGACTATCGGCTGCCTTTCTTTGCTCGTTCTTCGGGGCGGGGGGGGGGGGGGGGGGGGCTCCGCAATATTTAGGTTGTACCCGACTACGGTATCCTAGTGTCCCTGAAAGAGGCCAATAGCAAGTTGTTAGTAGTGCGCACCCGTTGGTGCACGCTTGTGTGCATCCGCCCCTGAGGAGGTAATGACGTAGTTTTATAAAACTGTATCCATCCAATAACAATTTATATGCACGAAAGAACAAGGAAAAGGAGAGACAGGATTGGTGCCAACTAATTTGATGGAAAGAACATTGCACCTCAGGTAACTTCAAACGAAGGGCGCATCACACTGAAGATCACCGTTACACAATGGAAAACGACCTTCAGTTATCATCAGTACTCGTCTAAAAAGAGCAGTTTGTTGCGATTTAAGTTCAAAGATGCCACGTTAACACATTGGGCACCCTTCTTATTTATGAGAAAAGCCTCCGAAAATTATCGCACCCCCTGCTTTTGAAAAAACGGGGCGTACATGTCCACGACATGCAGTGCGAAGCCAAGTAAAATCCACATAACTTAGAAAAAGACCCTTAACCACACCAAGTTCAAAGGCACAATAATTATCTTTTTCTCGCCTTCACTACCCTTCCTGCAGCGCTATCTCCTCCTCCGATTTTTAGTTCTTCAGAAAGCACGTGGAATGTCAGCACTAAGCATTGAGCCCTTGGGAGTTTTGTGCTCTTCGAATAAACGCTGTTATCACGGTTTGCGCAGTCGTGAACGCAGAAAATGAAGGAATATCGGCGTATCGCGCATGATAGTCATGCGAGACAAGGCGGAATGGTCATGCGATTGCATGTTGAAGCAGTGTAGGTGACAAATCACAACAGATAAGTCTCTGATAACGTCCAACCAAGAGCTTATTCTATTCTGACGTCACGTGAACAAACAGCTCACGAATTGTGCCGCAAAGACTGGAAACGCCGGAGGAGAAAATTACGCGCTCATTCTTGGTATTTTCAGAGTTTGTTTAGGAGTTCTTTCCCATTATACCTGCGATTTATTGCTCCCGAACCACCATATACTTCTGAAAGACACCGTAGTGGGGAACTCCGAAAATTTCGACCATCTGCCATCTGGGGTTCTTTAACGTGCACTGGCATCGCATGTTACACGGGCCACTGGCTTTCGCCTCCATCGAAACGTGACCGCGGCGGCTGGAACCAAACCCACGACCTTCGGCTCAGCAGTCGAGCGCCCTAGTCACTGTTCCACCGAGGCTGATGTTTGGGAGAACTGTAAAAGAGGCTTCAATATTCCATTAAACAGATACTTAAACATCGACCAGTCTAGCCGATCTATGTCCACTACAGCGGAGGGATGTTTATACAACTTCCCGACTATCCAGATAGACAATACGGTTATACGTGCTGTGTATCACTGGAGGCATTATTCTTCTTTTTTCTCAAAAACACAGGCGCATAACCGGGAGGGCCTGTCAGGGGCGGTGAATTTCTCGAGAACATCGTGTCTGCTTGGAGCTCCTTCAGGTTGTGGGTGACTTTCCACATATAAGGTATAATTTCCGGCATTTTTATGCTGTGTGGGTTCCGCCATTCTGCGTGTCTTTAAAGTCCTTGAGCAAACTTTCAAAAACACTACTAATGACTGAGCAACAGAAACCCGCCTATTGGAGACGCGACACCAGGTATTCCAAACTGTCAACCATCAAAAGTTCGCAAGATCTGCTTAGCGTCCTATGCAAGCGCATTTCGCTATGCCTCTCAACATTTTAGTGTGCAGTCTCAATAATTGGCAACTATTTTATAGCACGTGATCAATACGACCAGCGCCCCGCCATGGTGATCTAGTGGCCAATGTACTCGGCTGCTGACCTGCCGGTCGCGGGATAGAATCCCATCTGCAGCAGCTGCATTTTTGGTGGAGGCGATGATGCTATAGGCCTGTGTGCTCAGATTTGAGTGCACATTAAAAACCCCAGGTGGTCCAAATTTTCGGAGCCCTCCACTACAGCGTCTCTCATAATCATGTGGTGGTTTTGGGACGTTAGACTTCACATAGCAATCAATCAATTGACAGGAACAGCACATAAGGCTCGCTTTAAATGTTATACCACAAAATCTGAAAACTGTTCAAATTTTTTCGAGACAGTGCTGCAACTCTACTGGTAAACTGTGGTCAAAATCACCAGGAAGTCACCAGCACATAGAAATGTGTTAGGATCTTTGGAGTCAATAACTTTATTGAAGTCTCAGTCAAAGAACAACAAGAAAACTTCACGCAGCACCGGCGCCACACATGAGTCGATGCATATGACCTTCTTCTGTACAGAAAGCTTGTCATTATAAAACACCATGATACTATTAAAATGAAATTGCAAAAGTGACATGAAATCTTCTACAGAAACTCTGAAATCATAGTGATATGATAGAACTTCATTCCTCTCAAGGCAACTTCTGACATCAGTTAATGACGTAGTTCCTATTATAAAACAGGTCGACTACAATCAACCGAGAAACCATGCCATTCAGGGGAATTTTCTCTGAAACACCCGAAAGGAACCCTAATGGGATGCAAGCAGCAGCGTTGCGAACGGATGGCGTCAAAGGCTGGACGGCGCTAACGTGAGCGTGGCGGTCAGAGCTAGAAGATTCGTTTGAAGCTATGGCTGGCGTAGGTCTTGTAGGTGACACGTAAAGACACGTTTAAGCGCATACGTTAGGCGCGTGCCAGGTTTATTGCGTGTGAACCGCCGAGCAGGTAGTATAGCGAGCGACGGTCGCGGCAGGTGTTGCGGTCGAATGGATGAGGCGGCAGCTGTGGGCGCCGCGACAAGCATGCGGTAGGTGAGGGAGAGAGTGACGTTAGCGCACACTGCGAGGGGAGCGTGACGTCGACGCGCCACAGTGACTTACTTGGCACATCGCCAACATTTGTTACCTGCGGCGCGTTCGTACTGACGACAGCGTTACACAGGCTAGTTAAAAAGCTGCTTCGCATATATAACGGTGATCCCATCTAGTGAGTGCTGATCCCCTGATCAGCTCCTGATTTTGTTGGCTTGCTCAACTGAGGTATACTTGCCCCACCGTTGTGGTATAGTGGCTAATGTACTCGGCGGCTGACCCGCAGGTTGCGGGATTGGATCCCGGCTGCGGCGGCTGCATTTTCTATGGAGGTGAAAATGCTGTATGCCCGTGTGCTCGGATTCGAGTGCACGTTAAAGAGGCCCCGGTGGTCGAAATTTTCGGAACCTCCTACTTCAGCGTCTCTCATAATCGTATAGTAGTTTAGCAACGTTAAACCTCACATATCTATCTAGCTAACCTATACTTGAATACGTGTAGCAACAAGAAGCTGCGTTCGCGTTAACTGCGGTTAATGCTGTGAACCACGGTTTAGCATAACCGCAGTTAAAGCTATCAGTGTGACACGGGTATTAGACAAGTTTTGATGGTAACTGTAGGTCTTTTGCCATTCTATTACGGTGAGTATCAATGTGACTCGCACATTCATTTGAAATTATGTGGGACGCAATGTTCTTTCCATAAAATAATTTCTTAGTTGGCATCAGTCTTCTCTTTTCTTGTCATCATATCTTTGTGCCTTCAAACTTTCATCAGACAATGCACTGACTAGCCCCCAGAACGCGTTTTACGGAAGTTTTATCCCCCTGTGATGAAGTGCGTGATAAACGCGAGAGAAGAAGATGACAGTGCTGGCTTGTTCTAGAAGAAGATGAGAAGGAATACAGATTTGAAGCCAACGCATCGAAAAAAGAAGCGTTCATGGAGACGACTGTAGCAAACAACTCCGAATTCATCTGATTGTATGAGCGTTTGCTCGTTCAGCATTTCCATTCATTAATCACGATTTTATTTTGTGGTCTATAATTTGATTGGTTATTTATAGATTCATAGCCCTCTACCTTGAAGATATTTCCTCGCGGTTCTTGGACCCATCTCCCTTTGTGAGTGAGTGCCACAAGAGAGAGAGAGAGAAACATCACCATTTTCATAACCATACTCATTATCCAGAACAACAAGATCGGCTGATTGGAATGTTGGAAAGACTAGGCCAGAGCACCTACAGCGAACCCGAAATAATACGCACGAGATTCACGAGGCCTCGCGCTTGTTTTCCAGCTGTTGAGCTTCTCGGGCCATGGCGTGACGCGACACGAGTTCTTGGGGAACCCTTTTTCGGTCATCTCTGGGACAGCGAGCGTCTTCACGAAAACCTGAGTCACCGACTGCCACATCCAGCGGGCTGTGGTCGCTTGCTGTTGGAGGCTGCGTCTAGGCCTCGGGGTTCCTACGGCCGCGGGACGCTGACCTGTGCACCCGACTGCGCCACAAGCACGCAACGAGCCTCACCTCACGAGGCAACGGACACTGTCACAGACTGTGACACTACCCATTCGTGTTTTTGTCGTTCTTGGCTGCTGACCCGCAGGTCGCAGGATCGAATGCCGGCTGCGGCAGCTGCATTGCGGATAGAGGCGGAACTGTTGTAGGCCCGGGTGCTCAGATTTGGGTGCACGTTAAAGAACTCGAAGTGGTCGAAATTCGCAGAGCCCTCCACTACGGCGTCTCTCATAACCATATAGTGGTTTTGGAACGTTAAAGCCTACATATCCATCAATCACTGTTTGTTTCATTGTTTGCCGCGTGCATGAGCCCGTGGTATTGTGCTTGCTGTAATGTGACTGTGTCGTCCAATATAACTGCCTCTTTTGTCCTCTCCTGTCTCCATCCATCTCGCGACACATCGAACATAACAATTCAACATGAACTTATTTACAGCGCAACGCCAGAAAAACACAGGGCAGGAAAGAAGCAAAAAAGAAATAAAAGGCAGTGCCGTCTTTTATTTCTCTTTTGCTCCTGTCCTGTCCTTTGTTGTGTTTTCTGGTGTTGCGCTGTAAATAAGGTCACGATGAATCCTAACCAACTGGCCCAACTTCCTGTCTTACTGCATAAGAAGTACCCCGACGATAGGCATACACCACGTTTCAAAGAAAACATGGAAGAGCAAACGAAAAAAAGAATAAAACACCCGCCCAGAGCTTGAACACTGGACCATCAGGTTAAAGATCTCACTCTCTAACTACTAAGCTATCCGGGCAGCGAGGAAGAGTGTCGTTACACTATGGCAAATACAAAAATAGAGGGAAAAAGTCACCGCGTTGACACAAGGGCGAAGCAATGAATGCAATAGCAACAAATTGGAAGGTCACGCGCAAAATAGCAAGCAGATCAAAGCGTGCCCCGCGTTTCTCACGTACAAATGACGAACAAAACGTACTCACAGGTACAGATTAACGTGAATAAACGTCTCAGTTGTTACTTCGCTCTGTCTGAAAAGCGCGCTCTTTTCGCAAACGGAAACTTTGCAACAATTGCAGGGAACTTTGCGCGCCCGATAACGACAACAAAATAGTTCCGGTGGGAGTGCAAAGCCAGAGAAGACGTACAATGCTCCCCACCACGAGATAAGGTCGAGGGAGCGAGTGTAAACGCAGCTTCTCTCCGCGGAGCAAAGTAAACGTTGGATGAGAGCGCACGCCGCCATGTCGTGACGATGTGGCGACGTGCGCTCATTGCGCCATCTTGCTGGTAATTCCGATAACACGATAGTACCCCCCCTCCCCCGTCACGAATGGTTAGCGGTAGATATCATAGTTGAAATCAAGAAGAGGAAATGGACATGGGCCGGGCATGTAGCGCGTAGACAGGATAACCTCTGGTCATTAAGGGTAAATAACTGGATTCCCAGAGAAGGCAAGCGGGTTAGGGGGAGACAAGGTTAGGTGGGCAGATGAGATTAAGAAGTTTGCGGGTATAAATTGACAGCAGCAGGCATAGGACCGAGTTAACTGGCGGAACATAGGAGAGGCCTTTGTCCTGCAATGGACGTTGTCAGGCTGATGATGATGATGATGATGATGATGATAAATGCCATTTGAACGTTGAAGGAGAGCTCGGTGGCTCAGTGGTTAACGCCTAGCCCTCACGTCTTAGGTGTCCTGCGTTCCATTCCACGCGCCGGAGTCTCTTTTTTTGCATTACTTTTAAAGACGATAGTCTTTTTTTGGGGACCTTCGACGCAAAAATTTTGGTCTGTCTAGACATCTGTCTGTCTGTCTATTTGTCTGTTTGTTCGTCCTTAACGGTACCTTAAACGGCACCAAAGTGGCCAAACGATACTCCAAACGGCCAACCCCATCCGCAGCGCCCGCCAACATTGCTCAAGATTCAGTGTTCATACTTGTGGGATTGACAATTAAAAAGCAATTATTGCGCTTATCTGAGGCACCATAACAACACCTCATTATTCTGTATGTGTGTCTATTACTAGAAAAGGCATACACGGGTAATTATAAGGACCATAGCGTTTATCACGTTGCAATGCCCAGGCAGTGCTTGCACGAAAAGACAAGTGTTACCAACGCTTTGCTAGGACGAGACGGTGGTGGCACCTACCCGTCGCCTCACTTTCTATATCTTATCACCTCCGAGACGGGCGCGCAGGGCGTGCGCGCTTCGTTTGATGCGCTCGTTCGCCTCCGCTGCACGCTCGAGGCACTCTAATGCAGCGCCTCCAGTATACCATTCACCAATTTTCTTGCGCAGAACATCAAATAAACGTTTTGTTCACTCTCTCCAGGCACAAGGCTATCGTCTTTCGACGACATTTGCAGTATAACACGATTGATATGTGGAGTTTAACGTCCCAAAACCACCATATGATTATGAGAGACGCCGTAGTGGAGGGCTCCGGAAATCGTGACCACCTGGGGTTCTTTAACGTGCACCCAAATCTGAGCACACGGGCCTACAACATTTCCGCCTCCATCGGAAATGCAGCCGCCGCAGCCGGTATTCGAACCCGCGACCTGCGAGTCAGCAGCTGAGTACCTTAGCCACTAGACCACCGCGGCGGGGTGCAGTGTAACACGCAGATACGGGGCCAACTTTTTTTTCTTGCGTTCTCATATATATATATATATATATATATATATATATATATATATACATTTACGGACAATGACGCTGGTGGCGAAATACAATTGAGAGTGGCCATATATTGCTATCGAAATATAAGAAAAAAAAACAAGAGAGAAATGCAAAGTGTTGCGCGTGTGTTTCAAGCACGAAATTTAGGAAGGACTTTTCATAGGCGTTGTGTCAGTTGGTCGTCGCTGCTTTGCACAATAGCTAGGACTGGTAGATACAAATATTCGAATGGTAGTTGATGCGTTAATATTATTATTATTATTATTATTATTATTATTATTATTATTATTATTATTATTATTATTATTATTATTATTATTATTATTATTATTATTATTATTATTATTATTATTATTATTATTATTATTATTATTATTATTATTGTTGTTGTTGTTGTTGTTGTTGTTACTATTATTATATTCGCGTACGTAGATGATGTTATGATGCCATAGTTGGCAAGGCGTCTTATTTGTACAAAGAGACTTGTGGAGTCCTTCAGAAACTAGTATTATACTCTTATTTTTAATTTACGTCTACAATGTTTCTTTTGGGATTCTTTAGTCTTCTTTTTCCTTGTATTTCCGACGACATCATGATATTTAAGGAAAGTCATTGAGCTAATGACTGCTGCTTTCGGCAGTCAGATTTATGTTCTTTCTTCAAATGGTGTGACTACAATAACATTTCTCTGAATATACCTCAAAAATCTATTTCATGAGTATATCTCGCAAAACATATAGCGTGTCATTTCCATACTTTGTCAATACAATGTCTTCATGTCAGGTTTATGAATTTGGTGATCATGGTGTTCCTTTTGATAGCATGCTAAATATTTCAGCTCACACTAAACGTGCTGCCAAGCGTGGCCTTCGTTCTCTAGATGTGCAGAATCTCTCGCAAATTCAGTTGTCCTATAACCTTCCACAAAATGTACACCGCAATTTGTCTTCCTCCACTTGAATATGCATCTGTGAGCTGAAATTGCATTGTTAAATCTGGTAGTAACGCCATTTATCGAGTCGAGAAAAAAATTCATAAGCATGTACAATCAACGTTTCACAAGAAATTACTGCGGATCTCGTTCCAACACTCTCAGGCTATTATCATTGTCATCACTTCACTGCCGACGAAATCAAGCTGATCTGTTAATTTTAACGAACTAGTTAACGTTATGATATTCTGCCTTTTGCTTATTAGTTCTGTAAATTTTTGTATTCCGCGTAAATTAACCAAAAAAAATCGACCATTTTATGTACCTGCACACTTTTTCAACTCTCTACCATTCCCAGAATACAAAATCTATATAACTCTAACTTTCATGTTCTAAGTGATTTTCACAGTTCATTTTCATTGTTTCATCTTAGCTTTGCACTGTCTTAAGATATATTTTTCATAATTTACAGATTCTTCCCTTTTCCGTGTTTCAGGAAGACTTCCACATACTCATGCATACTATCCTTTATTTTTCACTGCTGTTCTATGATTCTCGGCTTGTCATTTAATTTTTCCCTTTTGCATAAGATTTTTTTGTATGTGTCTATGCTATCTTTATTTAATTTTTTTCTGTAGATTTTATTGTGTTGTTTATTTTTATTATCTTATTTTTGTGTGTGCCTGCACAAAGACCTTATGTTTTTTCTTAGGCACGTGAAAAAAATTATTGATTGATTAAATTATAATATTTTTCGGCTGCTAATGATCGTTTCATTTTTATATTTCTTTTGGTAGTGCTCGACGGCTAACCCACTGGTTGCGGGATTGAATACCGGCCATGGCAGCCACATTTTCGAAGGAGGCGAAAAGGCTTGAGACCCATGTACCTATAGACTTAGGTTCATATTAAGGAAACCCAGTTGGTCGAAATTGGCAGAGCCCTTCTCTATGGTGCCTTTTAATCATAGGGTGGTCTGGCGACATTACAACCCATAAATTACATTTCATTTGCGTATGATTTTTTGTAGATAACTAAAACAAAGCAAATTTATAAACAACAAAATAGCCCGAATTGCAATATGTGCATCTCCTTCCCCCAGTCCTTCATGATCTTTTTAAACTACCGCATAAATACAGATCGTTTATGTGTTTGCTGCAGATGCTTGCCATCTGCTGTGAATCTGTCCCGAGAAGCCAGTTTTGGAGAGTGCACTTAGGAATGTCCGAAGTGACGACTATCAGTGAGGCTTATGCTTGGACAACATACTTTATGAGTCACATTGAAGCATTGCCAAGAAACTGGCCTCTACGCTTATAGTAACATCGTGTGGTCGTGAAAACGTTGGCGCATATCGACTATGCAGCATGATAACATTATCTGTTGCAGCAGCTTATACCCATGAATACAACGGTAGCGCATTTTCTGTTGCAGGACCATTTTATCAATGACAGAAAGCCTTGCGCTATGTATGCTGCACTGCGCGGCTCGTGTTCACAGTACAGGGGTGTGGCTTTCAACAGCGAAGCCACTGCATATTTTATCCACGGGTTAAGATAAAAAAAACAAAAAGGGGGGGGGGGGGAACACACGTCAAAAGCTCGTGTGTTGTCCCGAGCACAGCTTTGGTGTGATGTGCTATCGCCACTACACGAGTTTACTGAAACCAACTATTACAGGTGTTAAAACAAGTTCTATGTTGAACATTTTGCACCAGAATAAGAACGACAACAAGAAAAACTACTGCCGTAAAGACAAATGATCATCTTAGGGTGCTTTGATGTGTACCAGTAGCGTTCAATGTCAGAGTGCGGCGAGGTTCGCGCACGTTACCTAGTGCGCTCTAGTGCAATCACGTATTCATTTAGTCATCGCGGAGGTTTTATTCAATCAAAAGAAGGTGATGCGCGACAAAGACGCGATGCAATAGCGATCCTTTGGTAGAAAACGTCGGGCGAATGAGCATTTCAAACGCGGCCACTGGTCTGGCACTGGCTTTGAAAAACTGGCTGGAAAAAAGTGCCAAACTGGCTTTGAAAATTATAACAAATGTATAAGTACTGCTGACTATAACATATGGCTGCGTGATGTGTTTTAGGCGCTATATATATATATATCTATATATATATATATATATATATATATATATATATTATATATATATATATATATATATATATATATATATATATATATATATATATATATATATATATATATTCATGTGTGCGTATACATACGTGTACATATATGCAAACAAATTCAAAATGCTTCAGAGGGGAGGGCGGTGGTTGAACCCCCAACCCTGTTACAATATTATCGCATCCAGGTTAGGAGTATTATCCTTATATCCACGCGTATACACTTTGATAAAGGGTTCTCCAGTGTTACGGGATTCCAGCCCAATGCACGTGCGTTTTTGCGATCGTATATATATACTTCGACAAACAGTCGTCGGTACTCACTTCCTACAAATTCACTAATAAATGATCAAAATTCTGTGCCGATGACATACTAAAAAAGCGTCAAGAGTACACACAGATTTTCCAGAATGCTCGAGCACTTAGGTGCACGTAAAATATTTGCGGGCATATGGATACAATCAGTTTTTTTATTGTACAAAACTGCTTGTATATTTATGAAATATACAAATTCATATAAATAAAAATAGGGAGTCGTTGGGGTTATAGTTGGTTCAATATCTCGTGCTGTGGAGGGCACAAGCGGTTTGAAGAAAAGCGTTTTTCCTGCCCATGCATCCAAACCACTTGTGAGCTCCCATACCCAAGAAGAAGAAAAGGAAACGAATATAATATATCTTTGCTTTTGCAAAGGAATCTCTCAAAAGACGCAACTGATTATATTGTGGCATTCAGGACCGATATAGCGTTAGCGTCAACCTAACACGTTGCTTGTTTCAATCTGCAAAGCTCGTACATGTATTCATTTACAAATACTGCTCATTTCAACTCACTCATTTCAACTGCACAGACCTGAAAAACAGTTCACTCACAATTTTCCACGGCGATGTAGGGACAGCCTATACGGCTATCCACAACGTCGTCGTCTTTCGTCGGTCGTCCAGTGTGGCGTGGATTCGTTCTGTGTTCTTCGCAGGGGCGAACCCGGCACAGACCAACGCAGGCCGCGAGTGTTACCCATCAGGACCGGAGACGACGCGGTGGTAACCCGACTCGCGCGGCGGCAGAAAGCCGCAGCCTGCACCCGTCCGCGTTGCACGTTGACCGAGCTTTGTTTTTGTTCTCGATTTTCGTTCACTTTAAAGCGCGGAGGCGTTGAGAGCAGCGACAAAAATATTTATTTCACAACATTATCACAAAGAGTTCTCTATCCGCCAGGGGATGAGTTAAACTGGGCCCCAAAGTTCTGCCACCCGTGTAAGTGTTGGAAATATTTATGTTTTCTTTGTCGCACAACCAAATATCATTAAGGTTTGCATAAATAATCACTGAGAGTTATAATTGGTTGTTACAATGATAGTGCTGCTAATTTTGTGATCAAATAGTTTCCCGAATAAGCGCAATGTACATTTCGTGCATTTGTAACGACTCCACGGTTTCCGTCGGCGCGTTATACGCATTTACCCTCGTCATAAATTGGTCGTTGGTACAGCCGCCTTACGCTGAGATTGCCATACAAGGCCATGGCTTGGGTAATGAAGCATCGTGTCGGCAACAACAGCAACAGGTGCTGGCGCACCATAACGACTGGAGAAGCAAATCTGCAAACAGAAATTGCGTGCGTGCCAATTTCCAGGGCATTCCCATTCTGGCGCAATTCGTTCTGTCGGCCAACAGACAGCTTACCGTTTTTGATGGTGTCAGCTATGATGCATCGTCTGGAGCAGAGGCGTCAGCTACTTCTTATTGTGAACATAATTTAGTTGCTATATAGGTTTAACGTGACTTCTACCACCACACTTTTCGCGCACGATGAAATTATGTCAAGTTATAAAATGATAACTTTGGGCGGCAGAGACTTGGTAGAGCGACGAAATAAAGAGTTCGCAAGAATAAAATGATATCAGCTTACACAAAATTGGATAAATTTAAATAATATTAGAGGCATCTGTTCTACGAAAGAACTACATTATGAGCTGATAATTAAAATGACAATGACTTGATTAGAAGTGAAATCTAAGGTAATAAAGAGGGCACTGTTAGTCTTACTCACTTTTACTCCTACAACATGCATGCGCTTTTCTTTGTTCCCTGTTCCGTTACATAAGTAAACGTGCCACTCCGAAATAAATATTGCCTATCATTTTATTTTGATAAAACTTAAACATTTTCTCCGCCAAAATCTGAAAAAAACAAAATGCGCTGAACTCAAAATACGAAAATGCGACTAGAGTGAACCGTACGTAATGTTATTCAGAAATATGTCTTGATTGGCGTGACACAACGTGTATGTTTTGATGGACCTATGATGAGTGATACTGACAAGCGTCAACCAACCAATCTAAGCAAAAGAAACAAATCTAACGTACCCACACGACCTCATTTAACAATATACACCGATTGAACAAGTAATCAATTTACATTTATTGAACAGGTAATGTGCATGTACATCGTGAACATGTATTCACATGATGAGATAAATACATTTGCAGTAACGTGGCATAACACTGCAGCAGCTCATGTGGCTGGCATGAAACAAGCATTGGCAAGACGAAAAAAAAAAGCCCCACTTCATCCCAAGCATCGACGGGTGACAGGTGAGGGAACGGTCCCGAATACAAACACCTACCCTCAAATAAATAGGCTTCACAGTAGATCTATTGCAAAACACAGCGAAAAATATCCACGGTGCAACTGGACCTCGACACCAGAACGCATCACTTAACAGTAGACCTAGCTTCCGGCAGACGCCGCTGCATAGAGACAGGCTCGTAAATAGGTTCTGGGAGAGGTGACTCTCTGAAGTGCCCTTGGCAAGCCTATCGGCCACCCTTGACTATGCAGGCCGGGTGGTAGTCAGTGACGGGCTCCACTCGCTCTAACCAGAAAGCCTTATTTATTATTGTTGTTTCACGCTAGTGGACACAGAGGTTCATTGCTTACTTACTTTCAGTGCGCCAGAACGTGAACACTCCCAAATGACTAGGAGAAAAAAGGTAGGCACAAGATACAGGTACGTATAGTTTCAGGTTGTCAGATTATAATGTGCGTAACACGTAGTTTTGATAAGGATGTCTTTTTACAAGTGCTACTGGTAGAATTTGGGTTTTACCCGGTGACAAAGAATCCGGAGAATTATTTTAATGGTGATGAAAGGAAAAGCAGGGACGATTATTTCGCTCGCAATAGACCACGTGCAAAGCGTCTGAAGGTAATTACGTGACAAGCCGTATACACAGACGAACATGTTAGCGCTCACGATCCTCTTGTTGATCACCTGCAGGACTTGCTCTCTTTATTTTTCCTTGTTTGTTTATTTTGCGAATCACCCGAAAACACCATATAAGAGATGCCGCCGTGTCCGACGAAACAGCGCGGGGACGCCCAGCGGTGCGCCTCCACACACCACGGAGGCGCTGCCCCGCAGCAGGACGCCCCAATGACGCGCCGAGCCTTGACGGCTATTGTGCAAGCGCTTGCAACCTGTCTGCGTCAACGGTGGCCTTCTGTCGCGCCCATCGTCTCTTAACGTAGAATTCCATTTGCACCGGCATGCGGCTGCCGATCTATGTATGCAAGTACAAACGTACGAGTTTCTGCTTTAGGAAAAAAACGCCATACACCTCTTATGTCTGGACAGATTTAGGACGCTTTCCCGTTCACTCACAGCACTCTGTCATCATGTATAGGAGTTTTGTTTGAAGCAGTGAGCAGTTTGGCTACCACGGAGCTTATATATTGGCAGCGCCCAGATGGTTAAGACAATGTTGTTTAATACCTGGTGTTTATGATGAACAGTTCTTTTCCTTTCTTTCCCCCTCTCTCTCTCTTTTCAGAGAAACCGTCACGCTTTGGCCATTGTCGCTCTTCCAGATAGGCGGAGTGGATGACAGACAGGAGAGTGGCCAAAAATTTCTTTCGGGGGAGAAAGGGGTTACCACCCTTTATTTAACTTATTGGGTGCATTTATGCGCATGCGTGTATTGCAAAACGTGCAAAATCAAAATAATATTGGGGGGTAGACGTGAAGGGGGGCACGAACGTCACCTTCAACTTCGCCGATGTTAGCATACATTGCCATCCGGAAAAAAAAAAGGCTCGAAAAGAATACATCTCGGATCCACTCGCGCTATTGGTGTTCGTTCCTGCAACTTCTAATTAACTTTCCACTCGGCCAGCATTCTTGGCTGCCGCACGCGAACAGAACTAGCGCTTTCTTTTTTTCTTTTTCAGGTGGGGCGGACATATTCTTCTCTCGTTGAAGGAACCAATAGAAAGGAAGGGAAACCTGCATGTTTGTTTGCGCACGCAATATTTCATGGCCACGTGCGCCGCCGTAGCTCAGTGGTAGAGCACTGGTCTTGTAAAGCAGGGGTTGAAGTTGAAGTTGAAGTTGAAATTTATTTCACCAGAACGATACACCGTGATTTACACAAACAAGAAACAATTGTGGCATGGAAAGTAGGAAAAAAGCTGCGCTATAGCAGCTTGACTAGCCCCACCTCCCATTTGTACAAGGCAACAGAAACAATGGCACACCAAACTCCATACGGTGCTCACGTATGATTGAAAGAAAAAAGAAAAGAAAATAACATTCTAGTGGTTTTTCATGAGGTACAGAATATATGCACACATGGGTGTTTACAAACAAACAATTATTGGGAAAAAGGCAACCAAAATAAGACGCTATAACAGAAAAGGGTACACTTAAAATTTCATGCATTTACAAGTGCTGGGTGCAATTTTTATGGGTTTATAGCTCCTTATACAAACAGGTTTAATATATCACTACTTGAAAGGAGACGCAATTGCTGTTCTGTGAGCTTGAACTTATTTAGTATATGGGGAACAGAGTGCCTTAGCATTTGGAGTCCGTAATTTGTTCGCGGTTGGGGGATGGGCCAGTGTTCAGAACTCCGCATCGGACGCAACAAAATTTTCGGCTGTAAATGTGCTAAGCCTCTCAGGTTTGTGCAATTCTTTCGAATTTCAGACCTCAAAGACAACAACAAGTTATGTTCATATGCAACACAAAATTTTAAAACTTTAAACTTGACAAATAAATGGGATGTTGATTGATATGTGGGGTTTAACGTCCCAAAACCACTCTATGATTATGAGAGACGCCAAATAAATGGGATGTGTGTTCTCTGTAACCTATACTTGCAACAGCCCGTAAAGCGCTTTTTTTTTTTGAAGTGTATACAACTTTTGTTTTGATTTTTCAGTTCCAGAAGCCCATACCAACTGACAATAGCGTAGATGAGAACAAAAAAGCGTATTGAAGATAAGAAGTTTCTGGGGGAGCGGTAGAAACGACTGACACCTTCTCAGCGCGCCAAGGGCTTTTCTTAGCTTAATACACAATTGTTCAGTATGAGAATTCCAGAACATATGTTGATGAAAGATGACGCCCAAAGTTTTGACAGTCTCTGAAAGTTCGATATTGAAATTATTTAGCATCAGTTTTTGTGTGTACGTACATGTCATTCCTTTCGCACGGAAAAGAACGGCCTTGGTTTTAGAGCTGTTGATCTGTAACAAATTTTGGCAGGACCATTTCGAAAAATTGACTAACGTTTTATTAGCTGCTTTTATCAAATCGTCTATATTTGTTCCCGTAAAGAATAAGCTTGTATCATCTGCATAAATAATGTAAGTTATTGAGTGATCCACATTTACAATATCATTGATATAAAGGTTAAATAGAAGAGGTCCTAATATGCTTCCCTGTGGTACACCGCGTTTGATTTTTTTGGGCATAGATGTTTGCCTATTTATAGACACACACTGGTACCGATCACTAAGGTAGCTTTCTATTAAATCGAGCGCGATGCCTCTAATCCCGTAATAAAACAATTTTTCTAACAAGGTTTGGTGATCAATTCTGTCGAACGCCTTCGAAAAGTCTATGAATACGCCTAATGTTAGCTTTCTTGCTTCAATGTTGCCCAGTATCAACTCTTTTTGATGCAACAGCGCTCTCTCCGTCGATACGCCAGACCTGAACCCATATTGTGCTGTTGTAATCACAGAATGCGAGTCCAAAAATTTATACATTCTAGTGAAAATGATTTTTTCTAGAGCCTTTGAAAATATAGGTAATACCGATATTGGCCGGTAATTACTCATTTCATTTTTGTCACCACCTTTATAAATCACTGCAACTTTGGCATTTTTCATCCGCTTAGGGAACATGCCTGTGCTTAAAACAATATTATAAATATGCGTCAGGCAGGGTGATAATAAATCAATAACAAAGATAACCGGTTCCATTTTTATGCCGTCAATGTCCTCACTTTTGCTTTTTTTAAGTTTCATGAAAACGTTGTTTACCTCAGTTTGCTCAGTAGGGTCAATAAATATTGAGGGGGCTATAGGTGTTGGCATGTAACTTAATGCATTTCTGTCGTAAGTACTTTCTGACAAAGAAGTAAAGTACCCATTGAATTTATTGGCTAATGCTTTTCCTTTAAATATATGATTATCAATTGTAATTTCGTCGACACCAGGCGTCCTATTACTTGAAAATATAATTGTGTTTAGTTTTTTCCACATTTGCTTGACATCTACAATACCGTTAAAAATAGTATGGTAATAGTCGCGTTTGGCTTGCCTTAAAGTTTTTGAAAGACTGTTTCTGTAGGCCCTAAACGCTTTCAGTGCATTCAAATCGCGATTTTTCAAGAACACCTGGTACAGTCTGTTTTTCGTACGTATCATTTTCAATATACTTAACGTTACCCAAGGCTTACGTGCGCGGTTTGGCTTAGTTATTTCTTTTTACGGAAAGTGTTTTTTATATACCTAAGAAAAAATTTCTATGAAATGGTCATATGCAGTATCAGCCGTAGAGCACGCAAAAACTGCGTTCCAGCTTGTTCATCTCAGAACTGCGACAGTGTAACCGCGTTGATGTCTTGATATATTATATTTACAGTGAATTTTTTGCCGTATTATACGTATCAGTTACTAAATAGATAGGCAGGTGGTCGCTAAGTGTCACATTAATGGTACCAGAAAATTGGTCATTAATTGCTAGGTTAGTAATAAAAAGGTCGATAAGAGTTTCACTAGTTGCAGTGATACGTGTGGGGGTGGTTATTACATTAAACAAAAAATGTGAATCCAGAATCGCAGATAATTCGCCCTGTTTAGGAGTTTTTGTCAGCATATCAATGTTTAGGTCACCTCCTAAAATTAAAGAGTATTGGTTTACGTTTACAAACGAGAAAATAGCCTCTAGAAACGTGAAAAATTCGCTCAAGTTACCATCAGGTGGCCTATACACGACAGCAAATACAAAATTGTCGCATTTTGTACAAATTACCTCAATATCCGTTGTGGGTCGTGAATTCAAACCTCACTGGCGGCAAGAGGTTTTTTTTCTTGAGAATTAGTTTGTTTCTAGAAACAGTATGTGAAAGAACATTTACCAAAGAGCAAAAACATAACGGTATGCACGTAGCTCAGGTCAAGTTTTACATGTGATGCATCTTGTGTGATCATCGTATAACCTGCACAATAAATTCATTTAAATATGTTACATTTAATTGGCCATTGAATCTTTCACATTTTTTGGAGGTTATTAGAAACAATATTCAACATTCATTCAAAGGTTTTGGTAAACGTACCTTACCAATTTATTTTAGATTTAGTACTAAATATGACTTTGTAAATGAAAAGCATGATATCAAGTGTGTTTACAACAAGAACGCAACGTTGATAAAGTCAGTAAAAATACAAACAAATTACCGCGTATCTCCGGCATTGGTCCACCTGCCCTCAGTGCAAAAACGAAAAAAAAATCTGCGCGCCGACTTTGAACCCCTTCCTCTCAGCTCTCGTCCTTCAGCTTCTTCCTTTACTTCACATTAGATGTAAAATTGCATTAATAATACAAAATAATGAAGTTGGTGAGCTAACCAGCGAATCCTGCATAGTCACAAAATGCATGTCAAGAGAGTGAAATATTATAAAGTCCGAAGCTCTGTCCACTCATGATGGTGCACATTTAACGCATCGTTTGATGTCATTTCAATGCGAGCCCCGTTTTAATTATTTAATCTTGTATGAATTTGAAACTCTATTTTGTGGCACTCAACTGAATGATTTCAGTAGGCATTTATGCCAATAAGAGCATGATGGACAATACAATTGTTTTGAATTATACTACAGTATTTATCACAAGAATTGAATGAACTATTGTTGACGAAAAGCACCCTTTCTGTTGGTATAGTGCCCGAATCCACGACCTACGAATAACGCAACCGATGCTTTACCGATGGGTCTAGCACGAATTGTCACTTTGTAGTGCTGTTATTTTTTATTCGTGCCGGCAGCATCTTAGTGAGACGAGGGCAATGGCTTTGATATTAAACTTTCTTCTTCAATGATGAGACTTCCTTTGCAAGAGGCATAATGTGGTTCAAAGCAGTTAGGGCACTTTGCACCTGAGAGGCCGACTAGCCATAGGCATGAATTGCTAGCACACCAAGGCTTCACGAATTTTCCACAGTGCAATAATCTTGGTACAACGAAATGAGCAACGTAATTAGCCAATCTTGACGTCTATCGTATGGTCAGGTGTCGTTAATCATTACAATCTTCTAAAACAGCCCTACTGACGAACTCGTAAGATGCGACATCACAAGCGCTGACCTCTAACTGGTTTATTTTTCATAGGTGCACAATTTTCAGCACTGACATCACACAGAAAACAAATTTACTTCGTGCGCTATTTTTTTGTTTACGGCATAGCTGTTAAGGTCTATGTTGACCGTGTGCCGTGGATAAAAAATGATCATCTTTATGAACTGGCACGTGCTATGTCCGTCCTCCATTTGACCGCCTTCGGCTTCGCTATGACAAGACGTGCGCCGTGGATGATGCACTCATTTCATGGCCGAGAGAACGAGCACCCCGAGGGAAACAAACAGAATAGAATAGCAAGGAAGAAAAATTTTTGATCTCTTTTTAGCCGCTGCGAGGTTCGAACCTCGTGTACACATGATCCGAGGATGAGCGTCCTAACCACACAGCTTGCCGCACAGAGCATAGTCTTGTAGTATAGCAAAATGGTGGGAAAGAAAAAGTAGCATAAGGGAAAAAGATTTTAGGGTTACAAGAAGTGAAAGAGGGTCGGGAGAGCGGGTGCGGAGAGACAGAGAAAGATAGAAAGAAATAGAAACAAAATGTATGGAGGAAAAGAGAATAACTAGAGAACAAAATAGAAGGCGAGAGACTGGCTACAGAAAGGAAGAGATAGAGGCGAATAAAAAAGGAAAGAATCAGAGAAAAATATAAAAGATAGACAGAGGGAGTTAGATTGACTACAGATTGAGAGAGAGGGGGGGAAACAGGCCTAGAAAGATATTGCGGAAAAAAGAAGAGACATAATTGAAATAGAGAAAAAGACCGAAAGACAGAGAAAGAGATGAAAAGCAATAAACGCGAAAAAAATTGAAGAAAAAGAAGAAAGCTTGGTCCTGTACATTACAGTATAGAAAGTGTACCTTGCCGTGTGGCATAAGTAGAACTATCGTTTTCATGAACGGCATAGGCTCTCATCACCACCTTCCACATAATCCTCTTCTGCTTCACTCCCAGAACACGTGCGCGAATTCGTCCACAATGGGATGCAATAACAAGGATTAGTGAGGGATTCTACATTAACATAAAAAATATACCTAATAAATGCACTGCACAAGTCTGTCAGCTCTGCAGCGGCTGAAGCCTTGCGCGACTTAGTGCAACCTCTGCAAACTTTTTTTCATAAGGTCTTCCATCATTCGTACCAGTGTGTTAACATTATCATGCCACCAAAATATCCCTCATCTCTAACTGGCAATAAACACAATGTCAAAAGCAATTTCTGCGAAATAAGCCACTCTCATTCCTTCTCACCGCTCACATTTAACGATGGGAACCGCATAGCTGCCGGCATCCTTGCTGTCTGTGACCATTCGCTTTCCTTTTGTCATCATTTTGATCTGCGCCTTTTCAGCGTGATAAGCCTATCTTATCACCTCATGCATCTCTTCCCCACCCATTTATTGTTACGCGTGTGTTTGGGTTGATACTTACTTTGTGCTTACAATTGTCCGCTAGTATTGAACCAAACACACCGTATTTTGTTATGTCTTTGTTTGCACGATTTGCTTTTATATTGTTTATACTTTTCCCTGCGTTATATTTTGGCGCTGCCGTTAATAATATGCGTTATTGCGCACTTCATTGTGTTTACTTTTTCATTACCTAACTAATTCATCACCTGCTAAACTACGCAGGGCTTCGGTGATTGAAAGTTTGTCAAGTGAATAAATACATCAAATTCACCTGGTTAAGTACTGTCAACGTTTTGTCACACTAATACTGTACTCGCTAATTGATGTGTAAGCGCACTCAACTTTCAGGTAAAAAGATCTGATCAGCCATATATCAGCTGTGGTTACATAAAAATGATAACGATCAACAAATGTTCGTCGAAAACTGCAGTGTTTCTGTGGGAGCCTTCCTGGAAGCAGGAAAGTGTAAATTCAATGGCTCGTTTTATCCGTGAGAGACAGTATTAAGTTCTCGTTATTATTCCTTCCTGGAGGTGTTATTTGCCTTATATCATCAACTGTTATTGGATGGAGGGGCGTTCCCACATGAAATTTGTGAGTGTTATGTCACATCAGGGGTACACATGAGCTTATCATGACCTTCATAGGCTTGCGCTTCACGCGGGGAAGGGTGTGAAGGTTCGTCGCAGTGCCCCCCTCTTTAATAGGTCAATACGTGAGGCATAGTTTGCGCCCCTCTCCCTTCTCAAATGACTAGGAGGGGTGGCCGTCCCCTCGTTCCCGCTACCTCGAGCGTACACCTGTGTTGACATTATCTTTGAGCAAGGTAGATCGTGAGCTTGGTTCTTTTGTACCATGACTAGATCCGCACGATTGGCAAATCTGTCCTACGCCTCAAGTCATTATACTAAAACCGAGTTCCATCAAATAGAGCCACGTGTCCCCTCCTTTATCTTACGCAAATAGGCCGAAGCGGCGTCCTTTAAAAGGCACCAACTCACTCGCTCATAGCTTTATCAATGATGTTGCCTTGAATACGTTCAATCGCGGCCGCGTTTATATGTGTGTACAATAAATTGTTCTGGTGGGCGCCAACAGGTCTATGGTCACTCGCGTTTCTCTATAATCCAAGAAAAATGTGCCTGAGTGAAACTTCATGTTCTAAGTTGATGATTGATATGCGGGGCTTAACGTTCCAAAATCACCATATGATTGTGAAAGAGGCCATAGTGGTTGGCTTCGGAAATTTCGATCCCCTGGAATTGTTCAACGCGTGCACTCAAATGAAAGCACACGCGCCTACAGCATTTTTGCCTAAATCAAAAATACAGCCGCCGCTTCCAGGATTCGATCCCGCGACCTGCGGGTGATCAGCCTATAGTAGCTTAGCCACTAGACCACCACGGCGGAGATCAATTCTAAGTCCCCAAAGACGGTATCCTCTATTTTCGTATGAGCGTCCAGCTCTTGGGACGTCTTGAATAAAGTTTTGAATAACACCCAAATAAAAGCCTTATCCAAAATATCCCTGTTTGTTTATTCTTTCGCTTACGATCGCAAGTCTCACCAAGTAATTTTGCACCACTGTCGTGCATTCAAGCGCATTAATTCTTTCACAGTTTTCCATGCAATGCACTACACAGATTCTCACAGACATCGGTGCTGAGGCAGTTATCGCGATTGTATACGTGTGTCGCGATTTCTATATTCCGACTGAAGCTCTTTCTGCTGTCTTTTTTTTTTGTTCTATAGACATTGTATCATCTACAAGCAGGCTGCAGACACAAAAAGATCCATCATTTTCTTGTTATATCACCTCTTTTGTTTTGGCTGCGTTCACCCCCTGTATACGGCATTAGCTATAGCTTCTACTACAACGCCCGCACGCTACATAACCGCATGTACAGTGTATACTTAGAGCTGTGCTCCGCAGGACCGCTAGCATCTTGGCGCAAATCAGATTGAGAGAATGCTTTTCTGGAGAATATTAAATTTCGCCACATAGTTGAATTCAACACTATGTCAGCCCCGATTTAGCTAGGGTCGCTCAGATTGGCTCGTCACGTATATATGCTGTGCATAGCTTCAGTGAATTGCTCAAAACGCCTAAACAACGCAACTTGCTAATGAAAAGCGTGCCTCAAAAGATACCTCACGATTTGACTTATTCAGTAGGCTCCGGATGTATTCTTGGTGCATCGAGCACATGACAACGTTGTCCCTGTATGCATGCGCGCGCACCGCGTTCTCCATTGCGGCAAGGGGTTGGGGGAAGTATCTCTGCAGAACTCCTTACCTGCTGTAAAGATAATATTTGCTCTCCTCCGCCTCCCATGCAAACAAAAAACGACAACGAAGATATAGAAACATTCTGCTCACGAAGACACTTTGTTCCTCGTCTTTTCACTCATAACGGGCTAAAGTGAACTGTTTTTTTTTTTTTGAATGCAGCATCGTGGGTCCTCGGTGGCTGTTATCGTCAGAAACCTCCAGGTCCATGACACTGCAATTTTAACAATGACAAGAAAGACAATGAAGTTTCCTCTTCACTTCTTTGACACTTCGTCTGTTTTTCAGAGCGTGTTCAATTCTCTTCATGTTATACTTTCTTACATCACATAACTTACGCCTATCAATCAATTAGGCTGTCAATAGGTGGCTTGAATAGTTACCATTAACACATAATAATCAGAGTGGGGAAAGCAGCAATAAAAACATTCAATAAGCGAAACGAATGAAAACGTGTGACTGTTACAGAATTAAAGTAAAACGCAATAGCCTAAAAAAGATAGAAAGAAATAAAGGAAAAGTGAAATTAATTTTCTTCTACAATCATAGATTTAACTTTAGCACAGGAGCACGTAAACAGAACAAAATTGATAAACTTGACATGGTTTAGCAATGATGGTTATGAATATTGTTCAAAAGTGTTCCGTACCAGCAATGAAACAGGGTGTGACAGCTTTCGATTGCTCTGCGTGTTTCGTTGCATAGCAGTGCTCAGAAGTATCCAGACATGCGACAATATCCAAGTTGTTTATGTTATATCTGACTTTGTTCGTAGTACGTAGAGTGATGTGAAGGTCTGTCCCTAATAAGGACTCGGAAATAATGTCGATTGCTTTAACAATACTCCAGTGCCACGAAAATTTAATTGTTGTAAACGATAATTGCTCTAAAAGGGGTGCATGAATACAAATAGGGTGATGGCAGGCTGTTACGAGAAAACTATTTTATCGAATAGGTATGGCAACATACATCAGTGATGATAATGACAAAGCTGCGGGCTTTTCGGACATGCTTGATAATTCGGGCGCTTTTACGGGACTGCCACAAGCCCCATGGTGCCAATGTATGACAACTTCTGAAGTTTAGGACACGGAAGCTCTTCCGTGTTTTGGTGTGTTGCTCAATTTGCATGTCGGAAAGTGTATTAACCGAGGCCATCACCAGTTCTGCACTTCAGTGAATGTTGAGAGTCAGCTTTGCTGCAGTACCACACCATTCTGCAGAAAAGCTTACCAAAATTTTGAAAGGAGCCGTGAGACGTCGTGGTTTAAGGCGAGGGTTCAGAAGCTTGAATTTCTCGTTTTATACTTCCTGCTCGAGAATTTCACACTCTATTTCCCCTCGGAGTGATAAAAAGACAGCTATAACTCATCGTTGTAACGTATAATGCGGCGTACGGGCACTGCTGCAGGCGGGTTATTTCACCATAACCATACATTGTTAAAACCGGTATTGTTATAAGTGGGTTCGACTGTAATACAGATGATCTCAGTTGCAGTGTAAGCCTAGAGGGACCCCAGGTGTCCGTCTGCTTCTGTGGACTTTCCCTACCTTGCTAGAAAAGCTCTGACTAGTTGAGTGATCTGCCTAGTTGGAATTATAAGCGCCCTCGAACTACAGTCTTCGTGCATAGCTTGTGGTTGGAAACCAAGGCGGACTTTTTTAAGCAATCAGCCAAAATATAATGTTTAGCGAGAATTTCTGGAGTTAGGCACAACTAATGCGCTCTTCCGTGAAAGCACAGAAGTTGCGAAAAATATTTGATACACTATAATAACAAAAAAAACAAAGTTTCTATCAGTAAGCTCGTCTCGGCAAAACATGCCAGAGATCAAACGAAGCTTCATCATAAAAGAAGGCCTGCGAACAGGGTATAGCCTTGTTCTCTTGTTTTATTTTTCGTTTGTCTTGTTTTAACGCAATAGCATTAGAGAGCTCGTTTTTCGCAAATTCAGGGGTCACTCACCTAATGTGACTCATTCGGGGTGCTCGGGTAGGCTTACAGACAAGTACATTCTCTAATCACTTTTCGCTTTAGGTGTCGACGCTTGACGGTGTCTTCTTTTCTCAGTTCATCGCCTGCTGAGGCACTCATTCTTTTTTGCTTGTTTGGTTTTGTGATGGATTACCAAGCGTCACACATTGTTGTAAGTTATGAACTAGCTTGAGCATATATTATTAGCTTCTTAGTATCGGTAGCCAATACATAACTATTAGAACATAGAGTAGCCGTACTTAATAGATTGAATTTCTCAACATAGCAACGTAGTAACTAGTCCGATACTAGCTATTGGACGGAAGCTACCATGACCAGTAAGTGTGGCCTAGTGCCGATACGTATACACACGCGCAGATGTTTACATCCATAGTCATGCTCCTTTTATTCTATAGCAAACGCGGGGATGGGGGCAATATGTAAAAAAAAACTGAACAGCCACACTTTATTCGTCCTAGTTTCTGTAGCGTGTCAATCAGTGGCGAAAATGGTCATTGAGGATACTTTCAATTGGCAACCTCAATTTATTGAGCATATAACAAATTATCAGTTATAACGAATAAAATACAAAATGACAATATCAGTGCGGGAAGGTATTCTTAGAACAATAACTTATAATGAATGGATTTAAGCATTTGATACCACTGCGTTATAAAAGGTTTTATGTGAACACCTATGTATTTGAATAAATAAATATAGCCAAAATATGGAATGAAGAGCGATAATTGACTCAACATGCCTAAACTTGGAAATCAACTTAACTTAACTCTAGAAATAAAATTGACTAAGGATAACTTGGGGATTTCGGAACAAAAACGAATATATGAGAAAAAATAAAGTATTTTTTCTCAGTAATGCATTTTGGGATATTATCGTAAGAAACAGAACGTACTTCGCTATTGTAGCTGATAATGACTCCTTCAAACAACAACGCAAGAGTTCACGACACTGGCGTTATGTAATTGATTTGATTAATATGAGAAGTTTACCATCCCAAAACCAACATTATTATCAGAAACCTGCATGACCACAGCCCTGCAATTTTAACAATGACGATACAAATGGGGCAGACTCCGTAATAGAGAGACGCCGTAGTGGAGGGCTCCAGAAATTTCGACCACCTGGGGTTCTTTAACGTGCACACAAATCTGAGCACACAGGCCTACATCATTATTCGCCTCCATCAAAAACGCAGCCACTACCATCACTACCGGGATTCGATCCCGCGACTTGCGGGTCAGCAGCTGAGTACCTTAACCATGAGACCATCGCGGCGGGGCGACGTTCTGTAGTGCACGTGTATGCGGCACGACTTCAGCAGACTTAGGTTAGATTTGGTAATGTTTTGTGAGCTTTAAATCTTCATAAACACGATCGACAGCTCTTTCTGATGTTTGGTAGTGAGTCATGAAAATAAGTGAAAGAGTGTTGCATATGTCTAACCAGATTGAGTTGTTCCTTCTTGTGTCTCCCCGGCGTATTATCAAATGAATGGTCAGATGCATAGGAAGAGATAAGTGAATAAATTACTGCTCGAATTAACTCAAGTGAAGTACTATTTTCGAGACGTTACTCTACATGCATGGTGTCGACGGCACCAATTGGTTCGACAATACCGCCAGAATGTACAACTCATCTGGACGGGACGCCAGCTCCATCGGTGGGAGTGACCGCGTCGCGCACAAAATCTAATGTCAGAGTGGACGATTCACGACATCTATAGGTGGATGCACGACACGCATAGAACCTATCATGCCCTCCGAGACAGGCGGCCACCGCACGAACGCCCCCTTTTCAGCCACCAATTCAAAACAGGATTGAGCAGAAACCGAAAAACCTGTGTTCCAAGACATGCATCCGTAGTTCCCATCATTCGAGAACTAAGGCAAAATGGTGAACTAGTGTTGCATTTGCCACCACCACTTGCATCACCAGGAGGGTGATGGTGTGATAATACACTAACTGCGCTGTTCACGTCGGTAGGCGTTGATCTGAAAGCCTATTACATTGCCTCATACAGATAGCTCCCGCACAGCTCACCAAACAAATGCTCATCTCCATCAATCAAGCAAGGGGGACTCGTTTACACTCGAGAAACCGATGTCGCCACAGCCACATAGTCCCCACCTTAGCAAGGCCTGTGAGCAGCGCCTGCAAACAAACATTGCCTTATTGGGTTTAGGTGACAAGATATATCAGCCCACTCGGAATTCAGTTCTTCAATCCTTCCTACGAAATCATTTTCTTGATGATTAACGCAATGTGGAAGAGGTGCGCAGCTCCCGCGATGAGTCCCATTGCCTGCGAGAAAGAAAAGAATGCATGCCAATGAAATATCTTTGACAATGTTGCAAGAATGACCTTTCGCACATGTCGTGCTTTTGCTAAAAAAAGCTAGTTACGGGATACGAGAAAGTGCGATTTGAGATACTCTTTCTCTACCGTCTCTGAGATCAAGTTTCAAAGAAACGTTGCAAGCAAAATCACTCGATTGAATGATCGGATTGATATGTGGTGTTTAACGTCCCAAAACCAGCTGCATTTTTGATGGAAGCGAAAATGATGTACGCCCGTGTGCTCAGATTTGGGTCACGTTTAAGAACCGCAGGTGGTCGAAATTTCCGGTGCCCTCCAATACGTCGTCTCTCATAATCATGTGGTGTTTTTGGAGGTTTAACCCCATCAACGATTATTTTGATGCATATGTGTATTGAATGTGTGCTGTAAAGCCTGTGTTGTGTATGATTTGAAGTAGCATCTTGCGGAATATGTTATTCTGTATTTAGTGGTCATATAGCTGTTCGTAACACCTCAACTTAGGTCGATTGCAGTAAGTGACGGGTGCGTTACAATTGTGAGCCTTGACAAGTCAAAATTAGCCGACACGCATCTGCTTCTATCCCTAGGACTGAACAGAATTTAAGTGCGACCAGTTTCACGTTGAGATGGCAGCCGGTGTAAGGGCAACCCGGTCCGAAGCATCTTAAGTACGACTTCCTCTGCGCCAGTAAGGTGCAGTAAGGGGCAGAAAGCTGACGCAGGGTGGGATAAGCACGCGTGTGGTCTGCCGGAGAAAATTTTTCCGAGCTTAGAGTGAGCTGTGGGGTTAAGGTGGCATGTGAATTCATGAATGACTTGGTTAGGACGTCAGTGTTTTTACTGGTCGGCAGCTATAATGAGGTTTCGCAACATGGCCTTGAGTATGCCGTATACCCTGACGCATGTAGCCATTTTAGAATTAGTTGTGTGTACCGCTTCATATATTTCCATCACCTTGTGAACCCTCTTGAGTTTTTAAATAGCTGCTAACAAATCACTGAAGAAGTCTAGTTGTTTTATTGTTGGCAGCTTATACAGGTTCGCAGCATCGTTGATGGCTTGAAGTTCCTCGGCGACAACGAACATATGACCCTCGCTTCCTTGTGCACCATTGCCTCAGCATTCTACTCTCATGACCAGCTGCCCATAAACTTCAAGTAAAAAACTCAAGATCCATGTCTCATACATTTTGACAATCTTCGCACGTTTCTGTTATTTTATATAGAGTTCAAACTCAATTTAATGAAGTGATTACCTCGAGGGAATAAACTCTTTAAATTGAAAAGTTTGTAATATCGAGAAAGGAAACTTTGAATCCTTCGAAATGCCGATACTTGGTGACATTTTATCTGCCACGAACACACGCTTGCGTGAGTGGGAAGTCCATGACGGCAGCCTGGGCATGGAACTTTCCACGTGAAGCCTCCCAAGTCCGCGCCATATGGGTGAGGTCGACTGTCATGTCAAGCTGCCTGCGATACAGTAGTGGCGCTGGTGGAAATCTTACTCCTTCTCGCATTCTGTCACGAGAAGCTATGACAAGCTGTCCATATGCAAGGAAATAGAGAATAAACGCAGTGCTTGTGCCAACAGGCAAAGCAAGAAAGTTGCAAGGACATTATCAGTGCCATCTGTCGGATAAACCATTGAATAACGAGAGATGTCACCATGTTCCTGCTGGGGGGTTTTGAGATTTACAGGCACGACAGGCCCCCATTGCCCTAGTGCCATTTATGCTACATCTGCACGGCATGCGTTCTCGTTAAAATAAGGCAAAGGGCGTAACTAGAGTGGCTTGACGTTTTAACGCAGTAGCGTTACAGCACAATGCTCAAAGAAAACTTGATTTTTTGAAAATTAGGAATACATCATTTCATGTTTTACCTATTGATTTCTGGAAAATCTTCGTTCATTCGGGTTCGTCGCCATAAAATATTCGTTAATTCGAGCTGATAAACAACTGAAACTAATTACTATCATCCGGGAAGTGTAAATTCATTCGTTATATCTGGGAATTTATAAAATCATGTATCCTTATATCAACTTTTAACTGTAATTTGTTCTCCCGTGACCAATTCTACCAATTGCAAGGTCGTTTTCTCGTGTAAGCCTAGGGCAAAATGAAAAAAAAATTATGGCAAGATTGAAAGAAACCTAAATCGCGCGAAATACAGCATGATTTGGTTTAAAAAAGCAGAAAAGTATCTTTTCTAGCAAACAACCTGAATTGTTGCATGTGAGACGTTTTTGATATTATTTAGAATGGCAATTCATTAATATGATATGTATCTTGCATGAATTACGCATAGATATTGCTGCATATGAGTTCAGTAGAAGCTGCCGCAGAATCTCTTAGAGAGAGTTATAAATGAAGAAGAAAACCATCTCTTCCTTATAGATCATTAGCGACACTAGCGACGTAGGTATACAGTCTAGCGCAATTTAAAGTTCGTCGCGCGAGCATCCACTGGCCTAGCATCCTACGGGCAAGGTGCAAGAATATATTTTTACACAGTGGCCGAGCAGCACGTTTCAAAAAAAGTGAAAAGTTAGATATTGAAATCTTCTCTCCTTCATTAACTTTCCTATGTTACAACAATCACCCCTGCGACGAACTCTGCATCCTTACTCTCTGGTGTGAACTTTTAATTCGTTGCGATCAAGCGTAGACTTTGTCGGCTCTTATCTACGAAGACGATAAGATAACTGATGGGAAAGATATTATGAAGCTGGTGCTTGACACTGTTTTGTTTGAATGACTCGCTAAGTCACGCAAAATACAAGACATATTCATTTTTCAAAATTGAAAAAGGGCCTAAACGAGGCAGGGGGGATCGCAGCCTAAGGAACAGCAAAAAGAATAAGGGAAGTTTACCTGATACCTGACATTCTAGGCCACGCTGCTGCTGTAGTTCTTCATTGACGCTCACGCGATAACCTTGAAATCTCACCCTTTTGTATACCTAGATGCACACATCGTAAAAATGCGATGGTGTACAGCGTTTGTTTTTGTTCTCAGAAACCAGAATGAGAAAAAAGTTATATTTCTGGAAGCAACAAATGTAATACCACTCGTTTCATGGCTGATTCTCAGGCTGGGTTGCGCCAGGTTAAAAAGGTCAAATATTCAATCAATCGATCAATCATGGGGAATTAATGGGGCTTACTAGTAAGTGTCGCTTTTTAAAGTTTAGATATATCAGGATATGAAATAACTATGGGAGCGTTTTCACACTCTTATTGGGTCATTTATTCAGGCAAAGTACTTAAGCTTCGTGCTCTTACCCTCAACTTCTTTAATCAACTAGGAATGTTAGTAAAATGCATGCAGTGGGCAATATTTATGCTACACATTTTATATATGCGAAGGAGGCCCACCAGTTGCAAGCGCATAGAAACTAATGTTTTGTGCATTCCACACCAGGTTCTTTGATAGGAGTGAGTGCCGCGGGCTTGCGATCAGTACGACACTGGTGTTTCTGCTTTTCTCATAAGCTCGACGTCCATGTTGCGTCGTCTATGTGAAATATAAAAGTGAAGTATGGAAACAACATGGTTTAAAACGAAGCTTATACTTCACCCCAGCTGCGTTCACTGCGTCCGCGTTGAAAACAGCCTTGACCAAAACCGCTCCCACCATCGCAGCGGAAGAGCTGAAGATGGCCAGGTGGGCGATAGAGATGAAGACGTACAGGACAGATCCAAACGAATGGAATATGAGAAACTGAAAAAAATGCGTTCGAAACGCCCGAACAACAAAATTAAACACATGAACATTCATTCAGTGTTTTGTTTTGTTTTTATTACGCAACACTTAATAGAGCCATGGCGCAACCCACTGGTCAAGTGGTGCACCATGTATATACCCCTCTCCTAAGCGTCTGTCTCTACAGCATGCAGATCAGTTTTGAGAAAAACCCGAATATATGAATGAATGGATGAATGCTCATGAAGGATAAAGGTGGAACGGTATAGTGAGTGCACTGAAAATTTGTTGGTCCTGTGTTTGAATACCGGCCCAGGAAAGACTTCACTTCAGCAGCGTATATTCCTGAGAAGCCTCTACACTGGGTTTAATTGTATCTTGATGAAGCAGACGGGTGGACGGCAATTATTTTCCTACTTACATGGTCCTATTGCATGTTTAAACGCTCTACCTGTACGTGAGATAATGTCATTTGCCATACACAGAAAAAAAACATAAAATATGGTATTAATGTAGCTGTCGCACGTGCAGGCCATGACAATCGTTAAAAGCAGCCACGTATACAATGGAATTTCGAACTAAAGGGTGCTGTGTTGGTCACCGCAGTTCAATGGTTTTTCAATTCCGCTACTGCCGCGCAGCCCACTGGGAAGGTGTACGCCATATTCTGAAGCATTGCGAGTGGGCGAATTCAACACGGTGCGCACAAATAAACTAAACTAGGCGTACGTTATTATGCCAGGTTTCGTACAACACATTTCATCATGAAGCATTCACTTGCAGCGCACTAAAATCATTGAAGTAATACGCAATGCAATCACGTGCAGTGCCAGTACATGTAAAGGTAAATTTTTTTAAATAGCCTGAAAACCAATAAGAAACGCCACTTTCAAGCCACTCGTTGGCCTCACTGGCGGTCATAAGCGCATTTAAAATCTGGTTTCAAAACAGCGAAAGTTACCAGCCAGACACAGTATTAATGAGAACTGAAAAACAATGATGCCAAGGAAAGTATAAGTGGTGTTACAGAAATAATTGTAATGTATGTGGAAAGAAAAAAAAGTGAGCTAAAAGATAACATGACAACAGCAGGATGTTAACCTGCGACCATCTAATTACGAGTTCGATGGAGCTTCACTCAGTGTCTAGTAGAGATGAGACCGGAGTTGTAGCTGCACAAACTGAGCTATGCATCAAGATAACGCACCAAATCACAACGCTCTCAGCAATCAGAATCGCGCCTTCATTTATCAAGATGAATTTCATTATCTTATATAAAACAATCATTGTCCGCGTAGCACTTTTTCATGTATATTCTCTGTATATTTCATAAATTGAGTGTAATTTATTTATTACTTGTACATATTAGTATGTTCTGTTTTATACATGACTTCTTTGCGCAAACACGTACACGGACACAAGGAAAAGAGGCAAACAACACGGGCGCAATCTCACAACTGGTTTATTAACAACGAACTGTACTTACATCTTCACGTAGCCCACACAATTGCGCCCGTGTTGTTTGCCTCTTTTCCTTAGGGAGTTTTAGTGCTGGGTACGCAGGTGGCTTGCGTACGCAGGACGATGGGGCGGCGGTATTGCGCATGCGCGAAGCCCCAAACAGATGCGTCACAAGATGGCTGGGGCGATGGGGCGATGCGTCTGTCAAACAACGCTGCCACCACTGGCCACCTAGCGGAGATAAGCTGCCCCGGCGCACACTCTAGCCGTCGAGTTAAAATAAGCCAAAGTGCGAGCACTTATAGCGATTACATGGTTTCAGCCAGATTACCAACGCTAGAATGGCCTGGAACATAGAAACTAAATATATGCCAGCCCCGACCAGCTGAATAGGAGGCGCCATCTAGCGCAGCTATATTGAAACAGACAACCACAACATTGTTATTGCAGAAACGTTGTGCATTGTACATCTGATGCAAAAACTGCGCAGCGACAATATTACAAATGAGTAACTTTTTTATTTGTTTTCATCTCAAAAATATTACGCATAAGCTAACAAGTTCATGACTGTGGTTGCACGAAGTGTCACAAGATGTCGACACTGTCATTGTAGTAACCTTGTATTTTTCACTTTTTTCGTATACCAGGATACTGTACACGATAAAAAAGTGTCCTGATCACTATGTATGTTTATTTTACATTTTCAATCTTAAAAATAATTAAGTATTACTTACGCGACAAGACTCTATGGCGCTGCGAGCACGTGTGACCTTCGTGCGGCTTGCGTTTGCGTGCGTGCCACCGTGGCGCCAACTAAAAGGCATTCCGGTTGGGTATGGGTTGGGCACGCAACGCCGCGCGCTCCCAAGCCCGCATCGCCCCAAGAGAATGCGTACCCAGCACTAAAACTCCCTCTTGTGTCCGTGTACGTGTTTGCGCAAAGAAGTCATGAATAAGTACCAACTCGCCCAACTTTCAGTACTGTTCTGTTTTATACTTCTGTATGTAATTTACATATGCATATTTATATATTGACCGCAATTATTATTAAGAAACTTGCATTGTATACTTTTCGAATTACAGCACTGGATCTATGTTTTTTGTACCTGTATATCCAAGTTGTATGGCCACGTCCTATGGTCTCGCAAGAAACTGGCAGTATTCAAAATATTTAAATGGATAGATAAATAAATAAACCTCTTTACTTTCCTGATCTGGTCTCCTGCGACTTTTTCCATTTCTTAGGCACAAAGAATTATTTGATCGATGTATGTGGAGCTGAACGTGCCAAAATCACCATTTGATTTTGAGAGACGCCATAGCACAGGGCTCCGAAAATTTTGACCACCTGGAGTTCTTTAACGCGCACCCAAATCTCAGCACACGGGCCTACAGCACTTTCGCCTCCATCGAAAATGCAGTCGCTGCCCCCAGGATTCGATACCGCAACCTGCAGGTCAGTAACCGAGTAGCTTAGCCACTAGACCACCGCAGTGGAGCCCGAGCACGAAGGAAGTGTAAATCGTTTTGACGGTAAGGATTTCCTCAAGAGGGTTGTAACCATGAGTCTGGAAATAAATGGCGGAAAAATAATAACAGCCAAGCATGCGTATAGGTGCGACGGAGATGGACAGAAAATACGTGTTACACCGAAGAACAATTACTTTAGAGAGTGCATCAGAAAGCTTTCAGTTTGGCACATGAACAAACTGTCTGCGCCTCAGCTCGCTGTATTTGAGACACATCTGCCTTGTATGCACACCTGCGTTGAAGGTTACACATTTAAACTGGTTAGTTGAGTCCGTGTTTGCCTTGAGTATTTATTCCGATGACATGGCTTCCATGAAGTCGAATTCCGTGAGAGGCTTCGAAAATAACTTATTTTTATGGTATTACATATATACGAATTTTCATGAACGACCTGACATGCCAATCGACTGCGTGAGTAATAGTTTTCATAGCAAATCAAATGAAGTAATACATGTGTACTTAGTGGATGAAACACTGCCACACAATTCTGTTCTTCGAGGCAGTTCATTTTATAGGTCGGTGAACTAACTTATTAGTCGACTCACTCGGACTCACTCAAACTCAGAATGACCCGTGAGTCTGAGTCCGAGTGAGTTCGGATCAAGAAAGTTTTAGTGAGTCTGGGTCAGAGTGAGTCCAAAGCGCAAAATACATTTCTTCAGTGAGTCTCAGCGAAGTTTCACTTTCTTTTATGGACATATGGTCCCATCATCATATTCAGCATTACTATCAGCCTTACCTCGATTCACGTTTATACGCACGCCTACTCACAAGTATTCCAAAGGACTGTTCTATACACCAGTTATATATTTATAATTAGAGACGTGAATTACTTAGGAGGGTGCCTTGACCTCTCGCTACGTAATTATTCATAAAATTTCTTGTTTATTATATGTTATACTCTCATCTTTTCCAAGAAAAATCACCTTACTGGTTTGGAAGCACTAAGAGTTGGTTTTAGAAGGTACTATGTCCAGCATCACCAAGAAGAACACTGATTACGTGAGATATTGGCGTTAGGGAGCGTTCACACCACAGTCGAAGAAGCTAATTTTAGGCTTACGGACTTATGAGTCGACTCAGTCGGACTCACGCAGACTCAGATCGAGCCGGGAGTCTGAGTCCGCGTTAATAATGGTTTGTTGAGTTTGAGTCCCAGTAAGTCCGCCTGATGAAAAATTTCGTGAGTGTGAGTCGAGGAAGTACGGCTCAGGAAGATTTTCGTGAGTCTGAGTCCGAGCGAGTACAAAGCATGAAATATCTTTCATGTGTGAGTTTTAGTGAGCTGCACAAGTTTTTCCGATCTGTGGTTCACTTTGCTCAACCAATGAACACTTTTGTATAGGAAGTGAAAACAAATAATTATGTAGTCAACGGTGGCAGCCCCGCCGCGGTGGTCAAGCGCCTGAAGTACTCGGCTGCTGACCCTCAGGTTGCGAGATCCCAGCCTCGACGGCTGCATTTTTAATGAAGGTGAAAATTATGTAGGCCCGTGTGCTCAGATTTGGGAGCACGTTAAACAACCTCAGGTGGTCGAAGTTTCTGGAGCCCTCCACTACGGCATTTCTCATAATCATATGGTGGTTTTGGGATGTTAAATCCCTCATATCCATCATCAGTCAAATGCGGCATGTCATGTATGGCTGCGTTTGACTCCATATATAAATCCACCTCACAACATATCAAACGGCAGTGCCTTATATGGCCATATTTATAGCCTTATACGACAACGGATAGCAACATGTGCAAGCATACATTCTGATACATGACTGAATAAAATTTACGACCATTGCAAAATACATAAGGTGCGTAAGGATCGTCTCCAACAATGTTCGCGCCAAAATTAATTTTAGGTGGTTGGGAATGACGTACATGTTTGTGATGTATTTATTAGTGTTAGCTTCGAAATGAAATTTTCAGTTGCTAGTAAGCGCTTGTCTCTGTCCTCTCTGAGTGTGTGTATTTTTGCGCTTGTTTCTTCATGGGTCAAAAGAAGTCTAGAAAAAAATCCCAGATGATTTCTGGATCAGGAGGTTGTTCTCAAAAAAAAACAGGAAGCGAAAGTTGAAGCCCCATTTGCCCCCTCCCCCCCCGTCGCATTCTCTGCTATGCCTCTAATCATCTTGAGAACAGCGCAGCAAGATATAGATGAAGGAACATACACCAATACGGGTATTTTTTTCTTTGTCCTCGTATTGCTGCGCTCTTTCAGGATGAATAGCAACCGACTTACTCGAATCTAAGTTCTGCTATACGTCCCTGATGTCGAACAGACAACCAGATGATCGAAGACGAAAGTTCTTGATGAGGTGCACTCGGAATTCAAAGTAAGACAATCAAGCAAGTAGGCAAGTGTGAAAAGTAGCGTAAAGGTGCTGTAGAATGTCTCGCTTGAAAGAGATAAATATGGGATTGAATGATTGTTATGTGGGCTCTAATGACCGAAAACCAGCATATGATGATGAAAGACGCCGTAGTAGAGGGCTCAGGAAATTTCGTCCACCTGGGGCTCTTTAACGTCCGCCCAAATCTGAGCACACATGGGTCTACAATATTTTCGCCTTCATTGAAAATGCAGCTCTAATAGATTAATATGTGTACAAAGAGCAAAATGGAATGAATCGCTGAATAGATAATGAAGCAAAACTTACGAAGGTGGTCGTAGGGAGGACAGGCTTCGTCAGCATGCTTTCCGACAGTAGAATGAAAAAACACAGCAGCCAGTAGCTGAAGCTCAGTGACATCAGGAGATTCAGAGAGGCAATGCCCACAGCTGAAGAGACCGTCAATGCATAGACGATGATTGACAACACCTGCAGAGGGAAAAAATGAAGATGCCCCGCGCTCTCACTACCTTAAGATGCTGTGCTAGTTTATGTAGAAAAAGGGCAATGGTAACATTGCGCTTCCTGCTTCTATTGGGCATGTGCCAAAAAACCCCAGAGCCTTAGCTGGCAGTGCCACGACAACGTGTGAGCATGCGTTTGCGGCCAAAATTGTAATTAACAATTTACTACGTAACTGATTTTGCTGAAGGACATGTTGCCAGACGCTACTGAGACGACAACTGAATACTCATTCCAAAAAAAGCCCAAAAGAAGCGAAAACATATTTTCCATTCTTGAAAGTACTTTTAATTGTGATGTAAAAATGCCAAACAATTAGAAAAGAGACTTTTAAAAATCGCCCAATTGTTTTCTAAAGCGAAAATATGCTCAACTATCAACAAAATCATGGGACAACTTTTTAGAATTGTCTCCAGGGCAGTCTCCATCCGGTAGATGACACGTTTGCCAATGCTTGATTAATGTTTCTTGTTTCATTACAAATTTTCGGCTTCAACACTAAACTATAGATGTGCACACGGGGGAGGGGCGTTGGGGGGGGGGGGCGATATCTGCACCATACATTGACTTAACAGAACGGGGAAGGGGGGGCTGTGATTAACATTCGCGGGGATGGGAGACTTTGCGTATACCTATGCACTAACTACGCCAAATCAAACACGCTATTGGGGAGTGTCAACGAGCGCTGGTGAGTGTCATGATCTTTAAAATAGCTATATTTGCTGGGAAAAATGTGAATGAACTCAAAGAGACGCGACAAGTGACCAGACAGCTCTACAAGCGACTCAGCGAAAAAAGAGGCCCAAATCCGCCTATTACTAGCGGAACTGGCAACTCTGCTGCGCAGCAAGGCTGGACAAGAACCTAATTCAAAGTGTCTGGTATGAAGCAAAATAGGTTCCGGAATAAAAATCAACACTACAGTTAAAGGGGTTATAAACCATGGAACCTCGAAATTGGCGAAAAAAGAAATCCCGTAGAGAGCAGATACTGCTATGAACAGCTTAGTCAAATTTTTGCAGTCATGCGCGGGAAGCAGAGCTTCGAAGCGGAGCGTGAAGTTGTCATTTTCTCATACACCCTCTTGTCACGTACAGTCCTGCGCTCAGTCTCTACAAGCTGCCGGCACCTGCTGCTTGACGTCGAAGGACATATTTCAAGCTATTGGCCAACAGCGGAGAAGAGCGTCGTTTAGATAAGACGTGCTTCTGGCCATGGAGTGCCACATTCCATAGTCCGCTAAAATTAGGCAATGACCCCAATATGGCGTGCACAGGAATAAAAAAGAGTGATCGCGTTTTATCAAGCGTGCACAAGGTCATCACGCGCACTCATGACTTCTTTCTCTCGTGCCATCCCATCATGTGTATATCCAGCGCACTCGTCGGGAAGCTCTTTGACGCCGCTCAGTTTTGACAGAATCAAGAATTGTTTACGGCAACCGATTTATGAGATAATTAATCCTTATTCTGTGGGTATTCTATGATGACTTGGAAAAGTTGTTCACGGTTTTCTTTGCAGTCAAATTTCCCTTCAAATCTGGTGCTAGAACCAGTCGGGATACCGATATCCAGCACTTGTCACCACCAAATTTTTTTATGAGCGACCTATTTTGGCATTCAACTTTGCTTTTTTAAAAGACAATAGTCTGTTTTGGGGACTTTTGACGCAAAAATTTTGGTCGGTGTGTCTAAACACTTGTCAGTTTGTACGCCCTAACGGTACCCTAAAAGGCACCATACGATGCCCCAGACGGCCGACCCCATTCGAAGCACCCATCAATACTGCTAAAGGTTCAGCGTTCATACTTGCGTGATTGTCAATTAAAAAGCAAATATTGCACATATCTAAGGCACCATAACAACACGTCAATAATCTGTAGGTGTATTTTACTGGAAAAGGCATACATAGGTAATTCTAAGAACCGTAGCGTTTATCACGCTGCACTCACCATGCAACGCTTGCACGAAATGGCAATTGTTCCTAACGCTTCGCTAAGACGACACGGTGGTGGCACCTACCCGTCGCCTTGCGTTCTACGCCTTATCGCCTCCAAGACGGGCGCACACGCCACGCGCTTCGTTTTCCAAGATAACTGCCTGATAGCGCTCATATGTCTCACGTGTGACGTGACTTGATGTGCTCGTTCGACTCCACTGCATGCTCGAGGAACTCTAATGCAGTGCCTCCAGAATACCATGCACTGATTTTCTTGCGCAGAACATCAAATAAACGTTTTGTTCGCAATCTCTAGACGCAAGACTATTGTCTTTCGATGACATTTGCAGTGTAACATGCACATACGGGGCCATTTTTTAATTTTATTTCGATAACAATTATACGGACACTCTCGGCTGGATTTCACTGCCGGCATCGGCGTCGATGTCATGCACAGTATAAGTATACGTATCTATATGGCCGCATTCAACCTGCAGAGGAAAGCTCGCGCAGCCAGAAAGGAAGACGAAGCTCTTGCCTGGTCCTCTTTACGAGCGCCTTGCATTTTAATTAAAGTGAGCTCTTCTATATCGGACTCCTGCTGTGTCTGCGTCGTGACATTGGTGGAGGAGCTGGGTACATGTCCAGGACACCTTCCAATAGCCCAGGATCTAGTCCACAAAGACTTCCGCTCGTCGAAACACCCGTTCACCGCGCCAGCGGCCGCCTGTTAGGCCTGAGCCCAGAGTTCGGTCCTTGTACGGAAAACATGACCGCGCCCGGAAGCAGTTGCCCCACTATAACGAGCCCAAGCACGACACAGGTGACTGTTTTCACCCCTAAAATTCCTGTGGACTTCCTTGGCAACACATATGAGGACGCCGATGACCGGCTTGAGGGGTTCGAGCGCACGGCCAACGTTAACGGGTGGAACGCCGCACAGAAGTTAGTGTACGTGTATTTCCCTCTTCAAGACGGGGCTCGCACATGGTTCACGAATCGCGTGTGGTGAACGTGGGACGAGTTCCGGCGGAAGTTCCTGGACACCTTCGCAAACACCAAAAGGCGGGAGTATGCACAACGACTCCTCGAATCACGGATTCAAAAGCCCAACGAGTCTGTTGCTATGTTTGTTGAGGACATGGCTCGTCTCTTTCATCGAGCCGATCCCGATATGTCCGAAAACAGAAAGATCATCCACCTCATGCGCGGTGTTAAAGAGCAGCTGTTTGCTGGTCTCGTGCGGAACCCACCTTCAAGCGTCGACGAATTTTCGAAGGAGGCGACCACCATCGAACGCGCACTACAGCTAGGCCACCACCAGTACGACCGCTCAAACAACAACGGACAAATCAGCGCAACCGCCGTGACTACTGTGACACCTGACGAACGTTCTTTGCGTGACCTGATACGCGAAATTGTGCAAGAGGTGAAGAAGCTCGCCGCCACACCGAATGACTGCGCGATTTTGTCGGTCACAGAAGTTGTTCGCCAAGAAATAAGGCAAGTGCTTTCACTTCCAGAGCCGAACACTGAAATAGTTAGGCCAACATATGTGGATATTCTCCGTCGACAGCCTAGATCTAACGTGCCTCCACCTCAGCAGTACCACCAGCAACAGCCGTCGACAGTGCCTTGGTACTACAGGGAAACGTCGACGCCGATGCGAACCCCACTCCGCAAAACCGACATATGGCGTACCCCTGACTACAGGCCACTGTGCTTCCATTGTGGGGAATCAGGCCACATCGTGCGGTATTGTCCTCATCGCGTTGCCGGGTATCAAGGATTTCCGTCCACTACCCCTTGGCGCTATTTCGACGGACGACGCAACGTTGATACGAGCACGACGATCCGGCGGGACGTTTCTCCTGGGTTCCGGTCACGCTCGCCCTCCCCTTGTCATTTTACCCAATGTACCAGAGGTAGCACCATGGACATGGCGAGAAGAAGATCTCCCAGTCCATGCCGGGGAAACTAAAAGCAGCGACCCTAGGGGGGAAGGTTCCGAATTGCCGAAGAGTTGAAAATCACCCATTACCGCCGCACGAAGCGCCGCACATTTCGAATGAACCGACGAAACACGAGATTGTCACCACCGACATTACACTTTCAATTGACGGTCACAAAGTGACCACGCTGGTCGACACTGGTGCGGACTTTTCAATAATGAGTGCGAATATCTGGCCGACAAACTCAAGAAGGTAAAAATGGAATGGACGGGGCTGCAAATTAGAGGAGCCGGAGGCCAGCTGCTGACGCCTACCGGAAAGTGCACCGCACGAATCAAGATCGGAGATTCATCATTCGTCGCAACCTTCGTTATTCTTTCTGAGTGTTGTAAACAGGCCATCTTGGGTATGAATTTTTTGCGGGAGTACGGTGCCATCATAAATATACCGGACGGTGTACTGACCTTCTCAGCGGACCATAGCGCAGCGCTGCAGCGCAAGCTCATGCACGTGATTGACGACGTGACCATGTCACCGTTGTCATGCCGCCTCGTCTCTGTCACGTGTAACACGCAGCATACTGGAGAAGGTGTCGCGGAACAGATATCGACGCTTTTACTCTCTCGAGGAATCGCTATTGCCAGAAGTCTCGTCACTGTAGTGTCTGCGCAAGCAGAGGTCCTGTTGACAAACTTCAGCAACGAGCGTTGACCCATTACAGAGGGTGCCACAGTTGAATACTTCGAAGAAATTGTAGAATTCCACAAGTGCTTCGCAGTATACAACAGGCAGAGACGCCGGCTGCTTCAACACCACTGCCTGTTGACGTGAGCACAGATTTATCGCCAGCGCAGAGGCAGAGTCTTCTAGATATTCTCGGCCAGTTTGAAGATTGTTTTTCATCGACCTCGAGGGTAAATCAAACGCCACTGACAAAGCACTGAATTATAACGGAAGAGACGGCAAGACCAATTCTTCAAAACCCATACCACGTGGCACCGAAAGAACGCGAAGCAATTCAAGAACAAGTCCAGAAAATGCTCAATGATGATATCATTCAGCCGTCAAAAAGCCCTTGGGCATCACCGGTAGTGCTAGTTAAGAAGAAAGGCGGCAGCTTTCGCTTCTGTGTGGACTACCGCAAGCTGAACTGCGTGACAAAGAAAGACTTATACCCACTACCGCGTATTGACGATTCACTTGACAGGCTGAGGCATTCACGCTTCTTTTCGTCGATGGACCTGAAAAGCGGTTATTGGCAAATCGAGGTCGATGAGCGGGATAGAGAAAAGACTGCTTTTGTTACGGTTGACGGGCTTTACGAGTTTAAAGTCTTGCCCTTCGGATTGTGCTCAGCCCCAGCAACAATTCAGAGACTGATGAATACCGTCCTATCGAATGAACCGACGAAAGACGAAAGTGGCAGACGTGTCTGGTATACCTCGACGACGTCATTGTTTTCTCGCCAACATTCGAGGAACATCTAAGACGGCTGCTATGAGTATTTCGAGCAATACGGTCCACTGGCTTAATGCTGAAACCTGAGAAATGTCATTTTGGTTTCAAGGATCTCCGATTCTTAGGACATATGGGGAGCCACGAAGGTGTTCGTCCGGACCCCGACAAGATCGACGCCGTCCGAAAATTTCTGGTGCTAACAGACAAGAAGGCCGTAAGACGTTTTCTTGGCCTTTGCGCCTACTACCGCAGGTTCATCACCAATTTCTCGCACATAGCGTCGCCCTTAACACGCATAACGAGAGACGATGTTCCATTTTATGGGGCGACGATGAACAAGCAGCATTTGACGGTCTACGACAGCGCCTGCAGACACCACCTGTGCTTGCTAACTTTGACGAGGACGCTCCAACCATGATCCACACCGATGCCGGCAACGTAGGTTTAGGCGCTGTACTCGTCCAGTGGCAAGACTCAGCCGAGAGGAGGAGGAATAAATGAGGAAGGACAGGTAGAGTGATTCCATATGCAAGTAGGCGCTTTCCCTTGCCGAGTCCTATTATTCCACAACGGAAAAGGAATGTCTAGCTGTAGTATGGGCAGTTCTGAAGTTTCGCCCATACCTCTACGGCCGTCCCTTCCACGTAGTCAGCGACCACCACTCCCTTTGCTGGCTGACCAACTTGAAGGACCCATCCGGTCGGCTAGCGCGCTGGAGCTTACGCCTACAAGAATTCGATATGACAGTCGTCTATAAGTTGGGGCGGCAGCCCTCCGATGCTGATTGCTTATCCAGGTCGCCTATAAAGCAAGACGATGTCTCAGAAGATGATGACATGGCATTTTTAGGAGTGGTCGACGCAGTCACCATTTCGTCTAAGCAGAAAGAAGACAGTGAGTTGCTTCCTCTCATTAATTTTCTTAACGGCCAGTCTACAAGCGTTCCCAGGATATTTGCAAGGAGCCTGCCATCATTCTGCTTGCGCGGTGGTGTCCAAGAAGAACTTTGCCCCCAGCGGAAATGCCCACTTACTCGTCGTCCCGACATCCATTCGCGATGAGATCCTGAGCGCTTGCCACGATGAGCCAACCTCCGGCCACCTCGGATACACGCGCACATTGGCCAGAATCCAACAGAAGTACTACTGACCGAAGCTTCCAGTCACTGTAAAGCATTACGTCCGCACGTGCCTCGATTATCAACGACGAAAATCGCCACCTTTAAAACCAGCCGGATTGTTGCAACCAGTTCAAGTGCTCACCATGCCTTTTGCACAAATAGGAATGGATCTCTTTGAACCATTTCCGACTTCGCATACTGAAAACAATTGCGTAATTGTCGCTATGGACTATCTTACTCGCTACGCAAAAACAAAGGCTTTAGCAAGTGGAACCGCAGTAGAAGCGGCACGATTTTTCATTGAAAATATCGTTCTGAGGCATGGTGCTCCTAGAATTATAATAACGGACAGAGGTTCCGCTTTCACGGCCATGCTCCTCAAGTCAGTGCTTGAGTTGAGTGGAACAGCACATCAAAAAACTACCTCCTACCGCCCACAAACCAACGGCTTAACAGAACGCCTCAACAAGGCAATTGCTGATATGCTCAGTATGTACATCGACGTAGATCATAAAAATTGGGGCGACGTTCCACCATACGTGACGTTTGCCTATAATACGGCGCAGCAGGAAACTACACGGAGCACGCCATTTAGTCTTCTCTATGGCCGTGAAGTGACGACAATGCTTGATGCCATGTTGCTGCACGACTGCGACGATGCATACATGGATGTTCAAGCCTTTGCCCAACGAGCTGAAGAGGCGCGACAGCTAGCACGCGTGCGAATCACCCGACAGCAGAGTTACGACACACAACGTTATAACCTGCGACACCGATACGTCACTTATAAACCAGGCAAGAAAGTGTGGGTCTGGAGCCCTATTCGCCGACATGGCCTCTCTGAAAAGTTACTGAAGAAGTACTTTGGTCCCTACAATGTTGTATGGCGCCTAAGTGACGTGAATTATGAGGTCATTCCTGACAGTTCCTCGCGAGCTCAAAAATTTGAAATCAAACACGTTGTGCGGATGAAGCCATATTGCAGTGAGCCAGTTACGTAATACGTCAACTACATACACCATGTAACCTATAGCCGAGCATCGGGTCGATGCTCTTCCTGGAGGGAGGCAAATGCCGCATTCAACCTGCAGAGAAGAGCTCGCGCAGCCAGAAAGGAAGACGAAGCTCTTGCCCGGTCCTCTTTACGAGCGCCTTACATTTTAATTAAAGTGAGCTCTTCTATATCGGACTCCTGCTGTGTCTGCGTCGTGACAATATTGTTACTCCCTTTTGCATCATTTCCTGCACTTGGTCGTTGATAATTTGTCTTTCTGACGGGGAAACACGATATGGTTTTTGGCGAATCGGACTTGCCGCGCCAGTGTTGATGGTATGGCGCGTTCGAGACAGGGGGATAGGGATTACTTTGCCCTTCTGCGCAAAGTCAAATATCGAAACGTGCTTCAACAGCACATTCACTAAAGTTCGGCGCTCGCTTGAGCTAAGCGACTTATTTATCGTTGCCGTAAGCGCCCCGTCTAAATTGTGACAACCAGTTCCGTCACGTTCTTCCGGCACGTCTGTGAGCTCGACCACTGATAAGGTCGCGTGTTCTTCGCTGACCGAAGCTAATTTCAAACCATTGGGTAGGGTCACGGGCTCAGAGGAACAGTTTACAGTCCATAGGCCAGTTCTTCCGCCATCAATCGACACCACACAATGGGGAACCAACACATTCTTCTTCACGCAGTTTATGTGCATTGGTTCTACGCTCGCATCGAAGCTGTCAGAATCAGCGCCGCGACAAACAACAGGAACACGTACGGTAGACAACGCAGGTATGAACGTATCGCCACAGACACACAGCGTAGTTTGGTCATTCGCTGGAGTTTACAGAAGTTCTGAAGGCATCTGGCCACTCACAAAGACTTTCCCGTGCGACAGTCTACAGTGGCACCACATTCTCGCAAGAAGTTCATGCCGAGAATGACATCATGTGTCGACCGAGGAATAATCGCAAACTCTGTCGTTATCATAAGGCCTCCCAAAAATACCTCAGCACTACACACACCAATAGGGCGCAATGGCTCTCCACTCACTCCACAGAACGTCGAAGTTTCATCCCAGGTAAAAACAACTTTCCACCCTAACACGTCTTTAAAAGAACCACTCATCACGGAAATCGTTGCACCTGTGTCCACCAACGCCATCACAGGCACATGATCCACCAAAACACGCACTTTGTTTTTAAACATACACACAGGAGGTATTTCTCTTAGTAGCACGTTTCCAGCAACCTCACCCCCATTGGCCGCGCTGGCTAGTTTTCCGGTGGCGAAGAGGGCGCTTTGCGACGCAGCGGTGAAGGAGAACGATGAGCACGAGGTCGCGGTGGGGGCGTTAAACTCCTGTCAGATGCCGGGGAGTTGTTGCGGAAGTTGCTGGGCCAATAGTTGTCATCAGGTTGTATGTGGGCCGGCCGCCGGACACCATGAGGCTGTTCGAAGGGTCGTGAAAAATCGCATGGTTGGTGATACCGAGGAGTCACCCGACGGTTGCAAAATCGCGATATGTGGCCTGGCACACCGCAGGAATAGCACACCGGCCGAGGTCGGAACGTCGGTCGCTCGTCGACGAATAGAGCGTCATCATTTGCTCTGGTGTGACGGATGTACTGGTTGGGTGCGTCGTACCGAGACGTCGGGTGTCGAGGAGGCATGCACTGAGAGCGTCGGTCATACCGCGACGCGGGAAATCTGGTTGTTATTCTTGACTGTGGGGCTGGGCTGTACTCCACAGTTGCCGCGCTCATCGTCGGTTGCCATTGGGTCAAAGGAGGCACATCCGTAGCCTCACGTGGCAGACACAACTCGCGATGGTCAGCTGTCGAACACGACATTTCTCGGTGGGACAGTTCCTCACGAGCAATCTGTCGAATGGTAGAGAAAAGGTCGAGGCCAGGATTCGTGTCCACACTGGCAACAGTTGTAACGTTAGCCAGCCGACCAAACTTGGTCGCAATTCGACGCATCTTGCGCGTTTCAAACGTTCGGCAATGCTGAATGACGTCGGACACAGAACTGAGGCTTTCTTTTTTAATTAGAAAATTATACACGTCCTCAGCAATCCCCTTCAGCAGATGCCCAACTTTGTCCTCTTCCGACATGGTAGCACAGACCACTTTGCACAGCCTTAACACTTCTTCTATGTAAGTGGTGCATGTCTCACCTGGTAGCTGTGCCCGTTGCGACAGTGTTTGCTCAGCCCGCTTCTTTCTAGCAACCGAGTCGCCGAAACACGCCCTGAGCTCTTCAACAAAAAGATCCCACGTCGTGAGTGCGTCCTCGTGGTTCTCGTACCATACCAGTGCGGTGTCGGTCAGGGAGAACACTACGTTGGCTAGCATAGCGGCTGCATCCCAACCGTTGGACTTGCCCACACGTTTGTACTTGGTGAGCCAGGCGTCGACATCTTCTTCGGCTTTTCCTCCGAAGGGCGGTGGAACTCGGTAGTATGGAAGCGGGCCAGATGGTGCCGTCCTGGAAACGCCTGCTTCTTCGGGCATGTTGAAGTCACTCACGGCAGATGGTGGGAGACCGGCAAGTCGACGGCTTCGTCGAAGCTGTGGCAGTGATCGTTCCGTAGTTGAAGCGCTTACCCAGCACCTCCACCACTCTGTTACGTTTGAAAGAGACTGGTATACGTTGAAAGGGGCCGTTTATTAGGTCGCGAGGGGCAGCTCAGAAGCGGCCGACTGGTTAACGATCCTCCTGATCCTCTTCTTCTTCTCTCGCTCTGGGCGACAAGTGCGTTCACCGTATACGCTTCTTTTTCTTCGTGCATGTACGCAACATTATACATCAAAACGCAAGAAAGAGAAAAAAACCAGAAAAAAAGACTCCGGCGCACTGAATCATACCTGGGACCTCCGCGTCGTGAATGCAAGGCGCTAGAGTTACTGTATAGGCTACATAAAGGTATCATATACAGTAACTCTACGAGGCGCTAACTGCTGAGCCACCTAGCAGTAGCTCCTTCAACGTTTGAATGACAAGCTATTCGTATCTACTACTTACGACTGTCAGCGCGCATCTATCCAGTTTTCACCATTATCAGCAAGATGACGCAGTGAGCGCGCGGCGGCTCTCATCTCTCACGCGTAGTTTGGCCCGCGTAGAGAATAAGGGGGTGTACGCTCGATCGCGCGCCCTTATCTTGCAGTGCGGAGAATCGTACGTTTTTGTTAGCCTTTGAGTTCCATCGGAACGATTCTGTTGTAGTTACTGGACCCACAAAAATCACTGCAATCATTGCGTAGATTTAGTTTGCGAAAAAGGCGCTTTTCAGACACAGCGATGTAACAACTGAGACGCTTATTCGCGTTAATCTGTACCTGTGAGTACGTTTCGCGCGTTCTTTGCGCGTGAGAAACATGGGGCACGTTTCAATCTGCTTGCCATTTTACGCGTGACCTTCCAATTTGTTGCTATCGCGTTCGTAGCTTCGCCATTGCGGCAAAGCTGTGACTTTTTTGTTCGAGACAGCCGTGGTCATAGCGATCTACGTGCTGCTCATTCTTGATGTTAACGAGGCTCACCATTTCGGATACCGTGAGCAGGCCATCCAGGCTTGTAACAAACGACACGTTGAGGTGGAATCGCAAGCCTGGAGATGACGGAGGAACACTAGGCCCAGTAGTGATGGTCACCTGTGTAGGGCTCAGAGCCATGGACATCTTCTGGCAGGGAAAAAAAACAAAAAAAATATTCAAAGTATGAATTCGTTTACACAGCGTGATTTTATGGGAACAGAATTTTAACCCCAAATTGGTTCATGTCGAGGACTACCAAGATTTTACTCGCATCATTTCTGCCCCGGAAGTCACGCAGGTAAAACGTACTCGAAGTGATGACAAATAAAAACCAAAACAAATGATTTTGTTGATTTGAGGGACCTGAAAATTGAACCCACCACGTCTCGGTCCATGAAGACAGCTTCCCGGTACTCTATCCAATGCACCGCCGAGAAACATTCATGAGATGTTCGTCGGCGGGGTGATGTCACCATCTAAAGTAGCCAAGTACTGCGTCATGGCACTAACGAGTGCAGACAGGTAGCGCTTCGGCAGTTTTAGCGCAACGCTCTTAACACAATACTTTAAAAAATCCTATGCCATTGATTCTCAAATAGGTGTCCATGAAACAATTTTTGTGTGACAAGCCCATTCTCGAAAAAAAAATAACTTGAACTATTCCCATGATTGAGGCCCCTTTTGATTTTTTTGATTGCTATTTCCCATAACATTTCTGCATCACGACTGAACTGATGTTTGTTTTTTCAAAGGTTATGTTGCAGTTTTCTACGACTTATACCCGCCAGCATACTTTTTTCCAGGCTTGTCTATTTAAAGAGCGAACTTAGTGGAAAATAAGTTGAATGTGGCTGCAAACTGCACAATCTTAAGACATACTGTCGAGATCAATTGGCGTGGCACTTCGGCTTGGTCATTCTATACCAGGGAAATATATGAGGCATCTATTTCACTCTGCATGTTGTGTTAAATTATTATCCCCCTTCCTTTCTCTCCCTGCAAGAAATTCCTCATCTCTTCCTCTTGATCACAAAGAGTCCGCGAAACATCCATGGCTGAGAACCACTGCTCTATACGGTTGGTACAATGTGCCGTACGCGATGATTAGGTTTGGTGAGGACGCAGTGAATGCTTTTGTTTTCGTGTCACGTTAGCGTGGTGACTCGTCGACAAACCAGTTAAGCTCCTGCATGCACCAATGGCATTTCTCTACCACCTGCTGCTTCAAGTGCAATAGTACCGGCTAGTAAAACTGCTGCAATAGCGGTGCAGAAAGGCAATGACATTGACGGGCGAATGTTGACCGGTGGGTTCTAAATGTTCGGAGTTCAGCATGCATGATGCGCTTTTGGCAGAGTCTGCTGAGTTATTCTAATACACGCCTACTACTTCAGAAAAAAATTATGCGTGAATCAGACTTGTCATGTACATTCCTGACATTTCATGGCGATAGCTTGGATGACGAACAAGTTGCGGCTAACCTGCTTCAACGTGATAACGACGTGGCAGAAAGGCTTCTGTGAGTGAATAACAAAATAACCTGCAATGGATGTTTTCGTAACATTGATTTCACATCGCAAACATTGCCCCCCATCCCTCAGCTGGTGCTCCAACACGACACTATTGATGACATCAGTGCAAGTCATTTATAAAAGACCTCTGATGTGTGTTCTCCGTGTGTTTTGAGAGCATTCTTTTCTGTGGTGACGTGGCGCGCTGTAAATATGAAAGTAGGTTTCCCGTCCAAGCGTCCGCTACGCACAGTCAGTTAGGAATCATAATAAAAATCATTAAGGGACACCAACGAGAAAAAAATAGCAAGTTGAGCTGGAATGAAACAGTGGCGTCGAATGCGTACAGTTTTATCAGCGTAGCTTTTTAAGCTTAAGTTATACCCGTGCCATGCGACCGCTAAAATTTATCAGCATCACGCAGTGACGAATAGGATAAAGCATGGCATAGCCATGTATAACAAGTGTAGTGTAGCAAGGGGGCGGAAAAGGGACGTGAGGGTGAGGAGTGGAGAGGGTGGAGTGGAGGAGGGAGGCGAGTTGCAGGTTGGAGGCAAGCAGGCGCTCAAGCAGAGAGGAGGTCACTCGTATGCTAACACATGCCTGCCTTCAACCATATTTTTTCATCACTTTGTATAACTATATTTCATGACAAAGGCTTTTCCTTAGCTCCCCCATACATTGGCTTTTACGACGTTGAACCTTTCAAAGCCACGCATAACTTTTTGCTTGGTGAACGTATTTGTGAGAGACAAAGTATCTCTTACTCAATTTCTCTCGCCTTAGACTCGTTGGTAGGCGATGTCGCCACGGTTCTCATCGCTCTCAGCGAATTAGAATGCGGCATGATAAGTGACCATCTGTGGCAATGGCCGCTGTATGACCGCGGCTTTTGTGTTTGCCAAGATGGATGTGGTTGCAAGTGTTCACCCACGCAGCGAAGATTGCGTGCTACTTCAGTGAGGGCGAAACCATCCCCTGTGCTCTCGCGGCAGCTGCAACCAACGGAAAGTGAAGCCTTCTTTTCGTCGAGATCATTCGAGGCACTTTGGAATACTGTTTGGTGCAGGTGAATTAAAGACAATAGTCTTTCTTGGGGACCTTCGACCGAAAAAATCTGCTCTGTCTGTCTGTCTGTCTGTCTGTCTGTCTGTCTGTCTGTCTGTCTGTCTGTCTGTCTGTCTGTCTGTCCGCCCTAACGATTCCTCAAACGGCACCAAACGGCCAACCCCATCCGCACCGCCCACCAATATTTCTCAAAGTTTCGCGTTCATTGTTGTGCAATTTTCAATTAAAAAAGCAAATATTGCGCATATTTGAGGTGCTATAACAACACGTCTAAATCTTGTAAGTCTGCCTTTATACTAGAAGAGGCACACACAAGTAACTCTAAGGACGCGCTACGCTGACAGTGCAACGCGATGCTCAAGAAGGTGTTTCCAACGCTTTGCTACGACGGCACGGTGGTGGCACCTGCCCATCACTTTGCAGTCTGCACCTTATCACCTCCGTGACCGGCATGCATCTTTCTCCGCGGTCGCGCACGCCTTCGTTTTTGAAGATAACTGCCCGACGGCGCTCGTGCTTAAGGTGCCTAAATGCGCTGGTTCGCCTCCGTTACACGCTCGAAACACTCTAACGCAGCGCCTTCAGAATACCATTCACCTATTTTCTTGCGCAGAACATCAAATAAACGTTTTGTTCACTCTCTCCAGATTCAAGACTATCGTCTTTCGACGACATTTGCCGTGTAACATGTAGATTTGGGCCAATTTTTTTTATTCTGCGTTTTTGTTAAAAGGGATTCGCTCTGCAAGAGCAGAAGTAGCAACGTCTTGCAGTGAGAGGAGAGGTGGTTGAGCTGAGAATTAAGGGCCACTCAACCTGCCCGTGGGAAGTGGCAGGTTTGGAACCTGTAGGCGTGGTGGAACTTTGGAACCTGTAGGCGTGGTGGTTCCGCTCCTCTCTGTTCGCGGAGCCTCTGAGCGAGATAGAAGCCGGTGGTTAGTGAAACGCTTTGCCGCGTTCACGGCTCAAGCTACCAGCTCTTCCTCTCGCGTTCCTGAAGCGCTGTGTGGTAGTGTACGCAGGCGTAGGCTGCCCCTTATCTAAGAGCGCACACCTTGGGCTTTGTCTCACCACATTACGCCGCTTTTAATTGGTGCATGTCGAGTACCTGTGTTTATTACGCGCTTCTTGATGTCATATTTACGCGGGATTTACATTATGTTGTGTCCGGATTTATGTTAACGATGACCATGAAGCCTGAATTTTTTTCGGAAGGGGAAGAGGATTCAATTATATTTTGCGCACTGCCAGCGGTAATGCGTTACAACTACTTCAGCTACCACGGAAGATCACGGACATGAGTCGTCGGGATGGAGATGTGCCCCAAGGCGTCAACGAGGGTGCATCTACGTCTAACGGTGCCGTAGCTGCCATACAATTACCAATAGATTTTGTGCGGGCTCTCGTAAACTATTGTGCAAGAAATACCCTTACAAAAATGGGTTTGACCTTCCTGTCACCCACCAGTCACCTATCAGGCACCCCAGTCACCTTCCTGTAGACTCGACCTTTCGGAAGACCTAATCTGCAGATTTTCTGCAGACGCCGAGCAGACGACAAGCATACTTTTCTGATAGTGTGCATCCAGAGTGCGTGCATGTAGACGTATGTAACATATTTGTATATATCTACACACCTTCAAAGGTGGCACAAATAATGATAATGACTTGGGTTTCACTTTTCAGTCACCTATCAGTCACCCACCATTCACCCCCATACATACCTCTTCTGCAGATTTTCTGCAGATGACGAACAGAGCGCAAGCCGACTTGTCTGTTAATCTAGGCCCTTCGAGCGTGTGCGTGGATGCATATAGTATATACGTATATATCCATACATTCTCGGTCATGACACAATTGGTAAAACTAACTAAATGAACGTCGCCTATCAGTTACCCAGCGGTCACCCCCCTTCCGACCTGGCTTGCAGATTTTCTGCAGACGCCGCACAACCGGCCAGCAGACCTCTCTGTTTATGTGGGCCATGTGAATCCATGTGTAGATTTATGTAATATATTGCTACGTGCCAGTGCATGGAGCTGAAGAACAGAAAGCAGATAGACTGGCACGAGCTAATCTGTGTGGCTGGCGCTGCTCGCCTAACCGGCTGTAAATATATCGGTGACTACCCCTCTGAGTCAGTCTCCTTCCCGTAACATATCTGGTGGAGTTGTGCGATCCCCGTCCTCGCCACGGAACCCCGAAGCGGACGCTCCCTCTCGGCTTACAACATGACAACTCAAGACTCGGCTACATCCTCTCCGGTCGCTCTCCCTTCTGCCCGACCTGTCAACCCAGTGCCCGCGACAACTTTCGTGACGCTTCCCGCGCTCAAAGACACCGGCGTGTCCTCGGGCAGCGAGGGTTCCGACGTCGACTAGTGGCTACGCCTCTACGAACGCGTCAGCGCCACTTACAGGTGGGATCCCACTCTTATGCTCGCAAACGTCATCTTTTATCTCGACGGAACCCCTCGTGTTTGGTTTGATAACCACGAGCATGACATAACAAGCTGGGACAGCTTCAAGACAAAGATCCGTGAGCTTTTTGGCAACATCTCTGGTCGTCGTGAAGCTGCGAAAAATGAGTTGTCGACTCGCGCACAATCTTCCACGGAGCCCTAAATTGGTTATATTCAGGCTGTCCTTTCACTATGCCGCCAAGCTGACGAAAATATGTCTGAAACTGAAAAAGTTCTGCATATCCTAAAGGGTATCGCCGACAATGCGTTCAACTTGTTGGTATTCAACAATGTGTCATCTGTTGATGCGATCATTCAAGAATGCCGCCGGTTCCAACAAGCTAAAAGCAGACACATCTCCCATCAGTTCCAGCGCCTCCCGAACACCACTGCGACGACCTCGTGTCTCGACACATATCATCCACCAGACACCTGTGACAACATGACGTGAATCATCAGGCGGGAGCTTGAAGCGACTGCTCCAGCTAAGATGTTACCAACGTCCCCGGACCCCTCTCCGCCAATTACGTTGCCTCTCATTCAAGCAGTCGTCCGGCAGGAAATCGCCAGCTTGGGAATTCTTTCTATCTCACCGCCTCCCCACACCGACTACCAGCCCCGATACACGCCTGCACGTCCCTTCTCGACCAGCTCTCCCTCAACGTTCCGTAATCTCTCCGCATGGCGAACACACGATGACAAGCCGATATGCTTCTCGTGTCACAGAATCGGGCACATTTCTCGCCATTGCAGAAGTCGCTGGGGTCCTCCTGCACAACCGTCCTCTCGTTCTTTCTATGCACGTCCTGCCTATCGCCATGAGACCAGCCGCGACCATTTTGCCCAGGAACCTGCTTCTGAACACCGCTACTCCCGCTCTCCATCCCCCCAACATCGCCAGTCTCGTTCTCCACAGCCCCGCCGAGGTTCCCCGACGGAAAACTAAGCGTTGCAGCCCCCGGAGGTGGCGCTGCATCGCTCGGACTGACCTAAAATCTTCTTTTGACGATGCCGACAAAACGGAACCTCATAGACGTACAAGTAGACGGCGTACATGTCACTGCTCTTGTCGACACTGGCGCCCATTTTTCAGTGATGACGAGTGATTTTCGCCGCAAGCTTAAGAAGGTTCTCACACCTGCGACCACTCAGTTCGTCCGTGTTGCGGATGGTGGAATAGCATCTATAGTTGGAATGTGCTCCACTCGTGTGAGCACTGCGGATCGACACACAGTTGTTCTCTTCACCGTCCTTGATAAATGCCCCCACGACGTAATCTTAGGCCTCGACTTCCTGTTCGCGCATTCTGCCCTCATAGACTGCTCGACCAGTACGCTCCGTCTACACTTGCCCGCAACAGAACCTCTTACACAACGGCCGAGTCGCCTCTGCACAACGAGACACGCACGCCTCCCTCCAGAGACACTGACCTACATAAAGCTCGTCTCAATACCACCAGTTCCCGACGGTGACTATGTTCTGACCCCTATCACCGATGTTCTCATAAGCCGTGGCATTACATTACCGCGCACCATTCTGTCCGTCGCAGAAAATTCTACGTGCCTCCCGGTTGTCAACTTTAGCTTGACACCTCAAGTTTTGCCACAAGGGATCTTTGGCGTTGCTCTGCACCTTAGAAGACAATACGGTAGATGTTTTCGCGATGGCCGCCCCTTCTGACCCCCATGCTCAACATCAATCTGCCACTTGCTCCAACAGCGCTATTACTTCGATGATCGCTTCCAACTTAACGACGCAGCAGTCTGATGAGCTCCACCGGGTTCTGCTGTCCTACATCGACGTTTTTGACATCAGCGGCCGTCCGTTGGGGAAAGCTACCGGTATGAGCCACCACATAAACACTGGTAATGAGCATCATATTCATAGGCGTCCATATCGGGTGTCGGCGGCCGAGCGTCACATCATCCAAAGTGAGGTCGACACAATGCTCGCCAAGGACATCATTGAGCCATCCTGCAGTCCTTGGGCTTCTCCTGTAGTGCTAGTTCACAAGAAAGACGGTGCATGGCGTTTCTGTGTGGATTATCGACACCTAAACAAAATTACCAAAAAAGACGTCTACACCCTGCCATGAATAGATGATGCGCTTGATTGCCTCTATGGGTCCCACTATTTTTCCTCCATAGACCTTCGTTCCGGCTACTGGCAGATAGAGGTAGATGAAATGAACCGTGAAAAGACGGCATTCATTACCCCCGACGACCTATATCAGTTCAAGGTCATGCCCTTCGGCCTTTGTAACGCTGCAGCCACCTTCGAACGAATGATGGACTCCCTGCTCAGAGGATTCAAATGGTGCACCTGTTTGTGCTACTTGGACGACATTTGAAACTTTTGAAACTCACATAGAGCGCCTCTCAGCCATCTTAGGAATCTTCCGTCGCGCTGGCCTGCAGCTCAACTCGTCCAAATGTCACTTTGGACGCCATCAAATCACAGTGCTTGGCCATTTAGTAGACGCCAACGGTGTACAACCAGACGCGGCAAAAACCAGCGCCGTCAAAAACTTTCCTGTACCACGATCTGCGAAGGATGTACGTAGCTTTATCGGACTATGCTCCTACTTCCGACGCTTCGTGAAAAATTTTGCGCACATAGCGAGGCCGCATACGCAGCTCCTCAAGAAAGAAGTCCCGTTTTCATGGGGCTCCGAAGAGGCTTCTGCGTTCTCGACTCTCGTCGCTCTTCTCACTACCCCTCCGATTCTGGCACACTTTATCCCTGCTGCCCCTACGTAAATCCGTACAGATGCAAGTGGGCATGGCATTGGTGCAGTGCTGGCTCAGAAACAACATGGCCGTGATTGCGTTATTGCATATGCCAGCCGCCTCCTATCCGCCCCTGAACGTAACTATTCGATAACAGAGCGTGAGTGCTTGGCTCTTGTATGGGCGGTGGCGAAATTTCGACGTTATCTATACGGACGCCCATTCTCGGTAGTTACCGACCACCACGCACTCTGCTGGCTCAACTCTCCGAAAGATCCATCAGGCCGCCTTGGTCGCTGGGCTTTGCGCCTGCAAGAGTTTTCCTATTCGGTGGTCTACAAATGTGGCCACCTACACCGTGATGCTGATTGCCTCTCCCGGTACCCTGTCGACGATCCTGAGGACACTGACGAGCCCACGGAGAACTCTATCTTGTCAGTGTCCGACTTCCTTAATATTGGGGAAGAACAGAAGCGTGATCCAGAGCTGCTTGACATCATCAGCCGTATGCAATGATCCACAAATGATGCTTCCGTCCACAACTTTGTCATTCAAAAGGGTGTGCTATACCGTCGCAATTTCCGACTAGATGGGCCCGACTTTCTCATTGTTGTGCCTAAGTATTTGCACCGCTGTGTTCTCATCGAACTTCATGACGCTCCCACGGCTGGACACCTTGTTGTATCCCGCACGTACGAGCGCGTCCGGCGCCGTTTTTTCTGGCCAGGCCTTGCTCGTTCTGTACGCCGATACGTTGCCACGTGTGACCTATGCCAACGTCGTAAGACACCGTCGCTGCTACCCGCTGGCTATCTTCAACCAATTGACATACCCGCGGAACCATTTTACCGTGTTGGGTAGACCTGCTTGGTCCTTTTCCCACATCCACATTGGGAAACAAATGGATAGCCGTTATTACAGACTACGCTACACGCTACGCTATTACGCGAGCTCTACCGGCCAGCTGTGCAACCGACGTCGCTGACTTCTTGTTACGGGACGTTATATTGATTCATGGTGCTCCGAGGCAGCTTCTCACAGACCGTGGCCATACATTTCTATCCCAAGTCATCGCCGACATTCTGCGTTTTTGTTCCACGCAACACACACTGACAACCGCTTACCACCCTCAAACAAACGGCTTCACGGAATGATTTAACCACACTTTAACAAATATGCTCGCTATGTACGTGTCGCCCGACCACCGAGACTGGGACCTTGCCTTACCCTACGCAACTTTCGCGTATAATTCATCCCGTCACGACACAGCGGGCTTTTCGCCGTTCTACTTATTGTACGGAAGAGAGCCGACTTTACCACTGGACACAGTCATCTCAGCTCACACCTCGTTCACCAGCGAGTATGCCCGCGACGCGATTGCGCGAGCCGATCATGCTCGTCAGCTCGCTCACGCTCGGCTGATGGCGTCGTAAACCAACCAATGCCGTCGGTACGATGCGGAACACAGAGACGTACATTTCGCTCCCGGTACCCTCGTTTTACTCTGGTCTCCTCATCGTCGGCTGGGCCTATCCAAAAAACTTCTGTCTCATTACACGGGACCCTACCGTATATTGCGTCAAGTAACACCTGTCCCCTACGAGATAAGCCCCATTTGGCCATCATCATCTACTATGCGGCCCAGTGATATCGTACATGTCTCGTGGATCAAGCCCTACAATAATGCGTCAGATAACGACCTTTAAAGCACCGGGACGGTGCCTCCGCCGCCAGGGGTCAGTGCATGGAGCTGAAGAAGCGAAAGCAGATAGACTGGCACGAGCTAATCTGTGTGGCTGGCGCTGCTCGCCTAACCGGCTGTAAATACATCGGTGACTACCCCTCCGAGTCAGTCTCCTTCCCGTAACAATATACAAATATATGTTTTACGGGTCATGCAACATTCCATATCAATAACTTAATGGGCTTCACCTTTCAGTCAACCACCAGTCACCTAGCGACCCTAGTCTGCAGTCTGTCTGAAGAAAGGCTGCAGCTTTTCTGCATCCCCATGTGACAGCCTGTCAGCTGGTCATTAAATGTCACTAATTAAAAGAATGTTGCACATTTTACCAGTGTAGACTAAAGATCTGTGTGTTTTATTCTTACCTAATGGCCGCCTTGATTTTGCACGTATTCTGTGTACATATTTATGTGAAATTTTGAAGCATAAGAATTTTCCTACCGGTGCTCAATGGCCAGTCAAAATACCATGGCTATATATACCGGGTAGTCGATGTTAGGTTGTGAAGTGGGAACAGTTATGCTTTTCGTATTTACTTTGCTGTTGTTGCTTTCATGCGTTGGGCACATGTTTGGTGGTTGTATGGGCGGTATTATACCCTTAATTCGGTGCTGCAGGTTCCTTAATTGTTTGTGCTAATACAAATGGTAGCTATTAATTATTTTTTTTTCACCGGGACAAAACACTGCGGATATTCTGCAGAAATGCTGCACAATTTCAGTAGAATTTCTGTAGACTTTCTGTAGATATTCTGCAGGCATGCTGCATCCTGTGCGACTACAAATGCTACAAATTCTTGCAAAACAGGTGTATTAATTGCCTACTCGGAGGTGACAGGGGGTGACAGAAAGTTTGTCACTTCATATATTCCGTATCGAGGGTGACTGTTGGTATGTAGAATTTCTGCAGATAGGAGGCAAGTTTCTTAAAGACGATACTCTCTTTTGGGGACCTTCGACGCAAAAAAATTTTGTCTGTCTGTATGTCTGTACATTTGTCGGTTTATCTACTCTTAACAGCATCGGGTATTTGAAACGGCCGACCCCATCCGCAGCGCCCACCTATGTTGCTCAAGATTCAGCGTTCATACTTGTGCAATTGTCGATTAAAAAGCATTTATATCACGTGTCTGGGGCACCATAACAACAGGTATATATTCTGCATGTGAGCCTTTTACTAGAAAAGGCATACATAAATTATTTTAAGGACCGTAGCGCTTATCAGGCTGCGCTGACCATCCAACGTTTGCACGGAAAGGCGAGTGTTTCCAACGCTTTGCTAAAACGAGACGGTGGTGGCATCTACCCGTCGCCTTGCGTTCTACACCTGATCACCTCTGAGGCGGGCGTGCACACCCGTCTCAGAGCCACGCGCTTTGTTCGTGAACAAAACTGCCATATGGCGGTCGTGTCTCACGTGTGACGTGACTTTATGCGCTCATTCACCTCCGCTGCACGCTCGAGGCACTCTAACGCAGCGCCCCCAGAATACCATTCACCTATTTTCTTGAGCAGAACATCAAACAAATGTTTTTTTTTCACACTCTCTACACACAAAACTATAGTCTTTCGACGACATTTGCAGATAAAATGCAGAAACGGGGCCAGTTTTTTGTGAGGGCAATCAAGTCACTCCAGCGAACGCATGGTTTACTTTCGTGATATACCGCTTCTTGTGACAACTGTCATGCTTCCCCTTCCCCTTAATTGACGGTATTGTACATGTAGCGTAATTGTGATTCTTACGCTTGGTCATTCTTGCGGGCCGATATTGGCATTCCCTATTGAGATCGAAATGTATTTTTATTAGTAAATCACCAAATTGATGATAATATACTTTTTCTTTTACTTTTGCGACACATGCTGTAAACAAGTTCTGTATGGAGAGTTAATGATGCATATTCATTCGGAACCAACTGTGAGCTTATGTAGAACCATACAATAACCTCTTCTACCAGTCAGATAGAAGAGCATCACCAGGTGTGCTTGTACTGGCTTTCACTTCTAAAACTCGTAGAACTACAACTTCACTCAAGGCAAAAAGAAAGATAAACCCTGAATAACCAATTTGCTCGTTTGAGAATTTTAATTCAAGATATGTGAAATGGATGGTAGCCACAAATCACTTGGGCGGCTTATAATGGGGGGCACTGGTCCAATTCGAATAAGGGTGGATTGCAAAACCATGTTAGTGTCATGCTTCGAGTGCACGTTACAGAGGCCAAACTTATCAAACCTATTTCGGAACTTTTGTCAATGCTGTATTAAATTAGCTGCTCGGCACTTTCGGGACGTTGAGTTACATAGCTTGTTTTTTAATGGCAGCAACATCCCAGCGTGACATTTAGTAGCATGTTGGGGAATGCACGAGTCACTGAATCAATAGGAAGTTTGTCGCCTACCTGGTAACCGCCACGCCGTGCGCAGTTCAATATAGATTGAAAAATCTGCTTCCTTCTAAGAAGGGACCACCTCGTACCACAGTTCAGAGCTATTTATTTCAACAGCACCCTCTCTTCATCATGTCGAATATACTTATGTAGCCACGACATACAATAGAAATCAACGTGTACCAGTTCGTGGCCACCAAAATGCTTTGGGTGGGAGAGGGGGTCAGATTTTCTCTGTATCTATGTTTGTGCACGTGTGCGCGTATTTTTTAGTACAATTGTGTGCCTGCGTGAGCGTGTGTGTAGTTTTCGCGTGAGTTTGGCCCTCTCCTCCGGCTGTGCAAAGGACAACACCATCTATAGAGGTTGTGCAGCGCTAAAACCTCTCGTCAATTTATACATGTCCAAGCGCCGTTAAAATGCTGTGTTATTTGATGAAGCAGCACACAAATGGAAATAAATACGGACACACAAAATGACCCAACACAATCGCTGGGTCTCACAAACTATAGCCAATCAGTACATATTAAGTAAATATCTATAGCTATGAAACGTTCTCGCAGTCGTTAAGTTATTCAGCATAATAAAGCGAGTGGTTCAGGCGAGTTTAATTTTTCTTTTCATTTTTGTAGTCAAATCGTGAAAGAGAAAATTGGCATCCATTTGATCGTAGTTTGGTGCTACCAACTGGTGAAAACCAGTTCCTCCTTTCATATCATAAATATTCCTCTGACTTGTGGAACTCTATAGAATTTGCCATGAGAAGAATTTGAATCAATTCAGGAAACTGATTAATTTTAAGTGTAAGAACATCATGTCCAAGAGAACATACCTTAGAGAAACAGGATATAAATTGTATCATAAAAGTAAAGTTACAGAAATAAAGTAGTGCCATCAATACTGATAATGCGTAGCAAAAAGGAAAGACAAGATATGCCAAAAATAACGCAATAAGGTGAGCTATGGTCTTATAACGTCTATCACGTGTCTTTTAGATACAAAATGCCCTTGGTGTTTCTGAGCAAACAATAATGATGCATGCACTTAAGGTTGCATATGAATACTCGATTTTAATGAACTCAATGCGGGGGCACAAACATTTATGTTAATAACAGGCGTGACAGTGCAAGACGGCACATAATATTGTTACGGTAGGAAACTCAGTAGAATAAATGCAAAACTCTGTTTACTTTATAAGAAGCGCAGATATTCTAATTAACAGGGAGACAAAACTATATTATACAATATAGGCAGTTGTCTGTGTTGTAGTTGTTTCTGTCCCTTTATCAGTATGAATTTCCACTCTGCTTGCTACTTCTGATTCGTAATTCCAACATGTTCAGCTTATAACTCCAGTGGAACACTGTAAAATAAACATGTAATAGGTAGCGCTACGACTTGCGCTGTGTGCTCTGCATAAATGGTTCAGAATCCCTAACAAAGCTATTACAGTGCGACACAAGGTTGCATAACATTAAGGAAGACTCTAAAGGGTAAAGCAGTGTAATCCTTGTCAACCATTAATTCTCGTAAAAAAACATAGCAAGAAGACACCAAAAAGATTAAACGCGTATGACATTTTTTTAGAACATTGTGGTCCGAATTTGTATGTAGAGCATTTAGTTCGGGCAATTTATGAGTAATAATTTTTAGGGTTTTAAGTCCCAGAACCAGGATATTATTTTGAGTGACGCCGTCATCGAGGGCTTCGCACATTTCGGCCATCCGGTGCACTTTACCATGCGTATAATTGAGCTTACCCACCAGGCTCCTCACCTTGGCTCTTATGACTCGGAGGCCAATATACCGCTGCTGCGGTTCAAAGAAATTCTGACCTATTATCGCGACACTCACCGCCTTCACCCGGCTCCTGCAAAGGGGCTGAGTAAGGCGGAAGAGCGAACTCTAAGGCGCCTGCAGACAGGTACTCTACCCTGTCCTGCAATCCTAAAACGTTTCGATGCTAACACAAATGGGCGGTGCCCACACTGTGGAGAGACGTGTGGTATCTTCCACATGATATGGGCATGTCCGAAAAATCTCCACCTACCCCCTTCCCCTTCCCGAGAGGCATGGGAGACGGCCCTCCTCAACTGCTCATCACTAGAAACTCAACCAGCTCTGGTGAGACGGGCGCGAGTAGGGGCCTCGTCATGCGGTGTCGCGGACTAAGGACGCCAACCATGTAGCGGAGTCATGCTTTGGCCCCGTACCTCTCACTTTTATAATAAATGTTTTTGATCATCATCATCTCCGCAAGCAGTTTAGTTAGAGCTCGCTCAGTGCTTTCAATTCAAGAAAAAAAGGAAGCGCATCGTCTAGATCACACCTTTAAGACAAAAAAACAGCACATGCTAATGAATGAACGTTGTGAATAAGCAGGATTATTCACGAATTACCTTTTTTTAAGGTAGACAACCCCACGAGTCTACTTCACTGGCAAACTGTTCACAAAGGAGCAGCGTATTGACGAGAGAAAATACGTGCCGCAAGCCTCGCACAAGTAAGATGCCCAATATGCCGATCGAAGGACCGAGAAGATAACGAAGAAGGTTACACTTCGGCAAGAGAGATAGTCGCCATGACGACGGATATACATCTAACAAGAGGCGCTCCCACCGAGCACGCACGCATCGAAAATACAAGCAAGAAAAAAGGCGGACGTCTGTACGTAAACGGAAAAGAGCGGGGCGGGGGGATACTATGGACGTCACAATCGTTGCCACTACAGGTGTGACGTGCTGTCATCTAAACGCTGTCACCAATCAGCCAAAATCAGCTTCATGCTGAAGCAATGAGGCACTTCTTGCAATGGACACGTCTATATCCACGATGGACGACAAAGTCGCAGTTACATTGAATTCAGACTGCACGTATTCGAGACTATTGGCCGCCTAACGTAGAGATAAAAAAACGCTGGATTGCGCGAAATATAATCTTCAGGGTTTTCTATTTTGTTTGATTAGGCGTGCGCCTGTCTCATATTGTTTAGTGCATCGAATTTCGGTATAGCTCAAATTCAGATCCAGCCACTCTTCGTGGTCGACAGGGCATTCGCTATTTCATATCGCTTCTGGGCGCTTAAACACAGATGTTTTTCAAGTGCAGTAGCCATGAAAATCTTGCGCATAAAATTCTTTTATCTGGCACATTCTTTAACTTCAGACTTGTGCATGATGCGGAAGGAAATTTCAAAAAATTGCAATCGGAATGACTTACACGAATATCCACTGGTTACACCGATCAATTCACTGCCCGAAAGGAATGGCTGAAGATTTGTGATTACTTTTGCGTTATTTTCCTCAAAAGATATAACAAAATTATACAAATACACCAGATAGAACCAGCTAATTATTTCTCGGCCTTCTTTGTAGAACTTCAAAACATTTTTCATACATTCACTACATTTGATTCTTCAGTTTTACGTCAGTCGTCCTCCCGTGTTTTATTTCAATAACATCAATTGAACCCATATTGAATTTCACTCAATATGTGAGCCATTGAGATAAAATGATAACGCTGTAAGGTGGAAAACTGTTTATGGATAAAACTGTTGTGTCATTACCCTGATTCTCGAGCATGGGTAAACGCTTGAAAGTTGCTTGGAGGCGACGCTTGTGCTATACAGGGGCAATGCAAAGCTAAAACAATCTCATCGCGGATCACTCATGCTTTGCTTCAATTATGCTAAACTTAAAAACCATGGTGTTAATGAATAGAAAACTCACAAGGTGGGGCTCACATATTGCAATGACTGTTTTTGTGAGTCCTTTATTTGAACTACATAAAAATAAAAAATTATGCTTTTAACCTTGCCCAATCTTTAATCGTGTAGCATTCATTCATTTAAATAAAATGTAAAGAAATAGAAACTAGCATATGGATGAACAGCCACTATAATAATAATGATAGAAACAAGAACAAGAACAAGAAGAGGAAAAAGAGGAGGACGAAAAAGAGAAAGTAACCCAATCAAATCTGTTTTTGAAAGAAAAGAGTTTATTTCTCTGCACCGTCCAAAGCTATCGCGGAAATCAGCGATGACGAATGGGCGCAAGGTGTCCCAAAAGTACTGCCTAAAGTTCCAACTAAAAGCACACACACAATCATTTTTCTGTTTAGCCTCGTTATTATTATTTAATGAGTTGCCAGAGCCATACCTTCTCCTTGGCCATTTCAACGCACACAGCGGCCTGTGGGGAGATCCCCGCTCTGATGATACAAGTGCAAGTGCATGTGTTATGTACAAATACAGAAGGAGGTCTCAAAGTCGTGAGACTGTGAGTGAGACCTCCTATAAAATCATACATGAGCGATACAACGTAATAGTAAAGAGTGGTAAGGAAAGAAATCTGAAGGTATACAAAATGTACAGATAAGCACAAAATAGCGAACGTAAGTTATAAAAAATGTACAGCTAAGCATGCAAAAACTAACACGAAAATGCAGTAACATTCACTCTGTATAATATTGTTGCGTGAAAGGCACAAGGGAAACTAGGCGTTTTAAAATATATTTACACAGCGCCAACGCGCAAGCCAAGATGGCGAACAAGAGAGAGCGCGCGCACCGCCAAGTCACCTCGTCTTCCTCGGCGCCTATCTCACTGTTTAAGTGGGGCATTGTCTCGTAACATAACCCCCGGGTGCTGAAGCACCGTCTCGGTGCTTTCTATTGTGTTGCCGAGTGGTAAAGCTTAAGGCGGGATACGTGGACAATGTCTGTAGACAGCGAAGCGGAGGTGGAGGAAGACTCGAGCGGGGCTATCTCGTAGGTCACATCTGTCACCTGGCGCAATACGCGGTAGGGTCCCGAGTACCGGGAAAGCAGTTTTTCAGAAAGTCCGACGCGTCTAGTCGGAGTCCACAATAGCACAAGAGAACCTGGTGTAAAGGAAATTTGGCGGTGATGTGAGTCGTAACGATGCCGCTGGTGATCTTGCGATGCTAAAAGGCGCTGACGAGCAACTTCTCGTGCTTTGCGAGCCCTGGTGATAGCATCACGGGTGTATTCAGTCGTAAAGTCGACAGCTGTCGGAAAGATGGTGTCGAAAGGTAAAGTTGGATGACGGCCAAACACCAGATAGAAAGGTGAAAAACCAGCTGCATCATGGCGTGAAGAATTATAGGCAAACGTAACGAAGGGCAATGCAACGTCCCAGTCCTGGTGGTCGGACGATACGTACATAGCGAGCATATCAGTTAAAGTCCGGTTGAATCGTTCAGTGAGTTCCGTTAGTTTGCGGGTGGTAAGCTGTCGTAAATTTATGTTTCGTCTCGCAGGAGCGAAGCAGGTCGTCGATAACTCGGGAAAGGAAATAGCGCCCACGATCTGTTAGGAGTTGGCGTGGGGCGCCATGGTGAAGTATGACGTCGTGCAGGAGAAAATCGGCAACGTCTGTGGCGCAGCTGGTCGGCAAAGCCCGCGTGATAGCGTACCGGGTTGTATGATCCGTCGCGACAGCTATCCACTTATTCCCAGAGTGGATGCAGGAAAAGGGCCTAGGAGGTCAAGACCAAGTCGGAAGAAGGGATCAAAGGGAACGTCAAGTGGTTGGAGGAACCCGGCAGGACTCATGGAAGGTTTTTTTCGGGCGTTGACACTGATCGCATGAGGCGACGTAGCTGCGGACCGAGCGATAAAGACTGGGCCAGTAAAATCGACGCTGTACGCGGTCATACGTCCGAGACAGTCCGAGGTGACCGGCAGTGGGAGCGTCATGAAGCTGGCCGATCACGCTCGCACGTAAGTGGGAAGTACCACAAGGAGCAGTTCGTGTCCATCAGGGCGGACGTTGCAACGGTACAATGTGTCATCCTTAAGCACGAACAATCGAGTAGAAGGATCGGGTGCCGCAGAATGAGCTTCTCGATGATGTTACGTAAGGCAGGATCTCGGCGCTGTTCCTCACGGATGTTGCTTAAAGCGGAGAGAGACAGCACACATGGCGATTCATCGAACGCTTCAGGTGGGTCCACTGGATTCCGAGATAAGCAGTCAGCGTCATGGTGTAAACGGCCAGATTTGTAGGACACCGAGTAGGTATACTCTTGAAGCCGTAGTGCCCATCGACCAAGGCGCCCAGTGGGGTCCTTCAAGGACGAGAGCCAGCAAAGTGCGTGGTGATCGGTTATGACAGTGAAATGTCGACCATGTAAATAAGGCCGAAATTTTGCTACTGCCCAAACGAGAGCAAGGCATTCCCTTTCGGTGATGGAGTAGTTCCTTTCCGCCTGCGAAAGGAGACGGCTGGCATAGGCGATAACGCGGGCGCAGCCGCTTTGATGCTGAACCAAAACAAGCACCGATTCCGTAACCGCTGGCATCTGTGTGTACTTCTGTAGGGGCAGAAACGTCGAAATGGGCCAGAACAGGTGGTTTTTGTTAGCGATTCAATAAGTGTAGAGAACGCCGTAGCCTGCGCAGCGCCCCATGTGAAGGAGACATCTTTTCTCAATAAGTCTGTGAGAGGACGGCGACTTCCGCAAAGTTGTTCACAAAACGTCGAAAGTACGAGCACAGACCGAGAAAGCTGCGTACTTCTTTAGTGCAGGTCGGAACAGGAAGTTACGCACGGCTCGCACTTTATCGGGATCAGGACGTACACCAGAGAGTCGACAAGGTGGCCCAACATTGTTAGTTGCTGGCGTCCGAAGTGACACTTTGACGAGTTCAGTTGGAGACCGGCATTGCGAAATACGGCCAGTATTGAGGAAACGCGGTCGAGGTGGGTTTCAAAGGTCGGGGAAAAGACGATAACGTCGTCAAGGTAGCATAGACAAATTGACCATTTGAACCCACGCAAAAGAGAGTCCATCATCCGCTCGAAGGTGGCTGGAGCGTTGCATAATCCGAAGGGCATGACCTTAAATTGGTAAAGACCATCGGGGGTGACAAAAGCGGTCTTCTCGCGGTCCATGTCATCGACAGCAATTTGCCAGTAACCTGCTCTTAGATCAATAGAAGAAAAATACTTAGCGCCGTGAAGACAATCTAGGGCGTCGTCTATGCGCGGTAGCGGGTAGACGTCTTTTTAGTGATCTTGTTCAGATGTCGGTAGTCAACACAGAATCGCCAAGTGTTGTCCTTCTTTTTGACAAGAACAACAGGGGAAGCCCATGGACTACATGATGGTTCAATTATGTCTTTGGCGAGCATGTTGTCGACTTCTGCTTGAATTATGTGACGCTCGGTCGAAGAGACGCGGTATGGCCGTCGATGGACAGGGGAGGCATCGCCGGTGTCAATGCGGTGCTTTACCGCACTGGTTTGACCTAGTGGACGATCACAAAAGTCAAATACGTCCCAGTATGACTCAAGAACGCGAAGGAGTTCGTCGGCTTGATGCGGCAAAAGGTCTGACGCGATCATTTTTTAACATCAGGAGACGGGCTTCCTTGCGAAGATCGAGCATGTGTGAAGCTGGAGTGTCGAGTCTCGTTCGAAGACAGAGCTGATATGACGCATTCTTCAGAAGGAGTCAGCATGGCGAGGGCGATTCCGCGCGGAAGCACTTGCGGACACAGAGCAAAGTTGAGCACAGGAATGCAGGCGCGGTTTGCACGTAACTGAATAACAGTGTGTGGTAAGGTAACACTGTGGGTCAAGAGAAGGGATGTGATGGGCGCGAGCACATAGTCACCATCGGATACAGGTGGCGAGGGCGTAACGGTGATGCAGGTCACAGTTTGCGGTAACAAACGGACATGTTCAGCAGAGCACATACGGGCTTGCGGTCGACTGGGCGGATCAATCGGACACGGTAGGTCAAGTTGCACAGTACCGGCTGAACAGTCGATGAGAGCGGAATGAGTGGAAAAAGTCAAGACCGAGGATCACATCATTGGTGCAGTGAGAAAGAACGGTGAAGAGAACTGAAGTTTGACGGCGGCAATAGTAACGCGTGCAGTACAGACGCCAATACAGCAGCCGTACTACCATCAGCAACGCGAACGCTGCGTGAAGGGGCTGGAGTAAGTACTTTCTTTAAGCGGTCTCGAATGTGCAGGCTCATCACAGAAATATGGGCGCCAGTGTCTACTAAGGCTTTAACAGATAAACCGTCCACTTCAACGTCGATCAAGTTCTGATTGGTCGGGAGCGTCAACAGAGGAATTGGAGAGCAAGTCGTATCAGCAGCGTCACCTCCAGAGCTGCAGCCGCTAGTTTTCCGAAGAAAACCGCCGGGCAGCA